>JADRCH010000305.1:674293-741867 GCA_019843965.1 Rhynchomys soricoides | reverse complement strand
GGTACTGCCACTCTAAGGCTTTGCTTTTCAACCTTCAAATATCGCTGCTTAACCGGCTCTTTAGGAGAATCCAACTCTGGAGTCTTGCAAAAACATTAGAATTAGCTTCCAGGACTGGGCATAGTGACCAATGCCTGGAGGCAGTAAAGACTACAGTGAGTTCAAGGTCAACCTGAGCTACTTAATAAACCAGCCACACAACCAAACAAACAGGCAAAGAACTACTGTGAATGGCAAGGCTCTAATGTGCTCAGTAGGTAGCAGCACTGTGGCTTCCCAGAGGACAGCTCAGGCCTGCGGAGAGCCAGAGACTCCTTTCTTAGCACTCCCCATTCCCACACAGCCCCTGAAACCCTTCTGCAAAATTCTAGGACTTTTGGGTGCCAAGATTGGAAACTATTTGTTTAAAATATAATCTATACATAAATATTAAAACAAAAAAGCTAGGTGCAGGTTTGGTGGCACATATCTGTCACCCCAAATTTGGGAGGCTGAAGAAGAAGGATCACAGAAAGCTCCTGACATTGTCTAAATCATGGCCAACCTGGGCTACAGTTGAAACCCTATCTCAAGAAACAAGACAAGAGCCCAAATAAAGCAAAACAACTATGGAGCTTATTAAAGGCTGTTCAGCTCATGGAATTAGTGAAGTACCCAAATGGTTTTCAGTCCCTATCAATGTTTCTAAGTCTGAAATGACATTAAATGTATTCACAAAAATAATGATAAACTAAACATATATGTAAACTTACCTTTAAATAGATTGTGGTTATCTTTCACTGTATTTCCCATTCTCTAAGTTATCCTACACTAGAATGTGCACAAACATCTGGATGAAGGCTGGGGAGGCAGCTTAGTGGTACAATGCTTGCCTAACAAGTAATGCACACATGGAGACAAGTAATACCCAGCTTGCGGTTGTCTGAATAAAGGTAAATACAAAACGAAACATAAACCAAAAAAAAAAAAAAAAGCCATGATTCTCTGAAAGTATTGAAAGAAAAAAAGGGACCAGGCTGCAGCTGGGGAGCATTAAATAAATATGTATGCCCTATTTGAGTAACTCGAATGTGTCCTAACAGGAGATCCAGGCACCCTGAATGTGCTGCCCAGAGGTCTGATGGTCTATCCATACAGGAGCAGGATGCAAAGACCTGCCAACCCACAACTCTGTAGCAAGCTACAAGATCTCAACATCCAGGCACTACAGAGGTTAGGCACTGCCAAGCTAGACCTCATTACTGCCTGATCCTGGGACAGTGACAAGGTCAGGTCCACAGTTGTTTGCAAGCTCCCACACACATGTTCTGCATACAAATCGGAATGAAACATGGCTGAAACAGTGCCTGCACTGGCCTTATACCTTCCTACTGTACTTTCAAAGTGACAGAGCTTTGCAGACCAATAGTAATCTGAAGACTTTCAGGAAGAACCTACCCAGTTCTACATGTGCAAATTAAGAGATTTAGTAAGTACTCTGTGGACAGTAGAAACCCTCATGAGAAGCTGGACAGAGAACATCCTAACCTAGGTTCTCTCTTTAAAAACATGTTACATATTGTAGGCAGCAGAAGACAATAACCAAACTCTCCAGGTTAAACAATGGCTGAACTACTCTTTGAGCACACTTTCAAACATATCACTTCTGGTCCACAGAATTGGGCACAAAACTGAAGCTTCAGTTTCTGCCTATCACTTTCAACAGGGTCCTCTGAAGGTATCTCACTTCTACATCTGCACGGGCTGTGAGCAAGGCCTTCTCTGACTGCTGCGCTTTGTCACTGTTGTCCCTTTCTACTTGTAGAGCTAGTGCTATTTTAAACTAATTTATATGTATTTTATATGCTTATTTACTATCTACCCCTCCCATTAGATAGAATCTTTATTTCACAGGGATAGAGAATGGTGTTTTTCACCAGCTGTCAATAGTGCATGGCACACTGAAGTGGCCCAGTGGGTGTGAATATCTGAACACAACAACCCTTGTACCACCCTGTTCCCAATCTTCATTCATAAATCCACTCATTTTGTAAGTGCTTTGGAATTTAAGTATATATTTCTGGAGGTAGTAACTGGATCCTAGACACATAGTTTGTAGAAGCAGGTCAGACATAGCTACTGAAGGTAACTAGAGGACCAAGCCATGCACACATTTAACTCTCATTTAATACATTTAATACATTTAAATGTGTGATTTAATAATAATCACACATTTAATACAGAAAGAAGGAAGGAAAGAGTGAAGGACGGAGGGAGGGAGGGAGGCGGGGGAATGAAAACACCAACTGCTCTAAAAACTAGAGATCCTATTTGCAAAAGCACTGTGCACCTCTCCTCCCTCTTTTGAAGACAGACTGCATGTGGGTTGCACACACAGTCACTTCTGTGAAAATGTGTACTCGTGCTGTGCGGCCAGTTTTAAATGAAATTCTAAGATTTAATAAACATTGCAACCGATTCTAACACTTAACCATGTAAACCCTCACTATAAAGAAAATCCGAGACATACTACAGTCCACAGAAGAGAGATCTCTAATCTCAAATACTATACTTAAAAATTTGCAATTTAGCAAATAAGGAACAAGAATCATATCTGAAACTTTCTATTCGAAACATCTGAAGGTATTCTGAAACATGTTTAAGGAAATGACATAATGACAAAACAGATGCTGTAAAATTTTAATTAAATGAAAAAAGGTCAACCAATATTCATAAAGAATTATCTATGAAAAAAGATTAACAAAATCCTATCCTTACAGAAAAAGTACTAGATGTGGTGGTACACACCAAGAATCCTAGCACCCAGGAAGGAGGCAGAAGCAGGAGGATCGCCCTAAGTTCCAGGACAGTGAGGGCAGCATAAGAAGCCTGTGCCTCGGAAAGACAGAGCCAGAGGATTTGGAAGTTACAACAAACGTGACTGAACAGGGAAGGATGCACTGAGAGGGTCTCAGCAAAGGCGTCTGTAAATATGACTTCTATCATTCATAGCCACTCGGCCACAGCAGGTCAACCTTCACGTCGCCAGGCTGCACCCTACAGCAGATGGTACAAGATGAGACCACCCTCTAGGAAAAAAGACTGCATTTCAGATAAATAATATCTTACTGCTTCCCCCACAGACGTTTAGGATGTCCAAGGAACGGCTTTAGACACGGGTTCACACCTGCTCCTCCGTAGGATTTCAGTCCGGACCCACTGGGTCCTCCCAGAAGTTAAAATCCACTGGTCACACAGATGGTCCTGGTTAAACTAAATCAGTCACACAACCAAACCAAAGGTCGTCAGCCTGGAAAAGGGTCTGCTAGGAGGGAGTGGGAGCGGAGTAAGCCAGTCAAAATGTATCGGATGTATAAATGAAATTATCCAGGAACAAAGTTAATTTAAAAGAGTCACCTGTGTTCAAAAAACCTTTAAGGTACATCAGTCTTTATGAATATTATGCATGCACACCCAGACACATGTATGGAGAGGTATGCATTTACATCTCTATGGAGACCAAAAGTCAAAATCTTTTGGGTTTTTTTTTGGGGGGGGGGGTTGTTTTTGTTTTTTCAAGACAGGGTTTCTTTGTAGTCATGGCTATCCTGGAACTCTCTCTGTTTACCAGGTTGGCCTCGAACTCAGAGATCCACGAGGGCTGGAATTAGAGGTGTGCACCACCACGGTCCATCTTATTTTCTGTCTGAGACAGGGTCTTTCATTAGCCTCAAGCTCCCCAGGAAGGCAATACTGGCTGGCCAGTAAACCCCAGGAACCTGCCTGTCTCTCCTCCCCGGCACTGGGGTTACAGGTGCAAGGAACCACACCTGGCTTTGTGTGGGCATCCGGGCTTGGAGCTGTGGACCTTACGGCTGCAGAACAAGCAACTTACGAAGTCATGCCCCTGCCCCTGTGATCACTCTAAAGTCACTTGGAAATGATTCTACTTACTCGCCATCCACATCTGGTCTTTTGCATACACAGTGAAACTTGCCACCAAAATCTATGTAGAGATCATCCTCCACGATATGAAAGATCCGCCCAATGACTAGTTTGTCCTTGGCAGGCCCCATCTGTGTCAGTGGAGACTGTCTCAGCATGGAGGCAAAAGATTCCACAGTTTTTGGAGACTCCTAAATATAAAAAGAAATATTTATATTCATGAAATCCATCAAAGAGATGAGAGTAAGTTTAACAAGGACGTAAAGAGGAAACTTCAAAAAACCAATTTGCTGTATACTCACACTGTGCTGAATTAATTCAAGACCAAAAGTGGAAGTTTGCTCCAAAGTCAGTTATGCTCGTTTGCTTCCTCCTCCTCCCTTTCCTGCTCTCAGAAGAACCAGAGAAAAGGCAGAGGAGGGCAGGATCCCACAGTGTTCTCAAAAGATCAGAGATGAGGGGAGCAGGGATGTGGGTAGCACTGTCAGAAGTTGGACTCTTGAAGCACACCCAAGGAGAGCACACTGACCTCACTCCTAGAACTGACCATGTCTTCATCAGGGGTTCTATTCCTGCACAAACATCATGACCAAGAAGCAAGTCGGGGAGGAAAGGGTTTATTCAGCTGACACTTCCACATCACTGTTCATCACCAAATGAAGTCAGGACTGGAACTCAAGCAGGTCAAGGAGCAGGAGCTGATGCAGAGGCCATGGAGGGATGCTACTTACTGGCTTGCTTCTCCTGGCTTGCTCAGCTTGCTCTCTTATAGAACCCAGGGCTACCAGCCCAGGGATGGCACCACCTACAATTGGTCCTCCCCCTTGGTCACTAATCGAGAAAACGCCTTACACCTGGATCTCATGGAGGCATTTCCTCACCTGAAGCTCCTTTCTCTGTGATAACTCCAGCTTGTGTCAAGTTGACACAAGAGCAGCCAGGACAGACCATCTGCAAAAATTGCCTAGTCCAGAGTGTCTCATTTAAAGTGAGTGGCTATCCAGATGGAAAGGACCAATGGCTTTCAGCACAGTCACCAGTGTGAATTGTCTTCACAAACACACTGGGTTGTCTTCACAAACACACTGGGTTGTCTTCACAGCCCCTCTCTTTTTCTGACATAAAATTCCAAAGGGAAAATAGCCTCTGTTTTGTGCTGCGTACTTTCTACCAGTCTTTCTGAAGGTGCTGCTTGACAACTGGACACAGGATGTTCTGAAAGTGTTTTCTTATTCTTACAGTTGTTTTTTGACATTTGTGACTACAGATGTGCTTTCTAGTCGTTTTTAATTTGAATATGGGATGTATGAGGGATGCTGGTACAAAAGAAGTACAAATTGTTTATTTGTGAGAGCCAATCACACGGGAATATTAACAATTTGATCTCACACACTCCACCAGCTTATACTTTGAATTGTGAATGAGTTTTACACGTTACTCAAGGATTATTCATTTAGTGGCATCTATCTTCATTTACACAATTACATTTGTAATGGAATTTTAATGTTACTCTGAGGATTACAAACTCAAATGCCTGGCCCAGTGAGAGTCCCTAGGAGAGTGAGAGGCCAGCCTGGTAGGAGGAACCACCACCCCACCTTTTAAAAACGCATACATGTTGAAGAAAACAAACAAAACAAACACACACACACTTCATTTTATAAATAAGGCAAAATACGCCTAAGGTGTTGAATTTAGCTCAAGGGTCATAATTTTACGAGCAAAATAGTTGACTGATACCGAATCCCTCATGTTGGGTTAAAGAGGGGTCCCGAGTCTGCCCCAGGGCTCAGGCCACTGGGGGAGGCGAGACACGGGAAGTTTGACCTTGCTCACCCCACGCACGGCTAGGCAGGTGTTGGGCAGTGAGAAGCCATGGGACACCATCCGGAGCTGGGGGAGTGCGGCCTGGGGTCCCAGGGACTACACAGAGCCAGTTCTGTCTGGTTCTCAAGCTCTTGGGCATCCCAGGTGCCGCTAGTTGCCGCGGAAGAGCTGAGAATGGAGTGGCTAGCCCAGAGCCAAGGGGGAAGAGAGGGGAAGAGCCCAGTTTGGTCCTGGCTTGTCGATGGCTGGCTGGCTTGGTTTGGTAGAGGCCATGGCTGGGACCGCTGAGAGGCCTTCTGTAGGAGACTGGACACAGCTCTTTAGACGAAGGCCTGTTCCCTTGCTCCCCAAGGCGGATCCCAATGAAGAGAGACAGTCCAAGGTTTTAAGGCATTTACTGTCATGGTAGAGAGTGGAGATGAGTAAAACCGTACCCCACTTTCTCAGGGGGGCCTGAGGTTAAATACCTTTTGCAGGGAGGAGTGTCTGGGAAGGGGAGTGTATTGGCTAAGCCTCCAGGCCTGTGGTCACAACCTCTACCCGTGGAGGGGCTTGGGGCGTTGCCCTTACATGACTGATGGCTACAGACCTACGGAGAGCTGCAGCCTCCTGTCAGGAGCCTAGGACCCAGGAGCATGGCAACACGCCTACTGTCCTTTGCACAGTTATCCCCTGCTGGGGACCCCCTGCTGGGTCACCAGGGTTTTAAACCTTAGCTCTACAGAAACCAGGCTGCTTTCTCATGGTCCTACAGCCTCAGGTGTTAAAGTGGTGGTGGTGGTGAGGGGGCAGGGGTTGGAGCTGGGGAGGCTGGCAGTGGGTAGAGATGATCTGTTACAGTAGGAAGTAACATTACCAGGAAGGACTCCTTAGTACAAATGGTGAATGCAAACCAAAGCTCTATCAGCAGATCTGATACACCAGGATGGCCAGGAGCACATGCCACCAACTTCTAACTCCTCACAGTATGATATTAAAGTTCCCCAGAAAAGTATCTTTAAAAGCAAGTCTTGCATAAAGAGAAGGGAAGAGCACATCCTAGAGCAGTGATCTTCAATCTTGCTAACGCTACGACCTTTAATACAGTTCCTCAACCATAAATGATTTTCATTGTTACTTCATAACCACAAGCCTGCTACTGTTATGAATCATAATATAAACATTTGTGTTTCCGCTGACTCTGGCAGCTGCTGTGAAAGGTTGACCCCACACACACAAGAGGTCGTAACCTACAGGTTGAGAACCACTGTCCTATAGACTCAACACCGCCCATCCCTGAACTTCGCTCTAGAAACAGAGCAGAGTCACACCAAATGAGCCATGGGGAAGAAACACCACGGCAGCCACTATGTTCCTTTGCTTGGAGCCACTGAACCTCCCACAGCTAAGTCACCACCAGAGCACCTGGAAAGACCAGATAACTATCAGCGTGGGGTGTCAGGGTCACAGTGCTTAAAGCCACACCAGAAGGGTCGTCACCCATACTCCCTCACTTCCCATTTCTCCACGTCTGTGCTGATCTCTACCAGGCTTTTTCTTTTTTAATTTTCCCACTGACTCATTAGCTCCACAGCCCAAGTAAAACAAAGAAGACCCAGAACTTAAACATAAACATCTACTTAGGGCCTATTTTTTTTTTTTTTGTTTTTCGAGACAAGGTTTCTCTGTGTAGCCCTGGCTGTCCTGGAACTCACTCCGTAGACCAGGCTGGCCTCGAACTCAGAAATCCACCTGCCTATGCCTCCCAAGTGCTGGGACTAAAGGCGTGCGCCACCACTTCCCAGGGTCTATTCTTAACATACACAAACCTCCTTCACAACCATGAAGAGATGCCTGGGCTAACAGCAGTGTGGCACCAAGTGGCACTTCTCCCTCAGGTTTAGGAAACAATGTGTTTGACTGCTTAGTAAGGATTCCTTTGGGCTGGCAAGATGGCTCAGTAGGTAAGGGCATATGTTGAAAGCTGAGACCTGTGTTCAATTCCTGAAACCCACTTAGTAGGAGAGTGCTAGCAAGTTATCCTCTGTCCTGAACAGGCAAGCTGTGGCAGGAGCACTTGCACACGCACGTGTATACAAACACACACACACACACACACACACACACACACACAAATAGGCGAAAATAAAATCAATCCCCTTGAGATTTTCAGTAAATCTGTTTTAAAATATTTATTCCATTATACATTTCTCTAAAAGTGTAATTATTTTTAATCAAATGGAAAGTAAACATTTCTTTCTCTTCTGCTACCTTTGTTTTTATCACAGTTTACCACAGTGGCAAATGTGTTTTCAATGAGTGAAGGATTTTATAGCAGCATGAGACTCCTGGGTTAACACCTAAATTTGTTCTTAAACTGGATATTCATCATCACTCACTGACTTTGGATGTCATTTTAGATAATCAGATAACAACCAGTCTAGAATCATCTCTGAATCCTAGGATCCAAACCAAGCTATGTTCATCTACTTGTCAAGTGATTTTTTAAAATATCAAATGTGCCAACCCCTACAATACATTCTGAGACCAGGCAGTCCTGTTTCTAAAGTGTCTGAAGCAACTTTAGAGCTGAGGAGCCTTGTCTCCTCCCATGCTGATACAGCCAACAGACAAAAGGCAGTCAGTAAACACCACCACAAAGCTCATTCACAGGGGAGGCAGGTATCCTGGGACCAACTGCTTCCTTAAAGACTGGTTAAAGAGCTTGGCATGCCAACTCATGTTGCCTGCAACTACAGCAATACAGAAGCCAAGTCAGGAGCAATGTCGTGAGTTCACTACCTGTGTAAGCAACTTACTGAGTTCCACAGCATCCTAGACTAGAGAGCGAGGGAAAGTCGGTTGCGGAGCTCAGGCGTCCTACTATTCTGTTGTACTTTTTTCTTTCTTAGCAGACTGAAAATTGGACAGCAGTGCCTAGATAAAAGGAGAAAGGGCCAGGGGTCTCAGACACAGGGAACAGTGCAGCTTTCATTCATTTATTTCTCAAATACACACGAGTGCCACTGTGTTCTGACTGTGAAATAGCTCCTGTTACTGGAAGTTCTAGGAGATGGAACTTGGCAGAAAGTAAGTGCCTGGGGAAAAGCCTTGGGCATTTTAGGCTAGCCCCACTTCCGGTACGCTCTCTGTTTCTACTCTGTCATATGTAGGCAGGTGAGAGGTCCCACATACACACTCCTGCCACCATGCCGTCAACTTCATGATCAACTGTACCCGCTCAAATTATATGCCAATAATAACACATTTCCTGAAGTTGCTTCTTGTCTAGCATTTGGTCACAGCAGCAGCAGCAGCAGCAGCAGCAGCAGCAGCAGCAGCTCTGAGTGCCTTGATACGAACTGTGTGAAAGAGGAGAGGAACGCAAGAGCCAGTGTGCCAGCAGCGCTGTGGGTCCAGAAGGGTGCAGAGAGGACTGCTGTTCACACTCACCATGAAGAGTCTTGTGCCGAGAAGCTGGCAGCCAAAAGAGAATTTAAGCAACGGAATGACAACATTTGTGAACTGGTAAGAAAGTTTTGTCAGCTGCATGCAAGGTACACCAGAGGAAGGGAGAAAGTCAGTTTTATACATTTGAGTTTTATTACATAAACCTACATAAAATTTCAAAGAATGCCGGATGTCTCACAAACAGCTTATGGAAAATTGTATATTTTCTATGCTTATTAATACAAACAATCATGTTTAGTGAAACTATACAGCCACAAATCCCCCAAAATTATACCAAGTACTAAGTGTAAGAGCTTTAGGCTAGAACTATTTTTCTTCATTTTATTTATAATAAAAACTCTAGAACACAAAAATATGTCTCACTTTAATAATACATATATAGTGTTTATTTGTCTTAGGGTTTCACTGCTGTGAAGAGACACTATGACCAAGGGGAAGCTTATAAAGGAAGATATTTAATTAGGGCTGGCTTACAGTCTCAGAGGTTTAGTCCATTATCATCATAGCAGGAAGCATGGCAGCATCCAGGCAGCCATGGTGCTGGAGAAGGAGCCGAGAGCTCTACATCTTGATTCAAAGGCAGCCAGGAGACTCCATTCTATAGGCAGCCAGGAGGAGAGTCTCTCTTCTGCACTGGGGGAAGCCATCAAAGCCTGCCTACACAGTGACATACTTCTCCAAAAAGGCCACACCTATTCCAATAAGACCACACCTCCTAATACTGCCACTCCCTGGGCCAAGCACATACAAATCACCATATTCCACTCCCTGGCCACCACAGGCTTGATCAAACACATGAGTCTGTGGGAGGGTGGGGGACATACCTAGTCATAGCATAATGCAAAACACATATAGTCCAACATCAAAAATCGTACAGTCTATAGCAGTCTCAACAATGTTAAAAGTCCAAAGTTCAAAGTCTCTTCTGAGACTCATGCAATCAATTAACTCTAATCCCCTGTAAAATCAAAATCAAAAAGCAGATCACATACTTCTAATATCACAGGATATACATTACCATTCTAAAACATCATTATGAGGAAATACTGAACCAAAAAAAGACCAAAAGCCAGCTGAGCAAACTTCAAACTCTGCATCTCCACATCTGATGTCCAACTCCTGTCAAGCTTCGATGACCACAACACACTTCTTTCTCTTGGGCTAGCTCCGCTCCCTGTTAGCAGCTTTCCTCACAGCTCTGGTATCTCATAGCTCTGGCATCTCTAACATCTTGGGGGTCTCCAAGGCAACTTCTGGTTCACAGCTTCTTGTTCCAATGTCTGGGATCCACACATGATCTTCTGCGCTCCTCCAAAGGGCTTGGGTCACTTCTCCAGCTCTGCTCTCTGTAACACTCTAGGCTCTGGTTGGATCCACTCCACTGCTGCTGCTGTTCTTGGTGATCATCCTATGGCACTGGCATTTCCAATACACTGGGGTCTTCCCTGTAACTAGACTCCACCAATAGCCTCTCACAGGCTCTCTTCATGGTGCCAAGCCTCATCTTCTTGGCAGGACCCCTTCAGTCCTGGGCTGTCAACTACAAATGAGGCTGCACCTTCACCAATGGCTTCCCTGGCCTCTCACAGTGCTGAGCCTCAGAAGTTCTCCATGATCCCTTCATGCCTTCAAAATCAGTACTACTTGCATGACTCCTACAAATCACCAATTCTAGCTACAGTACACGGTCCAACCTTGGCTATCTCTGGAACACAGCTTCTTTGTGCTCTGAGAAAATACTTCCCAGAAGATTTCACCTCAGTGATGCTGGTCTCTTCTTAATCATCACTAATTTCTTACCTCCAGCTAACCAGCATCCCCTTCTATTCTTGACTCTAAGGCCAGAGTCACATGGCCAAAGCTGCTAAGTTCTGCTGCCTGCTGGAGCTGGAACATGCTCCTTCTTGTTCTATTATACCATCACCAGGTTTCTGTTTTCCAATTCCTTCACTGCCTAAGCTTGGCTGTCCTGGAATTTGCTCTGTAGACAGACCCTGAACTCAGAGATCTGCATGGCTCTCTCTTGGATGCTGGGATCAAAGGCATGTACTACTACACCTGGACCTAAGCTTTTCTTTACTTGGAATTTGCTCGGAACCAGGCTAGCCTTGAACTCAAGCACTGAGAGTTCTACATCTTGATTCAACGGCAGCCAGGAGGAGAGTCTCTCCTCTGCGCTGGGGAAGCATGAGCACTACAAGCCCTCAAAGCATGCCTACACAGAGAGACACTTCTCCAACAAGGCCATGCTTTCTAATAGTGCCACCTGGGCCAAGCATGTTCAAGCCATCACAATATATAACTACAATATATGCTTATGAGGACATTTAATATGTAGCTTTAAATCAAAGATTACTAGTGCTTAAAGAAACAAGAACATGTACTAGCTCAATTACTTTGCTTAGCAGATGAGTATGAAGGCAGCAGAGTAGGACACACGGTTCAGCACGAAGATTTTACCCAAACATTACAAACTAAACTATAAGGAAAACCTGCAGGCAAAGAGGCAGGCTCAAAACCACCGTGGAAGGCAACTAGAACTGGCTGGAGCCACTAGTACAGGCACAAAAGCACTCCAGCAGGTGCTGGTGACCAGACTCACCACAGTGCTAAGACGCACACCTCTAGGTGGAGATTTAAGATGCTAGTGAGACAGACATAGGATGCATGATGTTCCATGCAGAACTACATATAACAATTAAGGAGAAAGCATGTGCTAAGCAAGTGAGAAAAAAAAAAAAACAACCCAAGCTATGTGGCATAAAAGCCCTGACCCTCCATATGGCCCTGCGTGTCAGCTATTAAGCCTCCTTTCTCGACTCAGGACACTCCCACTCCTTGGGAATTTACAGCACCTCTGCTTCTGTCCACCTCCTCAGTTCAGGACACAAGAGCCTCTAGAACTCCTCTGGAGGTGACTATAGGTAAGCACTCCTAGAAACTAACTTTTAAAAAGTAATTCAAATGTCGTATAGACTCAGCCATTCCTTGATTTTACCACTAACCAGAATAGTAACTCTGGAGGTATGTTTGTTGGGACTGGGGGAGCTCCTGGAATATTAATCATAATAACAACAGCAGCAGAAGGAGTACATTACCAGCAGGCCTTCCAAGAAAGGTTTAGAGAACTTCTTTAGAGAGAAGGAAATTTGTAAAGTGTTAGGAGCCAGGCCCTAACACCCTCCTTGGAATCTGCCTGGGCCTCCTCACTGTCCTTGAGAATCTAACACCCTCCTTGGAATTTGCCTGAGCCTCCTCACTGTCCTTGAGAATCTAACACCCTCCTTGGAATCTGCCAGGGCCTCCTCACTGTCCTTGAGAATCTAACACCCTCCTTGGAATCTGCCAGGGCCTCCTCACTGTCCTTGAGAATCTAACACCCTCCTTGGAATTTGCCTAAGCCTCCACACTGTCCTTGGGAATCTGAGACTTTCTGAGGACCAGTTGTGTTTGCACAAGATAAGCTGGAGATGCCTGGAGCCAGGATCTTCACACCTTCCTGGGAATCTGACTCTAGTGACCTTCCGAGAGCTGGTTGTGTTTCCTCAAGTCTAAACTGTCCTTCCCACCTCCTGGAAATAGACCGATCATAAAACAGTTTGACACCGGATGGTCTGGCTTGTTAAACCATGACAGCCAGGGGGCCATAAGCCTCCTTTCCCCTCCCCTCTACGTTCCTTTTTCTTTAAAAGCAAACATGTGTAAAAAATAAAGTGAGACCTAGACGGAACTTTGCCTAGCCTCCCTTCTCTCTCTCGCCCGTTTTTCTTTCAGGCTTAGTCCTCCTCGAACCTCTCGAATAAGTCCTGCAGGTCGGGACAGTAAAGGTCAGAAACTTGGATTAAATAAAGAACACTGGAAAAGGAGTGCGCATGTAAGAAGCAACTTCTATTTCTCTTATTCTTCACCAATCAATCTATCTAACAGGTTCATTAATAACACAGCAGTCAATTCTCTAAGAGAATGCAACAGTCCTCCCCATCTATAGCAGGTTAACAGCAGACCTAACAACACAAGTCAAAGATGAGGCAAAGCCATCATAGTCACGCTACAACTGAGATCCCAACACGCCCACTGTTGGAAACAGATCTAGCCAACAGAAAATGGTGAGGGTATATGTGAGCCCAGCACCACCATCACTGTCTAAGTTACAAGATTTCATTCTGCAGCTGGAGGAAAGTATTCTTTACAAGCTCATGAGGAATATTCTCCATGTTAGACTTACTTCTAGGTCATAAACACATTTAAAACAGTATTCAGCTGGAGGTGTAGGGCACTAGTGAAGGGCTGCCTGGCATTTTCAAGGCCCTGGGAATGAACTCCAGCATCACACACTGAAAGAAAGAAAAAAGGAGAAGGGCTCAGAGGAGCGGGAGGAAGGGAGAGAGGGATGGCGGAAGTAGACGAGAAGTGAGCATATGGTGTTTGATCTCAGGCCACAGCAGAGTTCAAAATTACTAAGAATTTGGATAGTAAACTACCTATTTCTTTCTACACATGAAAGACAAAGCAGAACTCTCAAGAAAACTATAGAAGTTATTTTGAAGCAGTTTAAAATAAAAACAGAACTTAGCACACTGTGTGCCACGCAGTGGAAACAACACTGTGAATGTGGTAGGACTGATTCATGTTTGAATGTCCTAAGCTCTGACATCAACCACCTAAGCTTCCACCTTCAACTAAATCCACAGTAAGCAAAGGAAAACCTTAAAATTAGGGCAGAAAACAGTAAATTTGAAAACAAGAAGTCAATTAAAAAATGATCACAAGCAAATGTTGTTCCTTTAAAAAAGAACATTGATAAAACTCTAACCAGGCTAACTAAGGAAAGCACATGGGGGGAGGGGCTGGGGGATGCAAAGGAAAGCACATGGGGAAGGGGCTGGGGGAATGCATGGCAGTTGAGAGTGCTTGGTACTCCTCCAGAGGACTTGAGTTCAATTCCCAGAATCCATGTCAGGAGTGTCACAACTACTTCTAACTCCAGCTCCATTATGAATCCAATGCTCTCTTCTGACCTCCACAGGCACCCACAGACACTTACACAGACATGCATACAAGTAAAAATAAAAAATAAATTAAACAAAAAGAAAGACACTAAGCACTAATACAGTAGCCCCTATATTAATGGGGAATGGATTCCAAAAATCTCCAGCAGACACTTAATACTACAAATAGCACCAATTCTAACTACACTATACTTTTTAAAAATTACATTTTTAATATAATTTTTAAATTAAATTATTTAATTTAAATTTTAATCAATTAGTTTTAAAACACAAATAACTTAGCAATAATAATTAACAATATACAGCAACCATAACAATCAATATAGCTATTATTGGAATTAGCTTTCTTCTCATTGACCACAAAACCCACAAACCACAGAAAGTAAAACTATACGTTGAGAGGAACAATTATATTAAAAACAAGAAGGGGCATCACTACAGATCCCAATGACATGAGAGGATGACAAATGAATACCATGAAGGACTCTGTGCCCACAAACTTGATAACCAGGATAAAACGGACCAATTCCACCAAGAAGAACAAACAATTTACAGGTCAGAATCTACTAAACAAACCCAGCCAAAGGTTAAGATCCTTCCAAAAGAGAAAGCGCCAAACAAAGATGAGTGCACTGGCAAATTCCTCCAAACTTTTAGGAAAGAAATTATTCAAATTTTCCACAATTTCTCTCAGGAGGAAAAAAGGAAAGGAACACTTCCCACTGTAAAGCCAAGCACACAAGGACACTGCACTGAACAGAGACTCAGGGCCAGATCATCCGGGAATACAGACTCAAACATCTACAGCAATATAACAGTAAACCAAATCCAACACTATATAAAAAGAATTATTCCCCACAACCAAGTGTGATGTGACAGGGTCAGCATATAGAGATCAATTAATGTAACCCATCAAATCAATAGACTACAGAAGAAAAATCACATGGCCATGTCAACAGCTGCAAAAAAAAGCCTATGACAAAATCCAATACACAGCCATAAACACTCTCACTAACTGAGGAATAGAGGGGAGCCTTTCAATTTGATAATGAGTATCTTCAAAGAACCCCTTCAGTTATCTTGATCTTCAGCTATCTTGATCAATGATGAAGCAGGGAGCTTTCTCCAGCTAAGCTGAGAAAGAAGGCAAGGATTCAGCCGTCCTGAAGCTTCCAGCATCACAGTATATGTATGCAATGTGCCCTCCCTAGAGCAGTAGGGCAAAGACAGAAAGAGAAAAAAACTAAACAAAGAGCACAAAAGAAGTAGTAAAACTGTCCTTACAGGGGACATGAGGCATGATCATCTAAAACTCAGCAGGCCAAGGAATGGGAGCTCGGCTGGCAGTCGGCTTGCCTAGCATGCTCCATGCATCCTCTGTACCCCGTAAAACTGGGAGCACTAATACACGCTTGTAATCCCAGAGCTATGGAGGCAGACTCCAGAGGATCAGAAGTTCAAGGCCACCCTTGCCCACATGAAGGTAAGGCTAGCTGTTGTTGGTATTTTAATGTAAGCTACAATAAAACCTTGGGAGAAAAAAGTCAGCCTATGCTACATGAGATCCTAAAAAAAATAAAAATAAGAAATCGATAGCCAAGCCTTCCCCTGGAAGTGGCAGGTGACTGCAGCAGGTTTGTAGGATATCAGGGTCTGTCAGAGGGGCCATCATGCGTGATGGGCAAACACGTTTACAAAAGCTAGGTGCACACTCTCTCTCCCCCTCTCCCCTCCACCTCCTCCCCTCCCCCTCTCTTCCTCTGGCCAACTAGACAGATTTGCCTAACTAGAAGTTAGGTTATGCAGTACGTACATGGACTTACTTTCACCTATCCTACGTGTGAAACACTTTTCCAAGCGAGACCAAATTTTCTGCTGTAAGACCTCAGGTAACTCGGTCTGTACTGTAGAATCTCACTAACAACACACACACGCCACATTTAAAACACACGCCACATTTAAAACACATTCCTATATTTTTCTTTCTTGCTATATCCCAAGATGAAAGAGTTATCTGTCCTGCTGACTACTAAAAAAGTTGCATAAATTTATAATAATGGCTCATAAAGAACGTGGCATATTTACTATCCTTTAGTCTTCTAGAAATCAATGTCCATTCCAAGTATGACAGCACTCCTCTCAACACTACTCAAGTTCCAAGTCTGACAGCTAGTCAAAAAAAAAATCTTGCCGGGGAAGATTCTCTTTATAGTGAGCAACAGTACTGAGAATAAGTGACTACTGAGTGCCCAACCTAACCAGGATAGTGACCATTGTCCCTGGGAGGTTCGGGGAACAGACAGAGAAGAAGGGGGAAGAAGAACGTGAGAGCTGGAGGGCAGAGAAGAGGGCTCTGAAATGCTGTCTTCTAGGCATCAATGATAGTCACTGGACTCATGAACTAGCGTACAAGCCTCACAAGGATTCCAGGGATCGAACCCGGACAGCAGGCTTACGTGGAAGTGTTTCTGCTCAGCCATGCTTTCCAGCTCCACATTAAATTTAAAGTTAATTCATACGCAGCATCTCAAACGCTCAACTGCTACTGCTGCAGAACATTCTTACCATCCCACAGAAGGCTGGGCAGACGGCTCAGCTCGTGAAACTCTTGCTGTGAAAGCATTGGGGAGCACCTGCAAAACTGAAGCACTGTGTGGGTACACTTGTATCACACGGGGAAGAGTGGAGCCGGGAGGATCCTAGGGTTTGCTGGCCAGCTAGTCTAGCGGAGTCCAGTGAATCCCAGTTCAGTGAGAGTCCCTGTCCCAAAAAGTAAGGCAGAGAGCAACAGAGAATACAACCGACGTTAGCCGCTAGCAGCCACACGCATGCACACACATTTGCACATGCACTCACATCTACAGAAAGACAAGTATCCATCACACGCATATAAAAAAGGTTCTACTAAGGATGGCTGGTATTAAGAAATCTGAGCAAACTTTCAAGGACAAGAAACAAAGTCATAATGAAAAAAAGCAGCATCCCTCCAGGTCCAGTATGTTAAGGTGTGCTTGCTACATGGAGATTGTAAACATGTTAGCCCAAGAGACTAAAGAGACCTTCTTATACTCTGTTTGCCTGGCTGAACACAACCTATACTAAGTAAAAATAGACCACACTAAATAAGGCTGAAAACCCTCCTCAGTCTAGCAAGAATCCCAAAGGCCTGGAGAGAATAGTGTTGGCATAGGGAGACTCTTGTGTACTGTGTGGAAGCATCACCTGTCAATAAAAAGTGAATGGTCAATAAGCTGAGGAAGGATTAGAAGCTGAAACATCCGGCAGAGAGATAGGAACTATGGGACAGTCAAGCACAGGAAGATTCATCACCCAGACTCAGAGAGTCTGACAGACGAAACTGAGGAGAGGTAACTAGCCATGTGGCAGACAGAGAATAGTATGAACAGGTTAATATAGGTTACAAGCTAGTGGGAACAGGCCTAGCTTATGGCCTAGGCATTTAATTAATAAATAATAAGCCTCCAAGCTGTTTTTGGAAACAGGCACAATGGTAAAGTCCATGGTCCCATGTTGGAGTGGATTACCCACTTAAAAGCTGTTCGCCTGCCTTTCACAGTATCCCCTCAGCAAGACTAGGAGACATGCTGAGTGGTGGCTCTCTCTGTCAAAGGGCTCCTTGAATTCAATGAAGATGACAGGTCTGATGGGACAGCAGACTGGGTCAGCAGTCTCAGAGCTCAGTGGCTATCAGACAGCCAGCTCTCTGGTTGGTTGTTTATACTGTTCCTGGAAACAAAATGAATGAGTGAACTCATTCATGAGAACCTTGGCTTGAATCATGAGTACCATGACTCAGCCTCCAAACCTGAACCAATTTCCAGACTTTCCATCTCTTAAATGAAGAGGCACCCATTCCAAGGCCCTGCCACCTGAACACAAGAGACTCCGTACAGGAGGACGGAGTCCAAAAGGAGGAAAGGAGTTAACGAGAGGGGAAATGGGGTGGGCGAAAGAAGGGGAAAAGGTCCATGTCTCCTCTTGTATGTGGACTAACATATACGTGTACACACACACACATACACACGTGCGCGCGCGCGCGCGATATGAGAGCAGAAGGAAGAGGAAGAGAGCAGCAGGGAGGGCCTAGAAGACAGAGATGAGAGGTGTTAGGACAAACAGGAGGTAAGGTTTATATAGCAATATCATGGGGAAGGCACTCTTGTACACCCTAACTGCACTGTCAAGCCTCTTCGTCATTTCTCTAAAGGACCTATGGGTATTGATCAGGGCGACTGCCCATCAAGTAAGTTGGTATTCAACTTTTCCGAGCTGGCATTAATTCCTAGACAGACAAATTGCACCAGTCAGAACAGAGGTTGTTGGAGACCATGAGCTCAATGGTGTTTTCACTCAGTTCTCTGCCATGTACCCACTCTGGCTAGCTTCTCGTTCCAGAATGTATAACTGGAGATACACTTGGTAACCGGCGAACTCTCCACACTGGTTCTGATTTGTGGACACAGGACTATGATGATATGGAAAACCAGCAGACACTAAAACAGTGGTTCTCAACCTGTGGGTCATGACCCCTTTGGCAAATTTTTATCTCCAGGAGTATTTCCATTATGATTCATAACATTAGCACATTTACAGTTATGAAGCAACAACAAAAATAACTTTATGGCTAGGTATCACCACACCATGAGGAACTATATTAAAGGGTCACAGCATTAGGAAGGCTGAGAACCATGCACTAGAAATGTCCCTACTAACCAAGTAAAACTACAGGCAGCTCTGTAATCCCTGGAAGGATTGTAGCCGCTGCTGCCACCACAGGGCTCAGTAGATCCATGGAGAGAGGACCCTACCTCATTCTTATTCAGATTGTCTACATGGTCCTGTAGAAAACAGATGAGTCTTAGAGTATGACAATTTATTACCAGAAACTCAGTGGTAAATCCAATTGTAGCTACTGTTCTAGTTGTAATTTCAAGGCTAGAGCAAATCAAGTGTCCCTGAGCATCTGGCATGCCACTATTGATCTGACAAGAGCTTCCTTTTAACTAAATCTCATAGTGAGACTACACACCTCTCAGGTCTATCAGCTCTCCAGGTCTATGCTATAACCCAAACCTCAGGAATTTTAGTGTCAACCCTCCACTAGACATCATTCTTCTGATGGAACCTGGGGTAAGCAGTAACTCTATACTTTGGACACATGATAAGAAAGTCATATGCCAGAGAGGGGAAATTCTAGTAGTTTGAGACATATAAGAGTACCCTTTATTCCCAATAGAAGTACAATGCCTAGTGGTTCTCACTGATGTCTAGAGGCAACAAATGCATCTTTTAAATCTGTATGTCTATTTTTTTTTTTTTACAAGTTACCCTCAAACCTGCCAGTTTTTAGTGGGCACAGAATGAACAAGAAAGGGTTTCACAATAATCCAAGTGCTTATGCACGCTGTTTCACCTCTGGAGGTGCATGACCTGACAGATAGAGTGGTGCCTGGAAGTGTACTGCAGCAGATATAAACATGGAGACTTGACAGCCTGATGTAGGTGACACAGAGCATAGAACCAAAGGGAAACTGAAGGACAGAAGGGAAGATCAGTAGACGGAACTCGGAGCAGCATGCCCAGGTGATATTTTGCTTGGAAAGAGATGGCTTACGTTGATTATGTAAAAGCAGTAGGTAGTTTTGCTGCATGGTCAGGAACTCAGAAGGTACATGACTGGAAAGCAGACAAGGCACAGGAGAGATATAAACAGCCACCTCTGACTGGAAAGAGCCAGAATTCAATCAGCCACTGTTAGTCCCTCATCCTTTGCTCTTTTCATTATCCATTCATCTGCTGCTAGCCACCAGGCTCTTTCTTAGTTCTGGCTATGATGAACTCTGAGCAGCAATGAACATGGGTAAGCAAGTGTAAGATGTAGAGCCCTTCAAGTTTATGTCCAAGAGTTGTCGTGCCGGATCCTGTGGTAGGAACCTCCATACTAATTACCACGATGCCTGTGCCAGCATTCCCTTCTCTCTACCTTCGCCAGGATCTGCTGCCATTCATTACTATTGCTGCTGCTGCTGCTGCTGCTGCTGCTATAATTTGGCCATTATAATGTACCTGTCTTATAGATTTAAGGACCTAAATTTGATCTTCAGAAGTAAGAGGGGGAAAGCAAGGTATGGCAGTGTTGTTATAATCCGAAGCCAGGAAGGCAAAGTCAGAGAGAGAGAGAGAGAGAGAGAGAACAATTTCTAGAAAGAAAACATTCTTATTGATCTAAGTTTCAGAATCTAAACCTCCAATAGCAGGGAGTTGGCTCTAATGAGGATCTTCTCCAGCCATGTCTCTGGTGGCACAAGGCTTCATGGTAGGAGCACAGAGGTGAAGGGAGAAACTAAAGGTCAGGACAGGGAGTGATTCAGGATCCAGTGCTTTTCCAACCACTCAGTCTCACAGGATCCAACAACAATGACAAGCATTACTTCTGCACACAGCATACCCAGTGACAACACCATCCTGGCACTAGGCTCCATATCTTAGAGGATCATCACCTCTCACACCACCACACTGGGGACTAAACTTCTAACACATGAAACTTTGGGGGGACAAAATAGATCCAATTTATGTAAGGTCACCTGGGAATGACCTCAAAGAAGCAAGATAATCAGTCCTGTGGGCATCAATCAACCTCTTTTGCTCCTCTCAAATGGGTTCAAAACCCTAATGGCCATCTTAGCACTGAGGGATATGTCAACATGTCCCAGACCACTGGTCACCTACAAGTGTTATCAAGGCAGCAGGTGCCCAGATACTGTTTGTTTGTTGGTTTGTTTGTTTGAGATAGGGTCTCAGGTAACCCAAGCTAGCCTTAAACTCACTTTACAGCCAAGGACGGCTCTCGATTCCTGATTTTCCTGCCACTTCCTCCTAAGTAGTGTTGGAATTACATGTGCATTATCACTACACACAGAGACACACACACTCACCACACTTGTGTGTATATGAAATGTGTGTGGCATATGCATGTGTATACAGATGCACACTTCTGGAGTCGGAGGAGGAAGCTCTCTTTCTCTCACTCTCCCGTTATGTTCCCTTGTGAAGGAGTGTGTTGCTGAACCTAAACTCACGGTCCTTCTGATCGACTGGCTGAGCATCCAGCTCCAGTGACCCCCCGCTTTGCCTACCTCAGCACTGGACACAGCATGCACGGCTATGCCCTGCCTGTCTTTAGGTGGGGATCTGAACTCAGCTCCTCAGACTTGCACGCTCTCCCCAGCCCTAAGCCCCATATTTTAGTGGGAAGGAAGTTATGTAGGAATTCAGGAATACTGACTTCTACTTATCATGGAGACATGGTTACAGTCCCTGCTAAATGATGAAGCTATCAACCACCAGCAGAGAGCAAAACAGTACCAATACAGTACCTATGCTGTCACCTGCTGGAAAGCTGATACAAGGCACCATTCTGTACAGGGAAAACAAACAAACAAACAAAAAAGACAGTAATAGTATATAGCTGGGAAGGGCACTTTGAATATGGACTTACTACGCAGTATTCTGTGGTAAAAAAAAAATACCATGGTAAACCTTTAATCATTAACTAGTCTAAAAATAAACATATAGGTTGTTTACAATATTAAAAATAAAGCTGGGCTGGAGAGACGCATCTTCCAAAAGCTTTTGGTTCAATTCCCAGCACCCACAACCATCTGTAACCCCAGGAGAACTCAACTGTATCTATTTGAACAGTCAGAGTTCAGGCCGATGGTTGAGCTGCAGACTCAAGACCACTGACAACATGCCAGCAGTGACTCACTCACTGCCCACACTGCCAACAGTGAGGTACACCATCTTTAAAAAAGAAGGCAGAACCCAAAACTGAATCAGCCCCAAATCCTAAAAATCAGGATCTGCTCACATCTGGTTAGTTTCTTTTATTCCCTGTTACTTAACGCTAGTTTTTTAAAAACGTTAAAGGCTATAATCACATTCTGAAACTAATGTCAACAAAAAATGAAATTCAATGTAACACTTAAAAGAAGAAAAAAACCCAAACAAAAAGAAGGTAGCAAGATTTCTGAGCAAAATATGGGTATTAATAAAGACCTACAATTAGAGAAACTAAGTCCAAGCTGAAAGTCAGAAGTGGATCTAAATGGGTCAGGTCATATGATCACCCTTCATGACAATTTAATGTAGAAATGAATGTTTCAGAAAAATTCTTATTGCTAACTCTTAGTAACTGTTTCAGAATTATACAATGCAAAGAAAAGGGGCTGGCGTAAAATCAGAGCTCTTTCTCAACATTCCTTTACAAACTTAATAATGTTTAAAGTATTAATGATGTGTCATGTGTTCAAAAGAAAACTGGGAAGAGAAAAAACTGGAAGAGTAAGAATAAAGCACATAATTTTGTTATTATATTTATATAAAACATATAAAATAAGATCACTTCTTCCTTTATATTGAAACAAAGCCTCTGGAAAAAAAACCTCAATGACCAAATTAAATGCTTTCCCATGGGCCGGAGAGACCCATGGGAAAATGGCTATGCTGAACTCACTATGCAGACCACGCTGGCCTTGAACTCACAGAAAGTGCTGGAATTAAAGGCATGGGCATGTGCTACCACACCTGGCTAAGTATTTTTAAATTTTAGGAAGAAAAGAAATCTTAACAAGAAAGTAAAAATACTTAAAATTTACATGAAATCCATCTTAGATATTTTGAAAATATATAAAACTACAAAGTGCCCTATAATGTCAGTATTCTCAATAATCTAAAGTATAAGGGTCTAACTGTGCAAACCACCTTCTGAATGTCCTGAAGAGGGAGGGCCAGGACACCCTCTACTGTAAGGAAGCAGTAGTAACAGCCACAGAACAAAGAAAAACCCATTCTTTGCTCAACACTGCCATCTGTGGGCAGTTAAAATGGGTTATAGAGTTAACCGGTCTCAATTCTATAAAGTCCTATTGTCTAAGTTGATGTAGAGAGATTTAGAGATTTAGAATTCAGGAGCAAAAGGCTGGGATGTCACTCAGATTTGTCACTGGCAAGGTTGGGTTCTGATGCCCTACCCTACAAAGGAAAAAAAGAGTTCAGCAGCAGGCATGCGCATGGGCAAGCGTGAGGCCCTGAGCTCCATCCCTAGCAATACAGAACAGTAAGAGCAAACGCACACATGATAAAAGGGGGAGGTGGTAAGAGAGAGCGGAGCATGGTCCCTGGACACTCACCTGGATAGGCACACCAGACCAGGCAGATGTGAACTGTGTGAGGCTTTCTCCCAATGGGCATCCTCGACATTGGCTTTCATAAGCTCAAAGCTACAAACTCCCACGGTAGCATTAACTTGACTAGGGAAACAAGGCAGCAACAACCTTTGGAAAGGCCGGCCTTTTCTAGTTAGATAAATTATATCTTAGCCATAATATAAAACATCAGCAGAATTGTTAATACTGCGTATACACTGAACATATGAAGCAATAAGAAAAATACTCAAAGGTATACTTAGGTAAATACAGCAATTTTCAGTAGTAGCAACTAAACTGCATTATGTTTACTGGCAGGGCTAGTGTCAAGTGCTTTAAATAATAAATTGTTTAACCTTGCAAAACCCCATGACTCAGCTTTCCTTTATAACAAAAGGAAAAGGAGAAAACAGATATGCAGTAGTTTTCAAAGAAATACATCTAGAAGAGGCTAGAAAGATGGCTAAGTAGTTAAGAACTCTGGCTGTTCTTCAGATTGACCGAATTCAAGTCCTAGCACCTGCACAGTGGCACACAACTGTCTACATCCCAGTCCTAGAGAATCCAACACCATGGTCTGGTCTACATGAACATGCATGCATGCACATAAAAATCACTTTAAAAATTTAAAATACACCTAGTAGCAAAGCAAAACCAAGAATTTAGGCCAAGACTTTATGAATCCAAGGAGTATACTCTTTCACAGTGACGTAACTGAAAAATACACACACACACACACACACACACACACATACATATATAGTTAGTTTATACTTGTGTGTATGTCTGTGTGTATGTTTGTATAGATAAATTCATACATAAAATTCAAGGGGCATACATTTCAAATCTCCTTTCCATCCTTGGGAATGATTTACATCTCATTACTTCCCTGTACTTTGTAAATCAGTGTCACTTTTCTACTTTGTAAATCAACTCTCTCAAAAGTCCTGACCACACAGGGCTTATTCATCTTCTATCTTCAGAGTTCAATCTTCAATTAATTAAACCCAAAAAGTGATGAGACTTTGCTCACAGGTTAAATCCCCATCAACCCCTAGCAATTGTTTGCAATCCTCACCACAAAGCTAAGAAAGGACAAACGTAGCAAAACTTCCAACAAATACTAAAATTAAACCTAGCGAGGCATTTTGAACTTCCAAGCTACTCTAACATCACGTTTGCTCAATTACTATTATGGACAAGCACATTTAACAGCCCAGCCTATCCTATGTGTAAATGGTCTGACAACTCAAGTCCCTGTGTGGCTGTGTACTACTAGCTGTATGTACATCCACTTGGTAAGCCTGATACTTAGTCTCCACTGTCAACCGACTAGTCAACTGAGTCATGGAGACACACCTCCTGTATGTGAGGGAGTCCCCAGAGACTCAAAGGAGAAACACTCACTCTGAATGTGAGTGGCACTGACCCCCCCCCCCTTATAAAGAGAGGGGGAAAAGAGGAGGGGAGCTGAGAATGTCGATCACCTCCCTCTGCTTTCCAGCTCCAGGCACCAGCTGCTTCTGGATCCTGATGCCCAGAAGGCCTTCTCTGCCAATTGGACCATGTCCTCAAACCATGGACGGAAAGAAATCTTTTCTTCCTTAAGCTGCTTGCCGTCAGGTACTTGGTCACAGAAAGGAGGAAAGTAAGACAGACAGACAGACAGACAGGAAATATTTACCAAGTACCCACCAGGGACCACACAATGTGCTCAATACTGAGAACAAACCAGAACAAGAGAGAAAAAGATCTTTGCCCTCCTAAAAGCTCATTATATGGGGAAAAGCCTTGAAAACTTGTATCCTAAAGTGTACTAATGTGGCCCAAACTACCATAGGAGAAATTACCAGTGCCTGTAAGTTGGAGCTATGCACGTACATGGCATCTTTGTTGTTTTGGGTTTTTTATTTCTCCAGTGAAAAACTTGATTTTATTGTCTCACTGAGTTGTACACTTCAGCCTGTAGTCATAGCATATTTATTTGGAGTGGGGGGCATGCCACAAGGAATATGGGGAGGTCAGAGAACAGTGTGCAGGCATCAATCCTCTCTAGGTCAGCAGGCTTAGCGACAAGTGGCCTCCTGCCCCAAGTTGACACTTTAAAATACCATTTACATGATTTCATTATAACACAAACCCAGGAGAGTCATGATGACATACGAGAGGTAGGAGAGTCACAAATTTGAGGCCAACCTTACTTGATATTAGGGACCTTGTCTCAGGAAAAAAAAAAAAATGAAACGGCTCTCAGTGGGATATCCCCTATGGATCTTCCTCCACCTCTACAGTCTCTATTACCCACAACCTCAGTGGGAGCGTGCATCTGATACATAACAAAAGCCCAAGGTTAGAAAAGCTTCTGGCTAATAAGGCACTAACACTCCATTCAATGAAGAAAGTGATTCTGAAAGCATCACTGAAAAGCTACCTCGGTGTGTCTTGTCATAGAGCCCAGCAGTAGAATAACTCAACCGCACCGCCCGTCACGATGCTGCTGAGCTGAGATGCTATAAAATGGGGAGTACAGCCCAGCTCCCGTACGCCCGCCTCCCCAAGGCACTTATTCCAACTAAACCAAGATTCCCAACGACTATGAACAAGGAGTGGTGGGCGAACTACACCTCACAACCAAATGCAGCTAGTCACTGGGTGGCAGAACGATGTCCTCTAAGCTATGTCAGAGACTCTGTGCAGTTTGAGCTGCGCAGAGCAAATAAAAAGTGTCCTGGGACTGCCAGGAAACACCTTCCTCTGCCTGAGAAAACACAACACCCTGATCAGAACAGCATTCAGAAGGAAAGGGAATCTTGGTCACTTGTTTCATACCTAGGATCTTTCCTCTGTTAAACTCATCACTACTGACTATGTGAAACCCACAGATACGGTTAAGATCTCCAATAAGCTGTCCTTAAAATAGTGAGATTATTCTGCTTTACCTAGGTGGTCCTAATTAATCCCAATAGAACTCTAAATAAAAAGAGGGGAGCAGATGCGAGGTCATCATGAGGCAGTGAATATGAGGACTCAGTTATCACTGTCAGCTTTGAAGATGGTAGAAGTGGCTGCTGAGTCAAAGAGCTCTGTGTCCCCACAACAGGAAACACAGGAGGAAAGTTACTCCCTAAAACATAAGGAATTGAAACATTTCAATATCTCACTGTTTAGGCCAGTGAGACTCCTTAAGAATTCCTACTGTGTAAACATGTACAGCCAATATGCAACTCATACTGTAGCAGTTGCTCGGGAAATGGGAACCGATCTACCTAAAGATCCAGCTATACCACTCTTAGGCATATACATTATACAAGGACATTGTTCAACCATGTTCATTGCTGCTTTATTCATAATAGCCAGAAATTGAAAGCAACCTAGATGTCCCTCAACAGAAGAATGAATAAAGAAAATGGGGTACATTTACACAATAGAGTACTACTCAGCTTTTTGTTGTTTTTTGTTTTGTTTTGTTTTTTTTAAAAAAAAAAAATGCAGGTAAATGGATGAATTAGAAAAATCATCCTGGTCTGTGCCACACGGCTACATACCCAAACAGTGCAGGGAAAGAGCTATCCACCCAGGAGTGTGGACAAGCCTATGATCATGGGGTAAGGCCAGTACCTCTGCTCAGAGGGACCTGCCTGGAATCTCCAGGACACAGGGATCTACAAGAAGCCTGGGACAGCAGCCTTCCGGTCTCCTCCTGCGGCTGGGGACCCCAGTCTGTGCCACAGAGGTCCATAACCAAATAGCTCAGGGAGAAGGCTAGCATCCAGGGAGTGTGGACAAGCCGGTGAGTGGAAGTAAGAGGGCACCACTGCACAGCGGGACCCGACCGAAATCTGAAGAACACGGGAACAGAGGAACAGTCTGGGACAGGGGCCTTCCAGTTTACACCTGTGGTCTGTGCCACAGCTCCATACCCAAATAGCCCAGGGAAAGTGCTACCCTCCCAACAGTGTCAACAAGCCTATGATCATGGGTAAGGCCAGCACCTCTGCTCAGAGAGACCCGCCCAGAGCCCTCAGGACAAAGGGACTGAGGAGTGGCCTTCTGGTTTCCTTCTGAGGCCAGGGAGCTGATCCAGTGACATAGGGCTCCATACTCAGTGTCAGAGGGAGAGCTGTCTCCCAGGAGTACCAACACACCTTTGAGCACAGGGAAGACCACAACTTCTGTTCAAATTCCTCAATCAAGAGGGACCCTCACAGAGCCATCAGGACATCAGGAACCAAGGAAAAGCTGGGGACAGGATATTTCTGGTTTCTGTATGCACCCCAGAGCAGACCCTGTACCACAGCTCTCAAAACCCAAATTCCTCTCAGAGAGAGCTGGTCTCCAAGGAGTACTGACAAGAAGGCCTGCAGGAGGGACAAGCCACAGTCAGAGAGAGCAAGACCAGCTAACACCAGAGATAACCAGATGGCAAAAGGCAAGGGCAAGAATACAAGGAACAGAAACCAAGGCAACTTGGCATCATCAGAACCCAGTTCTCCTACCACAGCGAGCCCTGGATACCCCAACACACCAGAAAAGCAAGACTCAGACTTAAAATCACTTCTCATGATGATGATAGAAGACTTTAAAAAGGAAATAAATAACTCCCTTAAAGAAATACAAGAGAACACAGGTAAACGGCCAGAAGCCTTTAAAGAGGAAATATGGGATAGCACAATCAAACAGGCAAAGGAAATGAACAAAACCATCCAAGATCTAAAATTGGAAATAGAAACAATAAACAAATCACAAATGGAGACAACCCTGGAGATAGAAACCCTAGGAAAGAGATCAGCAGTCATAGATGCAAGCATCACCAACAGAATACAAGAGATAGAAGAGAGAATCTCAGGTGCGAAAGATACCATAGAAAACATTGACACAACAGTCAAAGAAAATGCAAAATGCAAAAAGCTCCTAACCCAAAACATCCAGGAAATTCAGGACACAATGAGAAGACCAAACCAAAGGATAACAGGTATAGAAGAGAGTGAAGATTCCCAACTTAAAGGGCCAGTAAATATCTTCAACAAAATTATAGAAGAAAACTTCCCTAACCTAAAGAAAGAGATGAACATAACATTCAAGAAGCCTACAGAACTCCAAATAGATTGGACCAGAAAAGAAATTCCTCCCATCACTAATAGTCAAAACACCAAATGCACAAAACAAGGAAAGAATATTAAAAGCAGTAAGGGAAAAGGGGCAAGTAACATATAAAGGCAGACCTATCAGAATTACACCAGACTTCTCACCAGAGACTATGAAAGCTAGAAGATCCTGGGCAGATCTCATACAGACTCTAAGAGAACACAAATGCCAGCCAGGGCTGCTATACCCAGAAAAACTCTCAATTACCTACCACAGAGAGAGAAACCAAGATATTCCATGACAAAACCAAATTTACACAATATCTTTCCAAAACCCAGCCCTACAAAGGATAATAGATGGAAAACACCAGCACAAGGAAGAAAACTACACGCTAGAAAAAGCAAGAAAGTAATCTTTCAACAAACCCAAAAGAAGAAAGCCACAAAAACATAAAAATAACATCGAAAATAACAAAAAGCAACAATCACTATTCCTTAATTTCCCTTAACATCAATGGACTCAATTCCCCAGTAAAAAGACAGACTTGATACATAAACAGGACCCAGCATTTTGCTGCATACCGGAAACACACATCAGTGTTAAAGACAAACACAACCTCAGAGTAAAGGGATGGAAAACAATTTTCCAGGCAAATGGTCCCAAGAAACAGGAAGGAGTAGCCATTTTAATATCGGATAAAATCAACTTTCAACCAAAAGTCATCAAAAAGGGTAAGGAAGAACACTTCATCATCATCAAAGAAAAATCTACCAAGAAGATTTCTCAATTCTGAACATCTATGCTCCAAAAGCAAGGGCACCCACATTCATAAAAGAAACTTTACTCAAGCTCAAAGCACACATTGCACCTCACACAATAATAGTGGGAGACTTCAACACCCCACTCTCATCAATGGACAGATCTTGGAAACAAACTAAATAGAGACACAGTGGAGTCCATAACAGAAGTTATGGACCAAATGGATTTAACAGATATCTATAGAACATTTCATCAAAAATCAAAAGCATATACCTTCTTCTCAGCACCTCATGGTACCTTCTCCAAAACTGACCCTATAATTGGTCACAAAACAAATCTCAACAGATATAAAAAGATTGAAATAATTCCATGCCTATTATCAGATGACTAAGGATTAAGGCTGGTCTTCAATGGCAACAACAACAACAGAAAGCCCACATACACATGGAAGCTGAACAACACTCTGCTCAATGATAACTTGGTCAAGGAAGAAATAAAGAAATTAAAGACTTCCTAAAATTTAATGGAAATGGAAGTACATCATACCCAAACTTATGGGACACAATGAAATCAGTGTTAAGAGGAAAACTCACAGCTCTGAGTGCCTCCAAAAAGAAACTGGAGAGAGCATACACTAGCAGCTTAACAGCACACCTGAAAGCTCTAGAACAAAAAGAAGCCAATACTCCCAAGAGGAGTAGAAGGCAAGAAATAATCAAACTCAGGGCTGAAATCAACCAAGGAAAAACAAAAAGCACTATACAAAGAATCAACAAAACCAGGAGCTAGTTCTTTGAGAAAATCAACAAGATAGATAAACCCTTGCCAGACTAACCAGAGGGCATAGAGACGGTATCCAAATTAACAAAATCAGAAATGAAAAGGGAGATATAACAACAGAATCTGAGGAAATTCAAAAAATCATCAGATCCTACTACAAAAGCCTATACTCAACAAAATTGGAAAATCTGGATGAAATGGACAATTTTCTAGACAGATACCAAATACCAAAGTTAAGTCAGGATCAGATAAACCATCTAAACAGTCCCATAACCCCTAAAGAAATAGAAGCAGTCATTAAAAGTCTTCCAACCAAAAAAAGCCCAGAATGAGATGGGTTTCGTGCAGAATTCTATTGGACCTTCAAAGAAGACCTAATACCAATACGCTTCCACAAACTATTCCACAAAATAGAAACAGAAGGAACACTACCTAATTCATTCTATGAGGTCACAGTTACACTGATACCAAAACCTCACAAAGACCCAACAAATAAAGAAAACTTCAAACCAATTTTCCTTATGAATATCAATGCAAAAAATACTCAATAAAATTCTCGCAAACTGAATCCAAGAATACATCAAAACGATCATTCATCACGATCAAGTAGGCTTCATCCCAGGGATGCAGGGATGGTTCAGTACCTAGAAATCCATCAATGTAATCCACTACATAAACAAACTCAAAGAAAAAAAACCCACATGGTCATTTCACTGGATGCTGAAAAAGCATTTGACAAAATTCAACATCCCTTCATGATAAAAGTCTTGGAAAGATCAGGAATTCAAGGCCCATACCTAAACATAGACCTCAGAAGATGGAAAGACCACCCATGCTCATGGATTGGCAGGATTAACCTAGTAAAAATGGCCATCTTGCCGAGAGCAATCTACAGATTCAATGCAATCCCCATCAAAATTCCAACTCAATTCTTCATAGACTTAGAGCAATTCTCAAATTCATTTGGAATAACAAAAAACCCAGGGTAGCAAAAATTATTCTCAACAATAAAAGAACTTCTGGGGGAATCAGCACCCCTGACCTCAAGCTGTACTACAGAGCAGTAGTGATAAAAACGGCATGGTATTGGTACAGTGTCAGGCAGGTACATCATTGGAATAGAATTGAAGACCCAGAAATGAACCCATACACCTATGGTCACTTGATCTTTGACAAAGGAGCTAAAACCATCCAGTGGATAAAAGACAGCATTTTCAACAAATGGTGCTGGCTCAGCTGGCAGTCAACATGTAGAAGAATGCAAATTGATTCCTCTCTCCCTGTACAAAGCTCAAGTCCAAGTGGATCAAGCACCTCCACATAAAACCAGATACACTGAATCTAATAGAAGAGAAAGTGCAGAAGAGCCTCGAACACATGGGCACAGGGGAAAAAGTTCCTAAACAGAACACCAATGGCTTATGCTGTAAGAGCAAGAATCAACAAATGGGACCTCATAAAATTACAAAGCTTCTGTAAGGCAATGAACACTGTAAATAGGACAAAACGGCAATCAACAGATTTGGAAAAGTTCTTTACCAATCCTATATCCGATAGAGGGCTAATATCCAATATACTCAAAGAACTTAGAAGTTAGACTCCAGAGAACCAAATAACCCTATCAAAAAATGGGGAACAAAACTAAACAGAGAATTCTCAACTGAGGAAACTCAAAGGGCTGAGAAGCACCTAAAGAAATGTTCAACATCCTTAGTCATCAGGGAAATGCAAATCAAAACAACCCTGAGATTCTACCTCACACCATTCAGAATGGCTAAGATCAAAAACTCAGGTGACAGCAGACGCAGATGCTGGCGAGGATGTGGAGAAAGAGGAACTCTCCTTCATTGCTGGTGAGAATGCAAGCTGGTACAACCACTCTGGAAATCAGTTTGGCGGACCCTCAGAAAATTGGATATAATATTACCTGAGGACCCAGCTATTCCATTCCTGGGCATATACTCAGAAGACGCTCCAACATGTAATAAGGACACATGCTCCACTATGTTTATAGCAGCCATGTTTATAATAGCCAGAAACTGGAAACAACCCAGATGTCCCTCAACAGAGGAATGGATACAGAAAATGTGGTACATTTACACAATGGAATACTACTCAACTGTTAAAGTCAATGACTTCATAAAATTCGCAGGCAAATGGATGGAACTTGAAATTATCACCGAGTGAGGTAACTCAGTCAGAAAAGAACAAACACGGTATGTACTCACTGATAAGCGAATATTAGCCCCAAAGTTCGGAATATCCATGATTCAATTCACAGCCACTGTTGGACTGAGCATGGGGTCCCGGATGGAGGAGTTGGAGAAGGGACTGAAGGGACTGAGGGAGTTTGCAGCCCCATGGGGAGGGAGCAACAGTGTCAACTGGTCAGGCCCCCTGGTGCTCCCAGAGACTGGACCACCAACCAAAGAATGCATATGGAGGGGCCCATGGTGCTGACCACATATGTGGCAGAGGAGGGCCTTGTTGACCGTCTGTGGAAGGAGAAGCCCTTGTGTCTGAGGGTGTTAGATGCCCCAGTATAGGGGAATGCCAGGGAGGGAAGAGGGGAATGGGTTGGTGGGTGGGGGAGCACCCGTATAGAGACAGGGGGTGGGGAGATGGGATAGGGGATTCCAAAGGGGAGACTTGGAAAGGGGAAAATATTTGAAATGTAAATAAAGTATTAAAGAAAGAAAGAAAGAAAGAAAGAAAGAAAGAAAGAAAACATCCTAGATGAGGTATCCCAGAGCCAGAGAGAGAAATATGGTATGTATTCATTGATATGGGGGGCGGGAGTATCAGATATTAAGTCAATGATAACCAAGCAAAAATCTGAAGAACACAGAGGTTAGGTAAGGGACTAGAAGGGACAGATAGATCTACCTAGGAAATGGAAATAAGAGAGACAGCCATAGACAGAAGGGCGTGGATTAAGTGGGGAAGGAAGGAAAAGAGGAGGCCAACGGAGGGAATGTGGAAAGAGGCAGCTAAAATCAGGGCCATTTGAGAGGTAATATGAGAACTTAATATAGCAGAAACTTCCCAAACTATATATATATATATATATATATATATATGCAACGGTGATCTAATTGAAATTGACAAATAATGGAGACAAAGAGTCTCAACTGGCCATCTTGTCACAAAATGAAGCTTCCAGTCGCAGGATTGTGTTACATCTAACTGAGCTGATGACCAAAGGGATCCATGAGAATCCTCAAGCAACCTAAGCTGTTGCCAAGACTATAGGTTGCTCTCCACAAATTGGCAGCAAGGCCCCATTGCTGAAGACAACACCCACACAATTTATTGAACATGGAGAGGTTGAGCTGGTGCCTAAATAAAGCCTTTACCCCTGCGTTTTACAGTTAGTCTACAAACCCTCTGATCTAAAATGGTGTCCTGTCTGCAAGGTACGCTGGCATTACAAAGCTTGTGGAGTAACCAACCAATATCTGGTTTGACTTAAGGCCCAGTCCACAAGATAAAACCCACACCAAACACTGCTTGAATGACCAAGCCCCTGAGACTTGATAGCCCGGGGAACTAGGGTAAATCCAAATACTACTGTTCTTAAAAAAGAAAAACAATGGACCAATAAAATTATTCGTAATAACATTCTGCTATGCTCCTAGATCAGTGCCTTGCTCAGCCATCATCAGAGAAGCTTCCTCCTGAAGTAGATAGAAACAAATACAGCTGCCCTCAGCCAGACATTATTCAGAGGTGGAACACTGTGCCCTAACAGATGTCTCCAACATATTCCTCCCCTCAGTGTGAGGCCTGGGGAAGAGGAGGTGGGAATGGCATCAGAGCCAGAGAGGATGGAGGACTCCAAGAGAACAGGGCCCTCTGAATCAACATGAGCAGAGCTCACAGAGACTGAAGCAGCATAGCAGGGCCTGCACGGGGTCTACACCAGGTCCTCTAAAGTATGCCAGGGCTTCCAGGTTAGTGTTTTTACGGGATTCTCCAGTGTGTGAACAAGCATGTCTATGTCCTGTGCCTTCTCCTGGATTCTCGAGTGTGTGAACAAGCATGTCTATGTCCTGTGCCTTCTCCTGGATTCTCGAGTGTGTGAACAAGCATGTCTATGACCTGTGCTTCTCCTGGGCTCTTTTCCTTCTGTTTGTTTTGTCCACTGTTAATGTGTTAAGTTTTCGTTACCTTTTAATCTTTTTATTATTTTAAAAGAATTCCTATTGTCCTATAACTAAAAATTTGTGTTTTAAGCCACTGCATGTGGCAAAAACACAGAACTATGTCCTGGGGTCCTTCCCATCATTGGATCAAAGAAAAGTTTTGGCATTCAAAACTAAAATGACCCTACAACCCTGAGAAATATCTGCATGTGTACTGTTTGGTAATATTCCCCATGGAGCAAAATCAGGAAATTTAGGGGTTTTTTTCTTATATAACCAACTGCATGCATAACTGAATCTCATCATCATTTTTAAAAATCCCACCTTGTCCTTATGTCTATTTGCACTACTTCATGTATTTAAACATTTTATCCTATTTTACAAATAATGCCTTGCACAAATGGATAAAAATAAACCTTAAAAAAAAATAAAAAGTTTCAGTAAAGGAAAGTGAAAAAATGACAGTTTAAATCATACATCCAGTTCACAATAGCTTTAACTGTCATTTTACCTATCAATTCAATTAAGATGTTTGTGACAGGCCTGGAGCCTCAGACTCCAGCTCCTTGTGGCAGAGCTGAGACCTGGAGCGGTTTTCCTCCAAGTCTTATGGGTCGCCTCACAAAATGTCTCACGAGGGTATGCAGAGAGAACCCACATGGCCGTAAACGCCGTGGAAAAGAAAGAAAATATTAATCACTCGCTCTGCTGCAGGTCAAGGAGAGGAAGCTACACCGGCCGCTCCAGACCCTCCTCTCCCCATCCCTAAGTCACAGACATGGCCCACGGCAACAAGGACAGAATTTATCCCCAACCCATGCTGGCCCCTCCCTAGAGTCGCCGCCTTAGCCCCACCCCAACACTGACAGGCTTCCGCCCCACCATGCTGGCTCCCCGCGGTGTCCCGGGCTTAGCCCCGCCCCACGCTCGGCCCCGCGTCCGGACGTAGCGCCGCGAGGCCTGCTCACCAGTCCGAGCTCCGCCTTCCGCTGCAGCTCCGAGTGTCGCTCCAGAGCGCTCGCGAAGCCGCCTGAGCGCGCCCGAGGAGCGGAGGAGCCGTGGGTCGCGCTCTCGGAGCCACTCTCCGTGCTTGCATTTCGCAAAGGCTTGGAGAAGACAAGCGCTCTCAGGAAACGGCTTCCAGCAGTCCCAGCGTGGAACCCACACAGCGCCGCCATGACGCCTGCGCGACCTCTGACCGCTTCTGCACGCTCGCGGGTCACGGGGCGGGCTGAGGAGAGCCCCGCCTTCTGCCTTAAGGTCGGGCGAGCCTGCGAGTCTTGGAAATTAATGCCTAATTGACCGCTCTCCTCCCACGGACACCGTGGAGAGAGCGCATGCCTCCCAGTGGACGCGATGACGGTCTTCTGAGGTCTCCTTGGTAATCCTATTGGAGTTGGAAGCCCCAAAGTCGTCAGCACCTCCTGTGCCTTTGTTATTCAGCATTTTCGAAGGTGTCATGCTTGAGATTTGAAATCATTCTTAGCCCTCCAGTTCTGTAAACTCCAGGAAGGAAGGAGATTGCTTTTGCTAGTCGGAACAAAGTCGTTCATAAAACTGGTGGTACGTCTGTTCTTGGCCTCTTCTTTTGCCTGTCACGTGCATTACAAAACCCAACAGAACTTTTATCCTGGCTAGCTACCATCATTTCCCACGAATTAAGCTTCAGAATATGCCCAGGTGTAGCACTTCCCATACTTCTACCCCCAAACACTTGATATTGTTTGTTTCTCCCCAGTGTAAATCCCCAGAATTTGTCCATTCACTTCAGAATCAAACCTAACACCATAACTGCAAAAGTGTCTGCCTTTTAAGTGGACCATTTGTCTAATTATCAACATAATGTTAACCTAAAAATTACTAAATCCGGGGACAGGTGTCACAGTTTTCTATGTCATTTGTACATAAATCAGGTTTTTTGTTTGTTTGTTTGAAATCAGGGTCTCAAGTAACTCATGCTGGCCTTGAGCTCACTGTGCAGTTGAGGGTGACCTTCAACACCTGACTCTCCTGCTTCTCCCTGAATGTGGGACTTTACAAGCACTGTCACTACCATGGCCAGGACAGAACTCTTCTATGTCTTTGTTAGTTAAGTCTTCCTCAATGCCACAGGTGTATTCTGACCTTAGAATGGTGCATAATTTTTTGAATCACTTAACACTCACCATTATTAGTCACTATAGGGAGAATCTCACAAATTCAGCAGGATCTAAGGTAGATTCCACTCCAGGTGAGATCTCATTCTGCACACTTAAACTCATTTCTGCTGACAGTTAAGTGGATTCTGGTTGAAAATGTCCATCTCTGTGGCTGTTACTATTTTCAGTTCCTTTTGAAAAAGTGTAGCAAATTGTAGAGCATGGCCAGTGACATTCAAGAGCCCTCGCCAGTCCTGAGTAAGGAACTTTTCATCATGGGTGATCCACTATCCAGGTGCTGATTTGGTTTTCCTACTAGGGAAGGCAAGCTGCTCACCAGTTCGAAGTGCAAACTTAAATTGTATCACTTAGGGTGCTTGTCTGGCATGGCAAGGCTCCAGATTCAATCTTCAGCATAAATCCCGGATGAACAGAACAAATGAGGTCCCATCTTTAAATCCAACAGACATGTTGTATTCATGTTGCCTAAGCTATGGGGAGGGGGCGTTACTGTAGGCTCTTAGTCTTCCTGTTGGCAGGCTGTATGTACGCTCAGTGGGCACATCTTGAAGCCTCTGATGTACTTGAAGAAGCGTCACATGAGAGATTAGAAAAGTGAGGACTCACAGAAGAGTAGTGATGCCCAACTTGAATCTCAGTCCTCAGGAGAAAAAGACAGGGGAATGTCTCTGAGTTTGAGGCCAGCCTGGTCTATAGAATGAGTTCGGGAACAGCCAGGGCTATATAGCAAAATTCTGTCTCAAAAATACTAAAGAGAAGAGGAGGAGGAGGAGGAAGGAAGGAAGGAAGGAGATGAGTGGGGATTCATAGTAAACCATTTTAAATGGAATTTCTCTACACAGTGGATTGTACTCATCTGAGAAGCCATGAGTTGTCAAAAAAAAAAAAAAAGCCTAATGCCAAGTTTGGGGCACCTCTCCTCACGCTGATGCTCAAGGTTTTCCTGGAGACACCTGGCACAATACAGATGACAGTCCCTGCTCTTGTTTGCCTGTCGGGGCATGGCAGTAAAACTCTGCTGAAGACACTACACATACTGGTCACAGAATGTGGAGAAATCAAGTTGGTACTGACCAGTACTCTCAATGGACTGGAAACATGCTGTGCAGGGCTGCTGAATAGCAGGAGGCATCAGCAGTCTTACCTAGCTGTGAACCCTGTGAACTCAAATAATAACCAGCACGACAGAACATACCCAGGGGTGCAATGTTGGCATGAATGTTATGTGGGTAATCAGACACTTCTTAGACTTTTTCAGGAGGTGGAACCAATCTGGTTACCACAGATCTGGCCCAAAACTATGATTTTGCTGAGCTGAGGTACTATCAAACTGTTCTCTAAATTCTTCACTTTCTACTCACAGGCTGAGGCAGCTCTCAGGCCTCACCAGAAGTTTCTTTGTGCAGTGGATGGTGGTGAACACAGAAACAACTGTCAAAGTGCCAAGGACATGCCACAAATGGGGCATCTACATCACCACTCCACCGTCCCAAGGCCCAGGACCATCCCAGGAGAGCTGATAGAGAGGTTATTAAGACCCAGTGGTCAGAGAAGACCAAAGTGCAAGTGTTTTCTGAACATGACAGGATCCCTGTGCTCATGAACTCACAGCAGCTGTAGTTGCCCAAGTGGGACCTGCATAAGATCAAGACAATCTACTTTCTAAAATAAAGTGGGAAGTAGCTCATGAATCCCACCCCTAACTGGGGAGTTAGGGACAGTTGATAGTTTCTGGGGATGAAAGAGTCATGTTTTTTTTTTTTTAAAGGGAATGGCTCCTGGTAGGTTGACTACACCCCAGTGGATGGTTCAAAATCCTGATCAATGCCAGCACAATGGATTATTAAATAAAAAAAGTTTGCTGTTGGGGGTAGGGAGGCAGAAGCAGATCAGGGAGGAGGTAAGGGGGAAAGTTTACGCATGATTAAATATATGCAATCCTCAAAGACACTTTTCAAACAAGTAGTGAGGCGATGGGAATTTTACACTGGGGGTCGGCCTGAGCTAAGCAATGAGATCCGGTCTCAGGTGTGTGGTGAGGCATGCGTGTTATCTGTGTCTGGTAGACGGAAGTAGGATGATCAGGGCTTCAAGGTCACCCTTGGCTCCACCGCAAGATGGAGGACAGCTTGAGCTGTATGAGACTGCCTCAAAAACAAACAAATCCGAAGTGAAATAAAACCGAGTGAGTCAACAAGAGGGCCATATCTGCAGGACTTTTGCCTACACAGGCAGCAACAGGCATGCACTGTAGCAGCAATACTGCTGCTCCCATGCATCCTCTAGCTCTATTGAAATACGGTTTCAAGTTGTTAATATCCATTGCAAAAATGTTAATAGCAGTTAGCAAGGGAAACGAACAAAACATACCTTAAAGCCCTGACCACAACGATGGGCCACAGCCTCATCTACCAAATTGTGGCATCAACTGCAGTCCACACACCACACCCCAAAGAACACCAGTGTGCTAAACAGTGCTTCCTAAAACCTCCATAGAAAGTAGGTCTTAGTCGCTTGGTCAGGGTGACTTAGAGGTGATTAGAAATTTATGCGCCAGGCTGGGGTGTGGCTCAACACTTGCTAAGCATGCCTAAAATGAGCCCTGGGTTCGATTCCCAACACCACTAGAAAAATATGGTTCTTAACTGCACAGCAAAAACTGGAAGAAAGGTCCTGAGACATAGGTGAGATATATTGTCACTCTATAATAGGATCATTTTAGAGGTCATAGAGATGGTTGAGGACAGGATTTTGGGAATTGAGAAAATACTAAAAACTGGTCATATTGAAAAGAATAGCAAAACCCTAGAAATAAAGGAAAAATAAAGCATGCGGAAGTGAAGGTTTTCAATGTGTTCATATGTGTGAGGGTGCACATGTCAGCACACATGTGGAGGCCATTTGATTGGTGTTGGGTGCCTTCTTTCTGTGAGGATCTAGGTCTTCCTACTTGCATGGCAAATACTTTACCCACTGAACCATCTCCCCAGTCCTAAAGTTGACAGTCTTAAAAGTTCATAACCACCTATAAATGTATTTGAACAACTAACTTCTTTGGATATTACTGTGTGGTAGGAAAGCATCCAAATTAAAATCACTAAACTCAGCAACATCATAGTTACACAAAGGAGTTGGTAGGAACTAAGTCACCAGTTCACTGGAGTGTGAAGCCCTGGTGGGCGCTGAGGGCACATGGGCCCTGAAATCATGACCTACACCAGAATACGGAACCTGCAGGATTAAGATCTGCTGCTTTGGGGGGATTGGATGGGCTTTACGGAGGGGAAACTGGGAAGGGGGACATTTGAAATGTAAATAAATAACCAGTAAAAAAAAAAAAAAAATCTCCTTTATTTGAAAGTGGCACTGTCTTACATTATCTGTGCTTTTTTATCATCAATCCAAGTAGACTAGGACAGCCACTAAAAATGAGGAAAAAAATCTCTGGTCAGATGTCTCCTTGCTTTGGGAAAACTCTGGCCTTTCAGCTGATTTAAGAACTGTTCAAAAGGATCTGGAGAGATTGCTCATCAGTTCAGACTCCATAGTACCCCTCTAGAATGCCCAAGTTCGATTCCCAACATGTGTATCTGACTGTCACTCTACTTGGGAGCAACCTGCTGTCTGCCCTCCACAGGCAGGCTCCTATACTCATATGCCCATAACATACATACATAATGAAATCTTAATTTAAAAGAAAAAACTCTAAAGAACCCAGGGTCCCGACAGTCACTTCACGCTGTGTCTAACACACTTGAAGAACAAGCATGTAATTCCATTTCTGCTGATATATGACTGGCTGGCTAGCCGGCCGACTGGCTGGCTGAGTTTGTTGCTTTGCTTTACTTCTGCTGTTTTACATATCAGGATCTGAAGAGTGTGAGAGAAGTTGCAAAGATGACTCACCCTTTCCTGAAAGAGGGAAATACATAGAGAAAAGAACCCATACCCAAATTACAGTTTTTATTGCTTTCAAACACTTCACAGAAAATAGTGTGTACCATAATTAAAAGATCCAGAAAGAACTCAAATTAAACTTTTTCTGTATTCCAAAATTACGTGTAGTGGCTGAGATCAGAATGCAGGTGACGAGTTCTCTCTTTTATTCATTTCTTGGGTTCTAAACTATTAAGAATTCTTGCTAATGTCCCACAGACCCACAAGTTAAGGAACACTGCTTTTGTAAGGCCTCAGAGCTCTTCCATTATGTTTATGTCCTTAGCTGAGATTTCACAAATATCTGAGCTTTCGCTTTTGCTGTTTTCCTAGCCTAAAACACAAATCCCAGTAGGAGGCCCCAAGCTCTCTGCAATATTTCTGGTAATAGCTGTTTCTAATTTCCTCAGTATCTGTGAACTCCTAATGAATCTCCAACAAATATTCTGAATATATATGGATATTCTAAAACTCCCATTTAATTTTCTGAGTTAGTCCGTCATCATTTTGTAACTTCTTCGATGAGGCAGGGTGCCTTCCGGTAGATTACCCTCTAGATGAAGTGTGGGAAGATTTTCATGCTCATCCTGAACTTATCTATGTGCATTCCTTCCCCTTCCCTCCTCCCCTTACATCATTTTCCTCATATGAGAAGTCTCTTCACAAAATTTGAAGATTTCTTATAAAAACAAAAAACCTGCCATCTTACTCTGGTTTTGCCTGGTTACAAATATAGAGTAGGCACCCAGGAAACAATCTTTTAACAAGATGTTGGAAGAAGAAAAAAGACTAATTGGTAGAAAAATCATTATATTGAATAATCACAATATTCCTCTAGAGACAAATCTCTACAGTTCCAGTCCTCGAGGAAAATGCTTCCAGAATACCAGTTGATTTTTTAATACAACAAGCTTTGTCCAGACCACTGTCCTCTTAATAAATATTGAAATCTATACTACTGAGACACAGACTTTATTAAGATTTTCACATGTAATCGAGCATAGTTTCCATTGCATCCAAGTAGCAATCAGGAATGGCAACATGTCATTTTGTAACAACTGACACTGTGGCTTTTCAATTCTGGTTTGCAGAAACCTTATCCTCAATTAAATCTAGTCATGCTTTTGAAAAATGCTTTAGGTCACTCCAAGCTTGGCAATTAACATTTGGCATGGACAATAATAAAACCTCCACAATAGATAAGTAACAGATACAACCTCATAGGCCATAAACATACACAGCAAAGGAAACGGTAGTGGATCAGTAGTCACCACAGTTAATAGAGGAACTTAGCAGAGACATCTGGAAGCTTTGGTTCACAAGCCCAACAGTTCTCAAGGTGGGAACAATGTCTACAGTACAGTTCACAGTCACTAACACACTGAAAACAAGTAGAGCATGATTAGCTCATTTGTATTGACACCCTATGGCCTTCGGAGTTATCAACAATACCTCAGTATAAAAAATATTCAAGTCATATTTCTCATAGAACTTTCTGTGCTTCCTAAAGGGTGTTAGATGGATTTAACGAGGCAGTCATGTCCCCTAAGGTGAATTATTTTAGCATTTTTATAGCGGTATAGACCTAAAGACTTTAGAGTTTCAGAATTATCAGTGATGAGTGTAGGAACATTCCAACTTACTGTAAAATTATGTACTTGACTCGCAATGTTATTCTGTCAATTTACCTGAAATTAAATTTTAATCTTATTTTTTAAAATGCATAAGAATGGTATAATAAATAACCGATATGCTGAAATAGATGCAGCTACAAATGACAGTTACCAAGAGGTGGAGGTGGGGCCACACTCACGCCAGTGGTAGTTTGAGTGTTTGCGTGGTCTTAACTTACAGAACTACTGGAATGCATACACACCTGTCTACTTTAGTCTGGTATCTTCAGAAACCCAAGATATGGTCCTTAAATAACTGTTTATCCAAGAAAAAAATGTAGCTGGTAGCTTCTCCTTTGAAAGTATTGAAATAATTCCAAGGCTTTTAATAATCAGAATTTAGAAAAAAACAGTTTTAGTTAGAAATTAAGTGTACAGAGACCCAAAAAGAATGACTCATGTAGATAGCAAAGAAAGACCAAACTAGAATCCAGATTACAGTGATTTTAAGGAGAAACACAGTGGTTGCCTGCAGGGACTACCAGAGGCTCTATGATGCTGTTTCCTATACAAAGGGTCTTCCATGCACACTAACGGGTATTTCCCTGGAGTAGAGGTGAAGGTGGTTTCACTTTGTTCCATCCACAAACTATTTGGTCAAAGAAATAAGTAAAGCTAAATAAAAGCACATCTGGTAGAAATCTGCAGCCATGATCGTTGTCAAGATGTACTTGGCTCTCGCTTGCAGCACCTGGCAGTGGGCAGCAGGACACAGGTCAGCAGCTCAGGGGCTCTCTGTCATCTGTTCTGGAGGTGGCTCCGAGGCAGTGGTACTGGTAGCGTTTGCTGTGGAATTCAGGACTTCTCCAAAATCACCGCCAGCAGGCTTGGTTCCTCCTACTTTAGACTTTTTAAAAAGTATGAAACAGAAAACACATCATGAAACAACGTTAACTGCCTCTGCAGAAAGAAACTTTAAAATTTACTTTCAAGAACACATGGGGCCTGTCCTGGTCCAGTTTTTCAGACATAAAAGTCTAGCCTACAGACTCAGCATTGTCAGGGGGCTTGTCAGACACTGAGGATGTCAGAACTGAAATCTTAGTGCCAGAGGACCCTTAGTAACTTCCTGTGTACTAGAAATGGGTAAAGCTACACTCCAACGTACAAGGCCTAAAACAGTCAATCAGTATTTATTTGAATGCTACATATGCCTGACAGTTACACATAATGAGGAAACAACATGACAGCTAACACTCAGGAACCAGCCTGTGACCACGAATGCATGCTCAGTGGATTCAAACTTGACTGACTGGGCAGAGTCTAAAACCTCCCATCCAATGTTTAAATTGTTGGATAAATTTGCACAACCTGTGTCCGCTGTTAAATTCACTTAACTGTGTGTTCTTTAACTGTAAGAAACTGTTACAACTCATCGAGGAAAAGCGATCTCCCAACAACTGGTCCCCTTTCCATTCATCATCCACCTTTCCTCTCCAGGAGAGCCAAGCAGACCCTTCCATCAAATCAATAACCTTCACACTGTTGCATTTCACTGTTTGCTCCATTCAATTCTAAGTAGAAGGGTTTAAAATGTTATGTCCATAATATTACATTTAAAGATGTGTTTTTAAAAAAAAAACAAAACAGTGCTGTACAGCAACAGCACCTACATCCATGGCACTGTGCCTGAGCCATCTTCCTTTGGTTCCACAGCATTTGCTTTCATCCCAGTCTATCTTCTAAATCTCTCTGTATTTACCCCCATTATGGCTCATGAACTCATCCACTCTCCTCTTTTACCTGGATCACAACTTCTACGTCTCAACGAATCCTGTTGGTGACCACACCCTCTCTTCATTGTGCAAGGCTACCAGCAACGCTTGTAAAATGTACAAAGGTGTTGCCTGGCTTCCCATTTCTACAAGACCAGACTACCATTCCTCAAAAAGACCTTAAAGCCTTACACATGTCCCCGATTATATTACTAGGAGACCTTCCCTGCCTTTCCCTTTCTGTCAACAAGTGAGACCTTCCTCCAGGTCTGCATGGCACCCTATGCTTTGCCTGTCCCATCACATGCTCAAAACTACAGAAAACCGAACCCATCCAAAATCTTGGTGCACAGACATGGTGATCCTAAGCTTAAGCAAATACAAGTATAATCTGGCAAATTTCCCAAGCACACAACCACACGTTTCTTCAGCAGTAGCAGTGTAGTACACTTTGTAAAGTTACTTCTTATGTTTTCATCTGTGCTGGATAGTTTTATGTCAACTTGACACAAACTATAGTCATCTGAGAGGAGGGGCTCTCAATGACAACATGCCTTTTACGATCAGGCCATAGGCAAGATTGTGGGGCATCTTCTTAATTAATGATTGATGGGGAAGGCCTAGCCCAGCGTGAATGGTGCCACCCCTGGGCCTGTGTTCTATAAGAAAACAATCTGAGCAAGCTATGGCCTCTGCCATGTTTGAGTTCCTGTCCTGGCTCCCTTCAATGAGGGTCTATGATCTGAAAACATAAGTCAAATAAACCCTTGCTTTGGACCATGGTGTTTCATCACAATAGTGACTCTAACTAAGACATCATCTAAATGATGCTAAGTCATATTTGACCAATGGACTATAGTCTACAGAATGTTAATACAGCAAGCCACTGGGCTTCATCATCTCTGGAATCAAATGAACATGAGTTCCTGATTTCTAACTAGCTATTTCAAATGCTAACACTCAGGACAGATGTGAGGTGAGGCAGGGGAGTCATTGATAGTCTTGAGATCTGAGTCACAGCAACCTTGACTCTTCAGTGTGGCTTGTTTTCAGATGTATGACTCGGCACTGAGATTCTGAAAGAAGCCAGTCTCATGGACTGATCTGGAAACACAAGTGTAATGTATGCATGCTGAAAAACATGCCAAGAATTATGTGAGGCCCCTAAACAGTTTTGCTGAACAAGAGGAAGGGTCCCTGCAATCATAGGTTCACATATATAAAGCTGGAAGACTGTGCGTGCAGTGTGATCTCAGAAAACAGCCACGTATTTACACAGAGACAAAGAGGTCTGTGTAAAAAATCCAGACCACTGGATTTTTATCTCTCAGTAAGCACACCCTGCCTTTGCAATGTAATATACTTTTAAGAATAAGTGACTTGGGCTGGACAGATAGCTCAGTGGTTAAGAGCGCTGACTGATCATCCAAAGGTCCTGCATGGTGTCTCACAACCATCTGTAAAGGGATCTGATGCCCTCTTCTGGTGTGTCTGGAAACAGCTACAGTGTACTTTTATAAATTTAAAAAAAAAAAAAAAAAAAAAAAGAATAAGCGACTTTTCTAATGTTCTGAAAGTCTAAACTAAATATGAGCTTTTAAATGTATTTCCTTGACTCTGTAACTAAGGCTGGTCTTGAACTCATCACCTTGCCCAGCAGGCTCATTTATGTAAAACAACAACAACAACAATAAAATGAGAATGATAATAATAAATAATCAGCTCCAACTATACCCACTAAAATGATCAGGACTAGATAAAGAAATAATCATACAGGCTACACACAAATACTACAGAGTAGAACATCAGGAGTTCTATCACCTGGATATCATTTGTGACCTTAAGAGCTGCTAAGTTTTTGTTTGCTTGGTTTTGTCTGTTTTTTAGTTTTGGTGGTTTTGTAACAGGATTTCACTCTGTAGCCCAGGCTAGCATCACATTCTCAGCAATCCTCGTGCCTCAGTCTCCAAGTGCTGGGATTACATGCATGAGCCACTATCCCCAATTCTCAGAGTTGATGATTTTGTAATCATCTTGAAAATATGCAATTTATAAAGCTAAACATGATGGAAGGATGTGTGTCTCCAATGAGGGACTAACAGGGGTGGCCATGGTCAAGATACATTTTATAATGTGTGAAATTACTAAACAATACATAAATATCCTTAAAAATAAAATAAGACAGTGACTACTAAATGACATTCACGAGTCAACGTATTAACAGAATTCATGGACCATCCAACAATTAAAGATATAGCAGCTAACATAAGGCATGCGCAGGCAAACATCATATAGAGTGAAGATGCACAATATTCAATAGCAAAGGAAAATGTGTGGGTGGGTTTTAAAGCATAACAGCTCAGACTGTGTAGAATATCTAACTTTTCAACATTTTGTGCTTTCTAGAAAAAAAAAGCTAGAGCAAATTTTGTGTAATTATAAGAATATCTGAAATAAAGAAAATGTCTGAAGAACTGTTGTGTTAAGTTATCCATTCTATGTGCAGCATGCTACAACACATGCTCAAAAACAAACCTGTAAAACCGTGCACTGTCCATTAGTGACACGCAGAGTACGAATCTTAAAGTTCTCTACAGCTTTATGTCAGTAGCGCACAGCTAAGAGACCTAAGGCACCAGTGTGTCATGAGTTCATTTGCCCTTTACTTGCCTTTAAGTTTTCAACTTTTTCTTCAAATGACTTGAAAGTTGGAGAGTTTCTATAAAGATAGAAAACACAATTAAAATTACAAGCACTGTGAAAAACCTAGATCCCTGAAGCAGCACTGACTGGTCGCATTTCTGTTCGCTATTATTCATAATTAGCAATAGGGCAGGAACTACCCAGATGTGTGCACAGGTGTCAACATGTACGCTTGCCATGGAAGACCAGCTTCTGAGCTAGCATGTCTGCTTTTAAGTTCATGAAGATCCTACTCTGAACTATAAGTGATGCTGTCATACAGACATGTACAGAAAGACAGAAGCCTGGCAGGACCAGCTCAGTTGTTTCCTTCCCTAACAGTGCATCAGAATTGAACATAAGCCCTACGCTTTAGAACTCTGGTTTAGTAACTCACTTTGTAAGGCATGAGCACACACCACACCACCAGGACAAGCAAACGGTGTGAGGTTCCCTTACCAGGACCTCAATTCCACAGACCATTGTCAGAGAAGAAAAGGATCAAGAGAGATCAGAGAGCCTAGAAACATTTCTTCCACAATCTGGACTTTGGTCTCTCACCCATTGGTTCCTATCCATGGGGCCTTAAATATTCACACTGATACAGAGGTAAAAAAGGGCACAGAGTAGAACATGGCCAATGGTTGTTGACACGTGCCCATTGTGACCCCACCCCAACCCCAGGCCAGCCGCAGCTGCAGCTCTCAAGCACTCCCTAGGAAAATGAATTCTCAGGCCTCAACCTGTTCTAGATTCAGAACACCTAAGGGTGGGTTCAGCACACAGCACTATATCTACCCTTCTGGGTGATTCCAACACAGACTCAAGTCCCAACCAAGGATTTATACGGTTAGGCTCTGCCAAAGGCCCACTGATGAAAGCCTGCTCTAAAGCCACCTTAGGTGATAGGGGCAGAGTGGAGGGTAGAAACAGGGAAATGAGGGGTTGTAACCAAAGCTAACAGAGACAGAAAAGAGCCTGAACCACAAGAGAAGCTTCATTCCGCACTGGCATGTGTTTTCCAACTCAACTGCTTTCATATAAAGATTTTATAAATGAAATTGAAATAGTAATTCTTTAAGAAAAAAAAACAAACAGAATTTCACACTTTGGATCTTGTGAATCTCTCCCAACACTGAAAAACAATAACTGCAAACTTCGAAGGTGTTAAAGGTACGGCATGTTGGAAGTGGAATTCTAGTTCTCTACTCAGTGGCTTGGGTAAACATCCAAAAAACTGGCAGGGAGCATCTTGTAAAGACATACTTTACCTCATAGCAGGCATGCTAATGGAGTGCTGAATGGAGCGGATACTGAGAGGCAGCGTTAAAGAGAGACAGAAACATGTTAGTATATAGTGGCTCGACACGGGAAGCTCACCACACTTTCTGATAAATAAAGCTTTCTGACAGTTTATTGTGAACAACTATCTGCTTTTTGAGGTGGGAGGGAGATGTCAGTTATTCCAAAGGAATTTACTTTTCGAGCCATTCGTGAGCCAAATGCATCCGAATCACTATGAGAGCGGATAAGACAGATCTGTCCTCCACTCGAACTGGGAAAGCTGTAGAGCCGTGCTTTTCCTGGCTGGACATGACAGCAAGGCTCAGACAAGAGAGGGTAATCAGAGGTAACAGCAGAAAACCGAGATTGGAACAAAGGCCTTTAGGAGTCCTGAGTGTCTGTCCATCACCTCCCCTCAAAAGTGTCGTGCGCGTGCACACACATACACACACACACACACACACACGCACACGCACGTGCGCACGCACACACACAAAAGCATACAAACAGTGGCCATCTTTCTCTAGGTATTTGTTTTTAGGCTGGAACAGGCCGGTTTCTAAACCCACCACCCATTTCATGATTCTACGTTATTATCAATTCCACAGCACTCCTTAGCAATAACAGTGGCTGCTCTCCAGTAAGGGACAGTTAGCCTTGAGCTCAAGACTTCCTAGAAGACATTCAAGCTTTCTATATTCTGAGTTTAACTTCTACCACACATCCGGCTCACTGACTGACAAAGCTTTGAGCCTGTTCTCCCCTGGACTTTCCTAGACACGAGCTCACCAGCCAAAAAAGAGCTTCACTCTTGGGCTTCTACTAAAAACAAAACTCTGTTTTACTCATGGTGCTATTTCAGACTGAACATTCTGGTCACTAGCATAGGTTTTTGGTAGGTAATCTTTCCTTTGGGTAGAGCAAACAGTTCAAGTGACATTTAAAAGAGTTAGTGTTTGTTACTGACTTTCTTCAATGATTGTTGTTATAGATGGCAGTATGTTATGTCATATCAAATCTACCTGGATATTACTATGTAATTTATGATCCTGATGTACAGCAGAGTAGGAAAACTTTGCAGTAAGAGTCAAGGCACCTCTAATGTCACACAGTAAGTTCTCCACCCTACAGAAGAGGCGTGTGCTGTGGCTGAACTGCACAGGAGGAGGGAGTTCACAGTTCTTTTAGTTGATCTTTTAAAGCATACTGTTCCCATAATAGATTAATGAAAAACAATCCTTCTGAATTCTTAACAACAGAACTTGAATCATCACATGGATTAACTTGGGGCCTTCTGACAAAAAAAAAAAAGCCACACACTCACAAGACACCAGTGACCCTAACTCCTATGACAGATCAGTGGACACCACCCACCAATTCTAACACCCTGTCAGTCTGTTGGCACTGTATGGAATATGGGAGCTGTGACAAGATCTTCACCCTGAGATTGGATAGGAAGTGGCCATCTCAGGTGGATCTCTGAGCTGGAAAGCCACACCAACGTAAAGCCTGTGGAGGAATGGTGAGACCTTGGAAGAGCTGTAAGAACTGAGAGAAAGCCTGTTTCCAGGAAAGAGAAATGGGAGCACAGCAGGGTGAGAAAGGAGGGAGAGATGGTCATGCAGGGAAGGGCAGGGAAGGAGAGGGCAGACTTTCAGAGTTATAGGTTTCCAGGCACTATCTCAGTTCCCAAGACTTTCAGAGTAGCTGACTGTGGGGCTGGGCTCCTCTCTCCCCACTCTTTGGTCTACAAAACAGTTTTGTGTTTGTGCAAAACATTCTCTTTTTGCACAGAGTGAAAGCACATCAGTTTCTGTTCCTCAATGAAAACATTCTTCCCTGGAATGCTCACTTCAGGAGAAGCTCTGTCCACAGAAGGTGAGTAGCAGTCAAAACCGGTAAACTTATTGTTCATGGGATTGGCACAGCATTTGATATTAACAAAATGAGAAAATACGTAGAAAAAATTAAGTTTTGAAAAGTGACAGACAAATCTAGTTACTATGCCCACACTCATGTTAAAAGCTTTTCTTTTCCTTCCAGCAGCCAGGTGGCTGGGTTCTCTGGGCAGCACACGAGCTAGCACAGACCAAGTATGCCTGAGACATTACAGAAGAAAAGGCAAGGACCTGTCTATAATAGGGCTTATTTTGTATATTAAAAAAAAAAAAAAAATCACTGGGCTGAATTTGAGTACATTTCTGTAGCTATAGTTCACAGTTTAAAAAAAAAACCAACATGTAAAATAGTCAGAAATGAATTGCTAGAGATCGTTTTGAAGACAAGGTCTCCGAAGCCATGTTAGTGGGAAGAACTAGGCGTGCACAGCAATCCCAGCCGTACCCTCGTTATCTCATCTCGTCTACACTTGCAATCAGATGAAATCCCACGCAGCGGGTAGCAAAGCTTTATACAAGGCTTCTTCAACTGATGCATCATTTCCAATTTTGTCCAAAGCTGACCATATGGACCCTTCCACAGCAAAAAGCCAAAGTCACCACTTAACAGACAGGCTATAGAAACCCATCATATCTACAAAACAAAATCTATTAAAACTCTCCCAGCTTGATTGGTAGCCCACAAAGCAGGACTCATAACTAGGCATCTCAGAGCGCCATTGGGAGGACACACAGTAGAGCAAGCGACTGGTTCTCTCTGCTTGCTTCACACACAGTAGGGGGAGCGGCTGGTTCTCTCTGCTTGCTTCACACACAGTAGGGCGAGCGGCTGGTTCTCTCTGCTTGCTTCACACACAGTAGGGCGAGCGGCTGGTTCTCTCTGCTTGCTTCACACACAGTAGGGCGAGCGGCTGGTTCTCTCTGCTTGCTTCACACACTCACTCGTACTTGCCATAACTTTCTCTTTAAAAACCTGAACTGCTTTTTTTTTTTCCTAGATACTGGCTCTATTATTTAAGCTTTCCATCTCTAATAATACAGAGCAAGGAAGAGATTGGAGGATCATGCAGAAAAAGAGCAATGGCTCATGTGTCTGTGACAGGGCAGGCACACCTGCGAAAGCAGTCTCACACTGCTCCCACGATCTCTTCTAACTTAACCAATACAAGATCAAAAGTGCTGGGCAATGCCCAGGACTCAGGAGTCACTCCCAACCTCACTGCTCTGGGACCAAGGGTAGAGGCCAAATCTAAGCACCAGCCATTCACACTGGCTTTGCAACCTTGACGTCATTTCTCCTCCCAGAGCTCAGTGTCCTCCCAACTAGATCATCAAAGCAGTAGCACACGAACTTGGGAAGTACTCAGTGTGGCCTTACCTGGCAGGTAACCTGGAGCCACTATTATTTCATTGCTGGCTTTGGTTTGGTTTGAAACAGGAACTGACATTGTTTTCATGGTGTGTTCTCTCTCTCTCTCTCTCTCTCTCTCTCTCTCTCTGCGTTCTTAGTTCTAGCCCTACAGCTTAGAATGAGTCTTAGAACAGTCAACATTTCACAAGCACAGCAGAATGAATGGACACCTTTGTTAACTAAAACTGGGACATGGGAATGGGAAAGGTACAAAAAGCACTACACTGCCTCAGTTCCTAACCAAAAGATGCCCTTCCACAGAGGATGGAAGAGTAGATGTTTTTAGCAAAAAGGAACTATCTGGAATAACTTTAATAAGCCCCCCAAACAAATAAAAATATTGAGATGTATGCATAAATATTCATTTGAAAGGAAAAATTCCTTGTGAATTAAACACAAAATGAGTTATGGATTAGCATGTCTTCTTAAATATATAAGAAATGAAACAATGAATCATCCCAGGATGCTACGAGACCATCGCGTGTATTTCAATGTAGCGGTGGTGAAAGGCAAAGGTTCTTGTAAATGGCTGCTCCACATTATAAAAGGCATCACTCAATGTGCTGCCTCTATAGAAAACAGTCAAAACCAAAAGGTGGGAGCACACACGCTACTTTTAGGGGTTGTGTCTGACACCCCGGGCCCCATGGGTCAGGGTCCATTACCTGGTCCCACCAGGAAACCAGCCTGGCTGAGTTCTTATTTTCAAGTCCTCCAAAGCCTCATACCTTCTGCCCACCCCGCCCCACCCCCCTCTCTCCTTCATTGCCTCTCTGCAATCCTCCTCCCTAACCTAGGCAAATTATTGATATCTAAATCTCAAATAGTGACTCAATAACTTTAGCATGTTTTAAAAAACAAAACTGACGTTGAATCTTTGAATTAGCAAAAGCAGTGCATTTTTCTACGTCCAAAATCACTAGTGTGGGTTTGCCACATGAGAGAGAGTCAGGAGAAACAGTTAATGGGATTAGCCATCTGCTTCAGAGTAGTTGGTAAAAGGGATCTCTGGGGCCCACGCTCTTAGCTCCCCACCCCAACCCCCAGAAGGGCTCAGGCAGCCAGGGCTCAGTATCTCCTTGGGTGATTCCTGGAGGAATTTGTCTCGATGACCCTCATGATCTGAAAGATGTGATTTTTTTCCCTGATACATTGGAAAACATGGAACCAGATTAAGTGACCTGAGCCAATCTCCAGTCTGTAAGAATTACGAAATTTTAAAGAAGAATCTTTTTTCTTGTTTCCAAGTTTTCATCAGAAGACTTGATTTCTACGTGGTGATACACACTGTTTATTTGTCAGTAAAACCAAGACAAGCATTGACAACACTCTGAAACTTCAAGGAGCGTTGTGGGAGAGGGAACAGAAAAAATATAAGGACTGGGAGAAGGCTGTGAGATGCCAACTCGTAAGCCTGGCACACTGGTGGCAATCACTAACTCACAGGAGCCATGGCTATTGGCACTAGATCTTCACCTTCCTGACAGTCACTACAGCAAGGAGGGACTCTGGGACCCATGCTGGACTATTGGCAGTGAAGAAGCTGGAGACACAAGTGTGCTGAGAAAGAGCCTGATGTGAGCTGCTACTGGAGGCTGGCATAGTCCTTGCCTGTTCTGCTTCTGAGGACCATGTCTGGATCCACAGCCATGCAGTGGCAGGGGTCTGTGCCAATCTCCACAGACCATGGGCCCACCAAAGGGCATTCGGACATTCCTAGTCTAGGCTGCCACCTGACCATGTTCATGTCCAATGGCTGAGCAGAACTGGCCCCACCCCTCACAGGCTATCCCACTGGAAAGAGCAGGCCTACACCTCACATGGGCAGCACAGTAGAGACGGCCCTGGTGGTGGGTTCCGCCTTGGGGTGGGATGTGGTGGGTGTGAGAAAGATGTCCCTCTACACCACCACACCTTGGCGCATCAGGCTGGAGAGTTTGCCCTGAGGTCATGAGAACAGGAGAGTGGCCCCCATCCCTCTTGTGGACGAAGCCTCAGAGCTGGCCCCAGTGGCACAGGAGAGCTGGTGGGCTGATCCACTCAGCTACTAGGACAAGATCCAGGCTTTGAGTTGTCCCACCCCCGAATCTACTCCATCTATGGACTGCTGGGGCAGGTGAAGAGGCTAGGCCTGCAGATCCAAAGCTGAAGAATCTCATGGCAACAACAGGAGATCTGAGAGGAGTCCAGGTAAGGATCGATGGCGTAGCAGAAGCCAGAGGCCGCAAACCTGACCAATGACTCACTGCAGTGAACATTTGTCAGTAAAGCTGTGTGGACAGAAGGGTAGACTGTGGGACACGCTGCAGCTTTCACAGGGAGCTTTTGTTTTGTGTTTTGTCTTGGTGGGGGAGGATGCAGGGGTGGAGGGCAGATACAAAGAGACCAGGAAGAGTAGGACTGGGATGCATGATGTGAAATTCACAAAGAGTCAATAAAAAGCTTAAATTAAAAAACAAAAACAAAAACAAAAACAGTAGCAGCTAAATGACAGCACTGCTCAGAAGAGAGATGGAGACCAGAAATCCCATCCTGTTAGGCTTTAAGCATTTCCCACTGGTCTTCTGCAATGCCTACACGTATAGCCAGGGCTCGGCAGCACGGGAACTTGTGACAGGGAGAGGAGAGGCGGGCTCGGCAGCAGGGGGACTTGTGACAGGGAGAGGAGAGGCGGGCTCGGCAGCAGGGGACTTGTGACAGCATGACTCACACTTTTTAGTACCCCTTTCCCGTTGACAAACCGTACCTTGTATGCTTATAGAAAAGAGTGGAGAAATAAGAAAACAGGAAAGTATGCTAATAAACCAAATATTGAAAAGTAGATGGTAAGCAAGATCTCACACAAAAAGAATACTGTAACCTTAATAAAATACAAGAGTTAATACCATGAGACAGTGCATAAGCAGTCTAGTACAATTACACAACAGGACCCACGTGAAAGAGAATTCCAATATCCTTACGAAAGCATCAAAACCAAACAATCAGACATGACAAGGGAGAAATTCTGTATGCAATGGTAAAATTGATAATGATAATTGAAACTTCAAAAGTCATTTCCATATCCCTTGTGCCACGGTGTCAACTTCTTCCTCCAAGTGGCTCATTACACATGGTATACAAGCACCCTCCATGGGAACTAAAATGCGCTCAGGAGGAAGATCCCACAGAGGACACACAGGAGCGTCCACAGAGGCAGAACATCTAACTTCACACCCATCTCACATGACTGCCAGGCAGCAGCAGGGGTTCAAACTCTCCTTACCTAAATGAATGTGAGAAAGCTTGCAATCTGTAAGAAGCCAGAGGAAGCGTTAAAACAGAAGGAAGTTCTGACAGATCTGTCACAATTAAATAACTTGCTTTCATAAGGCTGCATGATTTACATAGCTCCTAGAACACTACAGATTCAGTCAACATTAAAAGAAGTCACAGCACCCAGCAGTTGCCCCCCATTCAGAAAATGTGTCCTCATGATATTAAGCTTAGAACAATGTAGCTCTCAAATATATGCATGAGGAAGCAGATTTTAATACACAGTATAATAAATATACTGATAGAACAAACCAGTTCAACTAACAAAATTCTGGTTGTAAAACCTATTTTTCTTCACAAAGAAAGCATACAAACTCATGCAATCTAGGCACCGAAAAAGACAAACAAAGTGCGCACACTAACACAGGTACAGCCAATGCAAGCCATGTTGACTACGTTCAGCACTATTCTAACTCAGGGGTAGATGGAGACACAAAAGCACCATGAAATGGCTTTACCAAAGTGACAAGAAAAATTCCGCAAACTAATCCCAAATACACAATTAAAAAAAAAAAGAAACTCAAAATCAAGACCCAAGCCTGAGCGTGAATGTACGTAAAGCTTATGGGTTAGTACAAACCAGTGTTCACATAAGCACCTTGGAGCCACACCATGACACACAATTGTCACACACAGAGAGTGGAGCCCAAGCGTGCACTTTGATGCTGGCTCTGCCCACAACCATACTTTCACAAACACCACAGACGTACTCGTATGCAGGATCAAGAAGGCAGATGATATGCAACAGTTTGCAACCAGAATTTTTCAGCAGCCCTTAAAGGAACTCACAAGATGCTCATTTTGGAGGTTAGATTACTAGGCCTTGAAGAATTCAGGCAAACATTTCAGGCCTTGGTTTGAAGGAGCACCCTCCCTCTCTCTAACAGAGGAGAGCCCAGCAGCACCCAGACCCAAAGGCAGGGAGAGACCAACAGCAATAGTATGCAGATCAGTTTGCCACAGGACTCAGCGAGCAAGGGAAAGGCACATACTTCACGTCCTCCAGCTTTTTGGTGATGACTGAGCCAACAGATGAAAATGCAGCGGAGGCCTTCTGTCCGGCTTGTGATAGAGTTTCAGATGTCTTCTTGTATCTATAGTCAGTTATGAATGAAGAACAGGGAGAAATGTCAGCTAGGCTTTTCTGTAAATTCTTTCTAGTACAGTGGTCATCACCTGTGGAAGAACTCAAGAACAGAATAGTTTTAAGAACTTCTAATGTTCTCTATAACCATCGGGGCAGTGAGGGTCCTGCCATCAGGTTCTCCTGGTGCTCTGGATAGAGGCATAGAAAGGAATGGGCTGAGCAGTTAGGGTGGGACTGGCAAAACTCAAGTGTCCCCTCACCCCAAAAAAGAAAAGCTGAACATTTATTAAAAATTCTATAAGGCCAGGGCCTGGACAAGCAAGTCAGTCAATAAAGTGCTTGCCTTCCAAGCCCAAGGACCTGAGTTTGAGCCCCCAGAACCCGTGTAGGGCAAGCTGGGCATGGTAGTTCTGGCCTGCAATCCACGGGTTGGGAGAGATGGACAGAAGGTCCCGGGTTCACTGGCCAGTCACTCTAGCCTACTTGATGAGCTCCAGGCTAGAGAGAGACCCTGTCTTACAAAATAAAGAGCAAGCCAAACAAACAAAACTGCACATGGCTGGCCCCTGAGGAACTGCACTGAAGCCATCCTCTTCCCGCGCATGTGTGCAGACATACAGACACCAAGTAAGATCCTATACAGAAACAGGATTGAACTTGTGACTAGAGACAGGAAATGCTGCAGGCATTCTGCGACCAGGGAGATCTTGTGTGATCACTTCTGCAGTAGAACACATCTTTGGGGGCAACCTGAGTCTTTGTTTCCAGGCCACAGTTGCTTAGGTCTGACTCTTCGCTTTCCCTATGGAGAAGAGTTGTATTTTAAGGTCAACAGGCTAAATCCAATCAGGAAACAAAAGTGAACATGAGCCAGCGTTTGAAGCCTCACCTCTCTTTCACCCTTTTCACATCAGCCAAACAAAGCACAATGTAAACCCGATTCCTCAGATGCTTTTACAATGCTGCCTCACAAAAAGTGGTCAGAAGCAAAAAAAAAAAAAGTATACTGTAGTATCCAAACAAATGTTATGAGCGTAATTTAGTTTGCTGGAGCTACCACGTAAGAATCTGACTCTGTGTGTGTGTGTGTGTGTGTGTGTGTGTATGTGTGTGTGTGTGTGTGTATGATAACAAGACTTTCCAGTATGACATTTACTGTAACACTAAGATAAAAATGATTCACTTCATACCAACCAAACAGAAACATGGAGTCTACCAAAAGGGTCAGCCCTCTCCAGTGCAGAAATCAGTGCTGGGGCTTGTTTTTGCTATTGGTTGGTTGTTTTGGTTGGTTGTTATTTTGGTTTGGGGGAGCTTATTTTGTGGTGTTTATTTTTTATTTGTTTTTGTTTTGTTTTGTTTCTTTCTACATCTAGATCAAATACTGGGAGCAAACATTGCTCCTGGTTAGTATAGTCAAAGATTAGTTTCTGGGATATTCTTCTCTGACAACTAACCGGAGAAAAAATTAAACAAAAAGATGAATGTTTGTACTAGGGACATAGCTCAGTGATAGAGGTTCAAGTCCCAGTACAAGGAGGAAGGAGGAAGAAGACGTGGTCACTGTCAAGGGGGGCACAGACGGACTGGCCTCACTGCAACTGTTGTCTTCTGACTTTGCCAACCCACAAGCTAGGATCAAACACAACAGGCAGACCTGCCAGAAGCCTGTCCCTCCCACACCTGCTCAGTAATGATGCTGGATCATAACCTGCGTGATCACAAAAGGAAAAAACTAAGGGACTGGCCTCTGTTCCTAGCACATATGAGGCACTGTGGTGGAAGAACCTTGGGCTATTAGAGCAAAATAAAAAACAACCGTCTCCGCAGATGGCCAGAGCCTAGTTCAAATCCTCATCCACCACTCTGAGTGACTGTAATCTCCAAATGTCACTTACCTGAGCCTATTCCTTATTTGGGGTTATCTCAGCACCTAATCTGCTGGGTTACCTTGAGAATGAATAACACTCTCTGCATCGTGAAATAACCAACATAGGCCCCTCCCTATACTGATAAAGATAAAACAGACAGTTCTAAGAGCATCAGTGGGTGGCAACAGTCACAGCTCACCATGAACCCAATCAACACATGTCTTCTCTTACATGACCACTAAATAACAAGGGCAGGGTGAGATTGTGGTTTCAATAGGAACCCCCTCCCCCAGGCTCATGTGTTTAAAATGCCTTGCTGTAGGACGTAGCACTATTAGGAGGTGCGGTCTTGTTGGAGGAAGTAGAGTCAGGCTTTAAGGTCTCAGATGCTCAAACTAGGCCTAGGGTCATTTTCAATTCTGCTGCCTGTGGATCAAGATATAGAACTCTCAGCCTCTTCTCCAGCACCTTGGCTGCACACTACCATGCTTTATGTCACGATAGCAGTGGACTGAACCTCTGAAACTGTAAGCCAGCCCTGATTGAATGTGTCCTTTATAAAAGTTGCTCTGGTCATGGTGTCTATCTCTTCACAGCGATGGAAACCCTAACTAAGACAGGTGGAGCATACAGCATGGATACACTGGGAAGAAATGAATCATGTCCCAAGCTGTACACAACAAGATGGCAGGAGACTTAGTCATGTTACACAAATCAGCATGTAATTTAAAACTTACTTATGTCTAAAATTTTCCATTTAATATTCTTTGACTGTGTGGAACAAAAACTTCAAGAAGAAGAAGGAAGAGGAAGAGAAGGAGAACAAAGAGAAGGAGGAAGGGGAAGAGAGGGAGGAGGAAGGAGGAGGAGGAGGAGAAGACCACACAGGGAGGAAAAACTATCCAACATTTTTGAAACCTGAATATGGTTCCCTCAACCTGTACTGAGATTCTACTCCTTAGACTGTTCTGGCAAACCAAAATTAGAAAAGAGTCAGGTACTCTGAAAGAACTGGAAAGAAAAGGCTGTGTGATCCAAAGGAAAACCAGGGAAACATCCTCACTGCCCTCCTCTTTCTCTCCCCAAAGAAGAGAAGCAAAGCAGCCCTTTACGCTGTCTGGAAACATGTACAGTCAAGGGAACATACGCATTGGTTGCTGTCACGTCTTGCCACCCTTTGGCGATATTCTGCTTGAATTCCTGAAGTGAGGTGATCCCAAGTTTCCGCTTAATCTCTGCGAGATGCTTCTCTTTTGCAGCCAATACTTGGGACAGAGTCTGGATTTCTTCTTCCACCTACAGGAAGAAACACAGTAAGAGCTGTTCTGTAAATAACTAAGGATATCAAAGCAAGCCATGCGCTGATGCTATCGCTACGTCTGGGAGTGGTATATTTGTTCATTTGAGACAAGAGTCTCACTATGCATCTTTGGCTGGCTGGAACTGTCTACGTAGACAAGGTTGGCCTCAAATTCACAGAGATCCACCTGCCTCTGCCTCTGCCTCTGTAAACCTAGGATTAAAGTTGTGTGCCACCCTGCATGGCTACACCTAAATTTTTTTTTATTAATTTAGCTGTCTCTTTATAAACAAAGTTGTGTAGTAAGCAGAGTACATAATGCTTTCTCCAGCAGAGCTATTCTGTATGTCCCCAGTTGTCTTGCTTTGTTAGCTCAGAGGCTTTGGCGCTTCCCCATTCTACACGGAGGAAAATACTCAAGTCACCTGAACACCACTGTGTTGACCTCTTTCCTACCAGATGCTCCTGCTGGACTGCCCACCAAAGCGGCTGTTTATATACCACATCATATAATCTCCATCACCCACCACACACATACAAGCAATCTTCTTGTATATTTCATAAGATTTCATAGTGGATCTGCCAAACCCACAGTGGAATGAATTAAGCAACATCTGTTAGAGAGCCTTGCACTATGAGTCCCAACCCTCGAAAAGGCATCCCACGGCTCAGCGTCAGCGATGTGCCCAACACGAGAGAGGAGCTGGGCTGAGCAGAAAGGACAAGATAATGAAGGGAGAGGCTGAAATGGTTTGGAGGCAGAAGCATCTGAGCATGAGTGAGATCGCTAGACATGGCAGGAGCCTAAACACCCAAAGGAGAAGAGAAGGCTGCACCAGAAAGGCTGGGAAGCGTGGTATCACAGCGTGAGGCAGACAAACCACGTGGAGACAGAACATTGAAAACGGGGACCCTGAGGCCTATTCATCAAGACTTTTTTTTTTTTTTTTTGGTTTTCTCTGTGTAGCCCTGGCTGTCCTGGAACTCACTCTGTAGACCAGGCTGGCCTCGAACTCAGAAATCCACGTGCCTCTCCCTCCCAAGTGCTAGGATTAAAAGCGTGCGCCACCACTGCCCGGCTCATCAAGACTCTTATACAAGCTTGTCCTACGCTTGCTGCACGGCCTCATCCTCAGCCCATGTGACCTGGAGCACAAGTCGGTAATCCCAAAGCCAAGAGGATTTAGGGAAACAACAAACAACTTTGCTGAGTCAGTTTCAACCAAAAAGTACATCTTCTAAACTCAAGTGATATGCTGTCCAACAATGGAGAGAAGACTAAATAGAATCTAATGAGAGAGGGAGGGAAGGAGGGAGGGAGAGAGAATAAACATGAAAAGTATGCCAGCACAGCACTGTATGCGAAATATCCAGACAAGGGTTAAATTCCTAAGAGAAAAAAGCCAGCTGAGAGATGGACGTGGAAACAGCTCCTCAGCAAGTACAGGGCTCCTTGGGACGGGTGAACGATGTTCAGAACCTGAATGACAGCAGCAGGACACTGACTGTGCTGAGTGACGCTGAACTGTCCACTGTGAGCCCACGCACCAGGGGTCTGACAGTGCGGCTCTCCCCACTTCCCACTGCAACCCTGACACCCAGGCCCACCCAACCTGCACATTCTGTCACATGAAAGCCAACTGGGATCACTCTGTCTCCTCTGCCCCTTTGAGGCTCTGGGCTGTGCAAGCTCACGGTGCTTTCTTTCACCTTGAGCCTTTTACCACAAGCTTACCAGGTGCTCTGCAAACCCACAAGGCAAAGCACAATGTCCCTCACCTTAGTAAGTTCGCGTCTCAGCTCCTCTTGCTCCTCCTCCGTCAGTGTCTCCGGAGCACTGAGCATGGCAACAGCATCCTCTCCTTCCTCAGCCACTGGCTCTGTCTTCAACAGACCTTAGGGTTAAGGCGGGAAAAAAAAATCATGTCGAGTGTGAAAGCTAAACTAAATCCCTCTTTGGCTGCTCCCTGTCCCAACCAAAACAAAGCCATTGAGATTACAGCCAGCCGATTTCTTTCTGTATGTATACTCAAGTGAGATGGCTATCTCAGGGAAAGATGAAAGAAAACCCTAGGGCAGCCAATAAAAGCCACCAAGGCAGCACAACAACAAATGAACTAAGAAACTGCCCTTCCCTTAACTTCCAGCCATAATTCAGTCTCAGGGTAATTATGACAGCGGAAGAATGGGGCCCATAATCCACCTTTACAGTACATACAACACATGCCTATAATCCCAGCACTCAGGTGAAGACAGGACAGTCACTCACTAGTCAAGGCCATCTTCAGTTAAGATCAAGTTCAAGCCCAGGCTGGGTGACAGGAGATCATGTCTCAACAATACAAAACATCCACTTTTAAAACACTGCACAAATAAATCAGAAGAGTAGATGAAGGGTTTTAAACCCTGCACACCGGCCCACAGAGAAGACTGTGTGCTCACCTGCTCCCAGTGCCAACAATCTGCAGAAAGGAGCCAGGAAGCAAATCAGATGCCCTAATGAAAGCTGGCTCTGCTTCTTCTTCCCGTGTGGTAGCAAAGGTAGAAAGCTCACAGCTTTTACTAAAACTGCACTTCACCAGGATGAGCTTTAGAAGCCCCCAATGCCATGGGGAAGGGCAGCACATGCCTGCAATCCCAGTGCCCAGGAAGCTGAGTCAGGAGGGCTGTGAGTTCCAAACCAGCCTGGGGTATACCGTAAGGTCCTGTCTTGAGGACAAACAACGGTGCTTCTATGTAGTGACATGCCAACAACAGCATGGAGACTTCTAAACCCACTGTACTCATTGCCTGAACAGAGCCCGCTATGAAGACCACATTTCTAGAGAGTGGTCAGTGTGGCAACTGTCTTCAGCTCCCCCCTTTACCTGCCTAAGCCCTAACCAAAACATCAGGTAGAAAATCTAAGGAAGCCACAAAATTCTATTTTATTAAGGTTTGAATGTCAGATATCCTACGAGGGGTTTGTTGCTTTAATGTCTGAACCTTTGGTCCCTAGTTTTGCTAAGGTGCTTTGTGCTCCCAGCCATCCACCAAAGCCTCTGGACTGGACAATACACACACACACACACACACACACACACACACACACACACACGTTAATTTTAACATGCCATGACTAGCTCGGGCTGGGCACTTCTAGACTCCTGAACCTTCCCCTGCGACCCCAGGCCCAGTAGGGGAGTGGCAGTGACCACTTAGCCAAATTCTTACATGGCCGGTTGGCTTCCTCTCCTGCTGCCCTTACGTCCAGTCCTTCTCCCCTGAGTCATGACACTTCTCTCTCTCCTTCCTTTCTCCCAGTTCCTAGCCCTTGCAAATCTAAAGGTCTCGCCTCAGTCTACCTGCCCACCCACTGGCTGTTGGCTCTTTATTGATTGATCAAAAACCAACTGGGGACAAGGACCTTCAGCATTTGGACACACAGATTTCCAATTTTAAAGGCCGGATTAATTCAAAGCATTCGAGCCAATCCCCAACATCTCACCTTTTATGTCCAAATTTTTTTTTTAATAAAAAAGCTCTTCTCTCAGACATAAATTGAGCATAACCCTAACAATTATGGGAATTACAAAGTATGATACACAATATGGCTCTGTTTCTGAAAGGTCATAAAAGCCTCCCAGTGTCAGGGGCGCTTGGGGGTTCATAGCCTGGCCTGCCTCTGTCTTCTGGGCTTCCTGACTGCAGTTAGGACTCACCACCTCTCGCTAACACCAAGTCCAAAGTGCAACTCCCACTACTGACCTGAAGTACACCCTTCTCTTCTCACGCTGCTTTTCTCAGGTATTCTCATCAGCAATAAGAAAACAAATACACATTTTAATCTAATTTTTAAAATCAAAGTAAATTCAAAGAATCCAGTTCTTGGTCTCACTGTGTAGCTCTGACTGTTCTGGAACTCACTATGTGACGTAGATCAGGCTGGCCTCGAACTCACAAAGACCCCACCTGCCCCTGCTCCTGCCCCTGTCCCTGCCCCTGGAGTGCTGGGATTAAAGGCCCTTGCCACCACTACATACAACCTAACATGTCAAACTTTCGAACAGAAAGCATCAGTCCTGCTGACCGTGTCCCTTGCCTCAAGCACCAAAGTGGCTCTGCACTGTGATTCAGTCCCTGCCTCATTTAACGTCTCTATACTGTTATCACAGGTCTTGTTTGCATCGACTTTGACCTTTTCAAAATGGTGTATTGACATATGATTTGATTACTGAATTTCTGGCGCCTTCTTAAACTTTACACCAGTGACTCGCCCTAGTCTGTCTACCTACCCACCCATTCCCAGCATTCCCAGGTCACAGATTCTGCTGCATCGAGGATCAGGGAAGGCTTCCTCCTCTGCCTGTAAGTCCTTCATCCCATCACACTCATGCAGCCGAATCGGCAACTCAGTCCCCCCAGCATGATGGCACCCAGCAGATGAAGGACATGTGGGTAGGCGGGAAGAGAATACACTGCCCAACAGGTATCCAGCACCAAAATACATGTAAAAAGCAATGAGAGCCATGTGTAGCTGAGTGCACATTCCAGAAGCACTTGACATGGGCTTTATTGTGTACTAACTTTTAAAGGTAATTAATAACTATCATAGTCACTAACATGACAGTACCAAAACAGTGGCCCACGCACAAGATGTGAAAGAATTATTAATGGAGCAAAAGTAATACAAATAAACCTGTTCACGCCGCACCAACAAGCAGAATTCAAGGTTTCCAGAGCAGAGGCAATCAAGGGGTGGGAAAGCTCAGTGGGTAAGCTTCTGTGCATTAAAGAAAACCAAAGAGCCCAGGCATGTGGCAGGGGAGTCCCCGAATGGAGGCCTGGAAAGTCCAGCAGTGAAGCTTGAAGGTGAAGCCTGGGTTGCCTTGGAGATGCCAGAGCTGTGTATGGGATACCTGCCAAGGAGCGCTGCATACAGCCTGCAGAGCCAGCCCAAGAGAGCAAAGTCAGAGGGCACTGTGGGATTTAGACTTTGCTCTGCTGGGTTTTGGTCTTGCTTTGGTCCAGTGTTTCCTCATCACACTCTGCCCCACTCCCACCCCCAGGAATGGTAATATATATTCAGTCCCGTCGTATGCTCAAAGTATGTGATCTGCTTGTTGATTTTGCTTTTACAAGGCTTAAAGAGCTGAACTTTTAAAACATTGAGACTGTGAAAGACTACGGGGCTTTTGAAGTTGGGCTGAAAGCATTTTCCACTATGCTATGCCTACAAGCCTGTGGGGGCAGGGAGTGGAAGGCAGAGGCTGGAGTGGGAATGGCCCCCTATAGGCTCATATGTTCGAACGCTTGGCCCCCTGTTTGTGGAACTATTGGGGAACAGTTAGTTAGTATGGCCTAGTTGGAAAAGGTGTGTCACTGGAGGTGAGCTTTCAGGTTTCAAAAGCCCCTACTAGGCCCAGTATCTGTGCTGCCAGCTGCCCGCTGCCCGCAGATGAGGATGTTAAAGCTCTCAGCTGCAGTTCTAGCATCATGCCTGTCTGCTTCTGGATATGATGATGAAGACTTTGGACCTGTAAGCAAGCCTCCAGGTAAATGCTTTCTTTTTAAGAGTTACCTTGGTCATAATGTCTCTTCACAGCAGTAGGACAGTATTCAAAATGAGTCCTCTCTAAGATGTCCTAGAATCCCCACCAAGGGTTGCTCAAGCACTGTCTCCACAGTAGAAATCTGATCTCTAGTTGTAAACCTTCTAGCACTTCCTTCTTTAAGAAACTCAGTCCAGCCCTCAGGTCATCATCCAGCCATGAGGGCACTCCTGCCTTTTGCCCTGGCACCCAAACTCCAACACCAGCCAGATCACTGTGAAGCAGGGTGCTACTGTATCACATATTGCCAGGAGCAGAACCTGTGTGTGCTCCATGTCAGACTGTCTGACAAAGGGAGCAAGGGACTGCGGATGCAAACCACCAAGCATGTGAGCCACCACCAGCCAGCGCGACACAGAGCTAAAGTCGTGTGGCTTGATCTTAATGAGTGGCTCAGGACTAAGTTCTTGATGACAACAGGACTCAGACCAAAGAGGACCAATAGAATCCAAGCACTAAACTTTGCCTTCTGTAGCAAAAGCTCTTCCATGCTTTGAAACAAACATAATTGTGCAAGGAGATCAGCACAGTATCCAACTGCTGACGCACGAGGACCTCCATCTCCAAGCACAGTCTAAGGGCCTGACAAAGGGTGGGAGTACTTACTCCGGAAAAACAATACAAGTCTTCAGGATTTTAGGTTCTGGATTTTTGAATCAGGCATTTTCAATCAGTAAAGTCCATGAAAATATCCCCTAATTTGAACAATGACAAAAATAAAAAATCTGAAATACATGTAGCCCCAAATTTTCAGACAAGAGATATTGAAATGGGTCATTAGGCCATCTAGAAAGATAACACCATACTTTGCTTCAAGACCACCCAAAACGACCTGACCTAGCAAAGTCAGCCAGCAAGGACTCCGTCTGCTTTTCTCACATTAACCTACAGGGGGCAGCAAATCACTGGCATTAAACTTTAAAGGAGCAGGTTGTTAAGATCCTCCTCACCTGGGGCAGAAAAACAAACACAGCATAAGAACCAAGTAGGAGATGCTGAAATCATAATCAAACTATAAAGTCATCTCTTATCTCTTAAAGAAACTACTACCCGCAGCGGGTCTGCCAGGATCTTCATCCGAACCTGTGCTAAAGGTTCCACAAACAGTCATTTAACTCTGCACCTCTGTGACGGCACAGAGGATTTCTATCACCACTTAAGAGATGAGCAAACGGGCTTGCAGAGGCTGTGCAGCCACCTGAGCCACACACCAGTGCAGGAGATACAGCTGGGGTTTTTGAACCCATACAGTCTAATTTGAAAGGAAGCACCCCAAATCACTGATCTAAAAGCAAAACTGAGAAGGCAATACCTGAACCCCTGCATTCGGCAGCCATACAAAAACCGAGCCCTGGGGATACCTGGACCCCTGCATCCAGTAGCCATAGTAATGCTACAAAATACGAGCCCTGGGGATGAGGTCAACAGTAGTCTTCAAGGCGACTCTTTTCTCCCATCCTGAACATACATTTTGCCTTTAATAGATTCCTAGGTACTAGCTTGTCTTCTGTATGCTCATAAGTGTATGGAGGGACTATCTAGCTTAGGAGAGAAACGTAGCGCTTCCTCCTGCAAATCACAAAAGGTAAGAAATGACACTACTACAAACAACCCAACAAGCATTTGTTCTTTGATTTTAATGTTCTTTCCTAAAATCCAATGGAAAGCTATTTTAACTGACAAACAATATGATTAATGCCTATTCAATTTTTCACACCAGTCACCATGAGGGGAAATTGACAAGCGATTCTCTGCTTGATCAAACGTTAGTCAGGCCCCTAAATCTTCTCTCAGGCCATCTTCGTACTCCTTTGTAAATCCAGTTTGAGCAAACAAATGTACTAAGTCAGTTTAGGCAGGACCCCCATCCTTAATATCTGACTCTGTCCATACCTGCAGGTCCCCGTCCCCATGTGGCATCTCCTGTCCTGCCTAAAGCATGTTTTCACTACAAACATTTTTATTCATCACGAACATGTTCAGTAGGAGCAAACAAGCAAAATTAAATCGTCTAATGAGAACGGTCATTTCTACTAGAAAACTGAGGTCCTCCAAGGTTGCATAGTTTACCTACAGTCAGACCAGACTAAAACTTGAGAGTCTTTCTGATTCTACACACTTGCATGTTCCACAGAGAGCCAGGACTAATTCTTTCTCCACAGAAGCTTTTTGTGTCTCTGGCTGGCAGTCCGCATTGAATCTAGGTGACCAGACACTGGGCATCACTACCCACCTTGGGCTACCGACAGTTTAGCTACTTCCTTAATTGACTAATGAAGCAAATCCTCCTTCCATCTTCAATACCAACCACGGGATTGGTTGGCTGGTGTAGTTAGCATAGAGGAATGGCCAGGGTATTGTCTCATCTGCAAAGTCCCTCCAGTAGCAGGGTAGTCAGTAGCACTGGCAAACCTGGAAGCTACACACTGCCAACAGCCAGCAGGAGGCGTGGATGACAGCTGAGCCATCTCAGGATGGAGGATGAAGGTGATGACCACATGGCACCACTGCACGGCATTATGTGCCTTATCGTGTAGCATAGCTACGAGGCCAAGTCATCACTGAGAAGCAGCAGTGCACCACCAACAAACACAGTTTGAAATCTGGAACCTGGACTTCAGTAGAATAGACAATCCCAGATCATTTTACAGAGGCTTCATGTAAACAAGGTGCAACAGAGACACTATGTGGGAGAACAGCATATGCAAGTCAGACAGCACGCATGAGGGCGTGTTTAGAAAAACCTCAGCGTTCTTTAAAAATACCCCTAAGAGGGGCTGGAGAGATGGCTCAGTAGTTAAGAGCACTGACTGCTCTTCTAAAGGTCCTGAGTTCAATTCCCAGCAACCACATGGTGGGTCACAACCATCTGTAATGGGATCTGACACCCTCTTCTAGTGTGTCTGCAGACAACTACAGTGTACTCAAATTCATAAAATAAATAAATTTTAAAACAATACCCCCAAGAGTATTATTACAGCCGTCACAAACAACCCAATGCAGCTTCAATAAAACTTAAAGATTTAAGAGGAGGAAGGGAAGGCACTGATTTCCAGCTAAGTGGCAACTTCTTACATCCCTATGAAAATAATTTTTAAAAATATTATGATCTGAATGAAGTACATCAGGCTTGCGGAATTGCTCTCAGTGAACCCGTGAAGAGGACAGGATTGGTTGGTTCTACCATGGCAGAAATCTGAGCATGAAGGTGGGGGAGGGGGGTGTGGGAGGGGCGGGCAGTCAACAGGGAAGAATGGAGAACTCAGGCCTAAGCACCACACAACCCCCAGACTAAAAGCCCGGGGACCACTTCCTCATCGTTTCATCTCAGAACTCAGGCTGCCTACAACAGAACAAATCTTAGTATTTTACATAAACACACATATTAGCTAAAGTTAATGTGGGTTTCTCTCTTTTCCCATAAATGATAACTCATCACCACACCCCCC
>JADRCH010000305.1:592773-669293 GCA_019843965.1 Rhynchomys soricoides | reverse complement strand
GCAGGAGCACAATAGAAAAACAGACTAGAGAAGTACCCAGGGGGACAGGCACTGCAAGGTGCTTTCAGCCCTCATGAACCCCTCTTTCCCTTTCACACCCCCTCCCCAACCCCCTCCACCCCACCCCTCTCCCCCTCAACCCCACTCCCCCCACTCCCCAGCCCCCCTCCCGTGTCCTCCCACCCACTGCTCAAACTGCTTCAGAACATGGGCCCACCAACTGGGCCTATCACTTTCACCTTTGCCTAGCGATGGTGTTTGTATACAATTCAAAGGATACTTCTTATTTAGAGTGAGGGAGGGGGGAGGGAAGAGGGAGGGGGAGGGGAGGGAGGGGGAGGGAGGGAGGGGGAGAGAGAGAGAGCTCGCTGAAATCCAGACTAACTTTAAGTAGCAGTTCCAAGTCCCTCCCTTTTTAATTACAGACTCCATTAATCCCACCACCCACACTCACCCAAGCCTGCTGCTGTTCTGACAGAGAACACTAAAAGGTGACCACACTCATAACTAGGAAAGCAGGTAGAGGTGAAGAGCAGCCGGCCAGAACTAAAGGACGCAGGGCATCTTCCCCAGGCCCTGCTGGGGACCCTGAAGTTGCTCACCTGCCACTCTGGCCACTCTCAAAGTTTTATTTACAGTGCCACCTTCCCCACTGGGTCCTGCTCTGATCCACAGAATCCACAAGTTAGAACTAGGGCATCCCTCCTTCTGAGTGCTGGGTAACGGGGAAGTCCGGGCCCACGTGGGTCACAGCAAGGGAAATATGAAAATGAGAAGAGAAGAGCTTTCCCCTTGCCCCATCTCCTGGCAGATCTTACAAACAGCTGCCAGCTTCCAGAGGCCAGTGTTAGCCTGTAACTGTCAACATGTGTGGGGTTCTGAAAATCCAAACTATACCTCAAAGGTGGATACTGTAGCCAAGCGTTGAAGCATGCTGTTAGCACACACCTGTGTTCTGCAAACATCCAAACCCCTGGCAGCGTGGATCAGAGAGAGGAGCCACTGTCTGTCCTTTACGATCTTTTGGTTTCCCAAGCTCTACTGCTTAAAAAGAACAAAACGTAACCAATTCTCCACAGTAAGGAAATAATTAACTTCTTCTGGGAAAGCTAAGTTGCTTCCTTGACTCCTTACAGAGGAGTTCACTGAGCCATCTCCTCTCCTTGGCAGGCAATAGGATCCTTCCTGCAAGCTGGCAATGAGGCTGTCCCCACTTCTGCTGGACCCTTTGCGGGGATGCCCTGCGCTAATCAACTCAGACTGTCATTGCCAGCTTCCCGCCTTGTGAACAGATCAGTGCCACACAGGATAAGAAACAGCAGCCTCCAAAGGTGTGGTGATTTTTCATTCTTCCTTTCTGGAAACTCTGTGGTTTAGGTATTTGTCTAAATGGCTCTTGGCCTTCCAAAGGAAAGTCCAGGCCGATTATCACCTTGATAAATGTGATATTATTATATCACATCCACCAGGCCCTCGAGTGTGGTGAATGTTTAAGCATCCTTTACCAAGACATAATGTAGGCAGATTGTAAAATTGTACATGCTATTTGACCCCAAGACCCCTCCATTGTCATTTACCATCACTGCATACATCCACAGACCTCTAAGGAGCACAGAAATGGTGCCACCCTTAAAATCCAATGTCCCACTCTAAATAGTTAACAACCAGAAATGCCTCCCCGTGTTGAACCAGTTATTTATTTAGAACACAGCGGCACCTAGGCACACCTTCACACTGACCTGAAAGCCACAGGAACTCCAGGTGGCATTGGGGTTTGATCAGAACTAACTACACAAAATCAATAGTTACCAACATTCTGCGTAGGTGACCCAGGCGGCGACGAGGTCCCACTGGGAGAGAGGTAGAGGTAGTTCTTGTTCACTCCAGAATCAAAATCAAACGGGGACTGGTAATCCTCACACAATTCCATATCTCTACAATCCATTCCAGATGACGGCATCGAGCATGGCGCTGCAGTCCCCTGAATTACTCCTCAGGCCTGGGATCCCTGGGCCGAGGTCTGACCTGTGTGGCCCAGGTGAGCAAAGGAACCGGATTTAAAGTTCCTCCCAGCTCTGTCCTGGGTGTGGCTTTGGCTCCCAGCAAGCAAATCTGTAGAGAGTCCTCCCAGCACCCTTAGGAGGGCCCTAGTCACCACCTGTTGATAACTAATTTCAGTGGACAAAGAACAACCTGGACAGAGGGAGTGGCCTTTCCTCTGTACACAAAGGAGGGCCCCCACTCTGCAGCCTCGTTCAGATGTACAAACACTAGATACTAGCAGGAAGATTATTTAACATACAATTTTTTTAGACCGATCAGCTGACCACATCCTCACCAGGGCAGACTTAATCTTCTAGGACAAGGGAGGATTATCTGTCAGTAATCTCCCTGCAAATGCCATCTGGGTGATACTTTTCTTATACCCTGTATTACCACAGAATTCTGAGAGCTTGGCTCCCGTGTTAGCAACCAGCCTTCTAAGCATAACATGATACAAAAATACAGCTAGACCCATCATTGATTTGTTTTCTAAAGCAGAATCCGAATTAACTCTCAAAAAGCTTTAATCTGACTCTTTGGAAGAATGGCGTTTTTCTCACATGGAAAACACACGAAGCAACTGGATGCTAGCTCCCACTGCTCCCCTCTAGCCTTCTGGGAGCTCCAGCACCTTTGTTTAACAAAGTCACGCATGCCCTGAGGGTTCTACAAAGAACTTGTTTCCCTTTGGCACACACACCAGGCAGGAAGGGAGCCACAAAGAGCTTGCTTGTAAAACTTTTCAGTCACCAAGTTCACTTCCTCTATCATAGGCCTCTGGGTAGAACCTTCCCATGCTCTCCACAGCCTTTGCTGGGGCCCAACAGCACTTGCAGGCCCTTGGTGGAACTAAGTTAAAAGGAGGAGATATGTCAAGCCAGGCATGGTGGCTCACCACATAGTCACAATACTCAGAAACCTGAGACGGGGGATTGCCATGAAGCTAGCTCGGACTTCAGTGAGAGACCCCATCTCAAAAACACAAACTGACTGAATTAACACTGACAAACATACAATTGTGTCCTACCTTTTCAAATCTCAATACATAATCTCTGGAATATCAGACCTAAACTTTTTATTGTATTGTCTGTGGGCTTGAGTGCATGTCAGCAGGAGTCAGAACAGGTTGACAGAATGCCCTAGAAGAGGAGTAACCGCTATATGAAGTCAGAGAACTGAACCCGGGTCCTCGGTAAAAGCAGTAAGCAATCTTAATCCCTGGGCCATCTCTCCAGCTCCCAAAGCAAAGCGTTTTAATGATGAGCAAAAATTTCAGTGTATGCCTAGTGTACAAAATCTCTAAGACGGTCCATATTCTTCTCAATTTATAACCGATTCTCTTTTCTGTTCTTTTTGGTTAGTCTTGTGTACTACTCTACAGAATGCCTTTGTCTGATTTAAACTTTTTGAGAATTTATTTTTAACAAAAACATCTATAGTTTCCTTCTTAAAGATTGGCAGTGACAAATGCTGTTTAATTGAAACTGAATTGTCACAAACAGGTGCAATAGTTCATACTTGAAATCCCAGAACCAGAGAAGCTGAGTCAGGAGGACTACTACAACTTGGGCTATGTAGTAAAACCCTGTACAGAAAGGAGAATAATTCTTTTTTTCTTCCAAAAGTCAGGTTTTCTACAGTCCCCGATGTCATTCACTCTGGCAGGACAGAGTCAGAGTTGAGTCCCTGGACTAGATACTGGTGGAACGACATCTGTCTGTCCACAGCCCCTCTGGCTCACTTCCTGGAGCCCAGGCTGGTAAAAGGTTACCTAACTCTGCCACAGACACACTACATCCACGCTGCACCTTGGAACCAAACTCCTGTACTGTATGTCCTCTAGCTGAGGCCATGCATCCTTCAGGACCCAGCACCTCTTCTCAGAAGTCTCTCTCGTTCCTCCCATCTCTTCCTCATTCCCAGCGCACACGTGTGAAGCACCCATCTGCCAGCCAGACCTCATGGCTAAGTAACTGTCCAAAAGTCTGACCTGTCTACCTGCTAAACCCCTCTTAGGTCAGTGCCATGAACCCCAGCTCTGGGGAACAGCTCCCCTTCCTGTGCGAGGGTAAACCCAGTTCAGACATCCCAGCCTTGAGAATGGTGAAAACAGCCAAGCAGCCACAGAAGAAGCATGGTTGGGTTCCTGGAGTGGCAGGCTCAGGTCTGGATAATGGAGGAGGGGCTGAAAAAAAAGAATAGAAATGTACCTTGGGAATCGGCCAATAAAGAGCCAGAACGATAAGCCTTTATATTTACTATATACTTTTATAAAGAACCAGCTCAAGTAGGCAAAGAGAGCATAAAAAGTAAATGTTAGGAGGGGGTGTGGCTGAGTAGAAAGCACCTGCCTGTCACGTGTGCAGCCCTGGGCTGCATGGTGGGTGGGTGGATGGACAGACTGACGGACGGTCGGACAGAAACGAAAAACAGTAAATGAACGACAGTTCACTGTTATAAAGGCCCCTCTGGAGATGATGCACACAGTGCAATGGACACAGACAGACAACAGGAAAGGACACTCAGAGAGGCCCTAGGACCATCCAAGCGAGAGAAGCCCGGGACACAGCAGGGCTTTTCATTTCCTGGACGGCTAAGTGCCAAGGAAGAGCTGGCTGGCCCTGTGTGACAGGTATTTCCAAAGGGGTGTCTGGAAAATACTTCAAAATAAGCATTATTTTCTCTTAAATTTCCCAGGCCTGACCTCACAAGGATTACAGTCAATAGTGCACGGAGACCTGTCCACCATGGGCCCCGAATCCTCCCCTCCCTTTTCCTCTGCCACACCCTTCTACGATCTGCTGCCGGAGGTGTTCTTTCAGCCCTAGGGTGGCCATCTTCTGCCTGGACTAGCAACAATCTCGTTCCCTTGAAGAATTTCTGACCACTTATCTCATGACCACCAGAGTCCCCACCTACTCTCGTGTTTCAGACGTGGCCCAGACATACAGCATTGTTCAGAGGTGTGCCTAAGGGTAGCTAGCTGACCTGGACAGCCCCAGTCAATGTCATCCCTAACACTCGTACTGAGCAACAGAAGACAATGACCTTCTCTAGAGCCTGAGCCGGTTGATGCTGGTGGGAGGGGCCAGGACTCCTTTCCTCCATAAACCAAGAGGGGCGAGACCAGTGACCAGACTGGGGAAGGACAGAGGGAGAAGGCTGAAGGGATCCTACGACATTACTTGAGACCCTGCACGTACAGTGCGGCCGTGCAGTGATCCTAGGGAGTCTCTTCTCTTGAGCCGGTGGCAAGGGCCCTCAGGGCTCACTTCCTCTTTTCCCACTATCATGTAGCTATGTTTCAACCAACCTGATTTTCCCAGGTTTTTCTGTTGTTTGGTATGGGGTGCTACAGGTCAAACCCACAGGCTTGCACATACTAGGAACGCACCCTATCACTGAGCTGTATCACCAGCCCTTGGTTATTTGTTAGTTTGTTGTTATTTTGAGACAAGGTTTTACCATATAGCCCAGGCTGGCCTCTACCATAAAGCATCCCTGCCAGGCCTCCTGCGAACTCGGATTACAGGCCTGTACCACCAAGCTCAGTCAGTCCTCCACGTGTCCTAGACAATGTTTTCCCAGACTTTATTTCCCTCTATAGCTTTACCTCTAGGTTTTCTCTATCTCTTCTCTATATTTTATACTTACGTGACTCACTTGTCAAGTTGTATTACTTTACATGCTATTACAAACAGTATTACAAAGGCCTTCTGAGTGGATGGCTTAAATGCTAAAGGAACATGTGTGTGCAGCAGAATACACAGGTAGTAACAAGGCAATGCGAAAAATACATATTTAGCATGGAACCTATCTTTTTAATTTTTAAGTTTTGTGAACCTGTGTAAGAGTTTTGCTGCATGTTTATCTGTGACCACATGCATTTCTGGGCCCAAGGGTGTGGGGAGCCTTCATGGCAGTGCTGGGGACAAAGCCGGGGTCCTTTCCAAAAACAACTGCTCTTAGCCAACTCTCCAGCCCCAAGAAAATATTCTTGATAACTTAGTAATCAAGCAGTTTCCTTAAAGACATCTTCTTTTTATGTCCTGTGTATCCGTGTTTCGCCTGCATGCATGCACCACCTGCGTGCCTGGTGTCCACAGAGGCCAGAAGACGGTATAGGGTCCCTGAACTGAGTTGCACAGGGTGGTGACCGTTCCAGCCTTGTCAAACCAGTTTTTGAGAACAGGCGGCCACACATCTGCATAACTGAAGAGTTAGCGAGAGACACCAACCCGGAGAGGCAGTGGGTGTCTAACAACCCAGACACTTGTTCATGCAGAGCAGCGCCTGCAGAGGGAGCCCAAGGACAGTGCAGAGGTCAGCTAGGCATAGGCAGTGAGGCGTGCGCTACAGGGCCTGACACCTTAAGTTTCGCAAGCAGAAAGACAAGTAGGGCAAAGAACTATAAAGAAAATAAAGTTTCTGTCTGCCTGTCTGTCCATGAGTGCATAATTCTAGTAGGTCATTATAGTCCCTTTATTTGTCAGTCATGTAAAGAGCGTATGACTTGAAAACTATGCCCTAAATTAGGAACTTTGGTGGCAGGCCCCTGAAAGGCACTTTAAGGTGAGAGTACAGGGCTGCCCAACAGGAAAATGATGCCCCAGTTATGCGTTTACGTTGACCCTTAGAGGGGCCCAGGGCAGTGTTCTTCAAGGAAAACACCAACCTTGTCAAAGATAGGAAGAGGCTGTGACAATGACCTGTGTTAAAGACTAAAGCAATATTAACTAAGTACTGTACTTAATCACAGAACTCGTCCTATGGGAAGGGAGAAGACACCTGTCTTTGACTAGCCTGAGATCCATCCCTTCACTCTGGAGGCAGAGAGAAGGACCACTGACTCCATAGCAGCCTGTGATACAGAGTTCACAGACAATCTTAAAGTTCACAATGAGAGCCAGTCTCAAAACAAGTGCTGAGGATGTAGCTCAGTGGTGTAATACTTGCCAACTGCACAAGTTTCTGAGTTTGATATGCAGCACCACAAAGAATAGACAGACAGACAGATCTAAAATTGGAAGTGCCCATAGACAACTGTACTACAGTTGTCTGAGAGAACAGCCTCCTCCTTGGGAAATACTGAAGTCTTGAGAGGTCTGGGGCCTAGCATACGCAACTTCCTTTCAAACAACTTCAGCAAATAAGAATACTGTGCATGTGCAATGAGAAAGCAGCCAGGGCCAACTTCAGCTAGCAGTCACCTGAGAGAAGGCCTTGACTTCCCAGTCCTTTGTCACTTAACGAGGGGGGCACACTGCGGGAAATGTGTCATAGGTAATTTCCCGTATGAACATCAGAGTATGCTCAGCCTTACTTACAGATGCACTGTCCATGCATGGCTGCACTGTTATAATTGAGGACCTGTGGCTATGACAAAAGACCCGAGACTCAATACTAGAGGAAAGAGTTTTGGCTCACAGATTTAGCAGACTCTGCCTAAAGTGGCTGAGGGCCTGCGTCAGGGCAGGACATCCTCCAGTAAGACAGTAGTAAAGGCAGGCTGCCCAGCTTACAGCTGAAAGCCAGGAAGCAGAGAGAGAAATGGCTGGGGTCCCAAGATCCCCTTGAAGGGAACACTTGCAATGACTGAAAGTGTCCCAGGGCAGTGTTCAACACAAGAAGCCTTGAGAGACACTCCAGTGTTGAAGCACTGCTATTCTTAACTGCACACCATGTGGCCTGTGACGCGCTCAGGGGGCCTGGCTGTGGTGTAGGGGCTCTGTAGCCAGGGGGCCTGGCTGTGGTGTGTGTTTGTCCCCCTAGCACACTAATGATTCACAAACTGCTGCCTACCGTCCGTAACTATTTCCAGTCTGGAATTATAAAAATACAAAGCACCTGTAACAATGGCTCCGTATTAAAAAGGGGTGAAAACTAGTCGCAGACTGTTTGTGGTGTATCCGAGAGCAGCTGAGACTATCAGGAGATAAAGAGGTTTGCCTGAGCTCAGTTCGCTGAATTTAAAGAACACTCAGCAGGGGTCCAAAACCTCCAACTGCCAGGCTTGAGAGGAGAAAATGAGCCTCCCACCTAAGTGTCTGTCATTTGGAAAACCGTCTGTGCCACTTACACAGCTCTTCCAGGCATCTGGAACCTCAGGTGAAGCCTCCCTCCTGGAGAGGAGTTTCTCAGAACAGTGGGCACTTACTTAAAATTAATGTTGACCACAAACTTCAGTCACCAGCAAGCGGAGGCACAGCAAACTGCTCGGAAAATAAGTGAGCACTACAGACCACAGAAGTCTGGCTGGCTGGATCCAGAGGTCAGCCGTTGAGAAAATCCACAGCACAGCCTGATGAAGCAGTGGTCCCCAGTAAGCCCAGCACTGGGCAGGTAAAGGCAGGAGGGCCAGGAGCTCGAGGCATGCTCACCATGAGCTTCAGACCATCTCAAAACAAAGAAACTAAATGAAAAGTGCACAGGACAACTGCCACTTTCTTCTTGAATTTTATTTTTAAGTTTTATTTTTTTATAGCTTGTCTTTTTGAACTCACTACTCTGGCAGAGAAACAAGAGTAGGATACCAAAGCCACAGCGACAACTACCTTCAAGCCAATGGCTAGCAAGCATGAGGCCTGATATCGTACCTGCATTAATAATTACTGTGAAGACATTTATGGCTTCCTTTCAGTTCTACAGGGCACCTTTACTGAGTATTTATCTGACAGTATACATTAGGTGGGCCTAACTTATTACAGAAGTCTCTCTTAGTATTAAAGAAAAGACCACTGACGATTGGCTCAGCAGGTCAAATGCTTGCCTTGAAAACTTGATGACCTGGATATGAGAGCCCACATAAAGGTGGAAAGAGAGTAACTCCTGAAAGCTGTTCTGTGACCTCCACAGGCACACGCACGTGTGCATACCCATGCACGCATACATACAGACACCCCTCCATGCATGCACAGTAATAATAATTTTTTTAAAAAGAAAATAACTTTCCCCAAAAAAGTATCAAGAACTTGGCAGACACATCATCCATCAAAGACAATACTTTGTATGGTAATAATCTTACCTAATATGGCTAAGAACGAAACCAATATCCTCTTAGTTTTATGTACACAGCCAGACTACATTACCCAGTATCCCCTGAAGCTAGATATGGCCATGTGTCTACACAACAAACTACATTACCCAGCTTCCCTTGCAGCTACCAGGGTAGCTAGGTGTAACAAATATTGTCCACAGCTACTAAGCTTTTAGCGACTATTACTAGGGCAAAATATAACATAAGTCTACTAACAGACATATAGATTTTCAGGGAGATTTTGTAAATTTCTCTTCTAAAATGACCATATCCCCAGATGAACATTGTGGTGTAGGCTGACCAAAAACAAAAACATAAATGCCATTGAATCACAACATAGCTAGAATTCAAAGCACTGGGCTCCACACATTCTGCCACAATATGAAAGCCAAACCCAAATGACCACAATGGAGTTGTATCCTGGGCATAGTGGCGCACACCTTTGATCCCAGCACATGGGAAGCAGAAGCGGACAGATCTCTTTGAGGCCAGCCTGCTCTACATAATGAGTTCCAGAACAGCCAGAGCTATATAGTGAGACCCTCTCTATCTAAGTAGATGTACTACCAAGAATTATAAACATTCTCCCAGATTTATAGAGACATTTCCTGTGAGGAACCTCACCCTGGCAGAGCTGGTCAGGGTGTCACAGGGAAGGAGGGCAGTTGTCACCAAGACAACAGATGCTGTGAACAAAGAGTACAATACCTGTTTCCACCCTATAGTCACTGTCCTAGATGTTTAATCAAAGGGGCTGAGAATGTCCACACACACTAAACCCACATGTCACCATGTAGCCATGGTCACCCTCAACTGCACAGAGCTGTCTTCCAGCAGATGACTGAATAATATACATAATGATGAGCAGACAATGGAATATTAGTGAGTGCTAAAGAGGAAACCCAGCAAATCATGAAGTGGTGTGAAGGAACTGTAAACTGGCATTACTAAGTGACAAACGCCAATGGTACTGTAACAGCCCCACATTCTGCAAGGATCAAAACTATTGTCGTGGTTTGAATATACTCGGCCCAGGAAATGGCACTGTTTGGAGGCGTGTCCTTGTTGGAGTAGGCGTGTCACTGTGGGTGTGGGCTTTAAGACCCTCATCCTAGCTGCCTTAAAGTCAGTATTCTGCTAGCAGCCCTCAGATGAAGATGTAGAACTCTCAGCTCCTCCTGCACCATGCCTGCCTGGATGCTGCCGTGTTCCCCCCTTGATAATAATGGACTGAACCTCTAAACCTGTAAGCCAGCCCCAATTAAATGCTGTCCTTTATAAGACTTGCCTTGGCCATGGTTCGTTGTTCATAGCAGTAAAACCCTAACTAAGACAACTATGGAGACCATTAAAAAAAAAAGATTCCTGACCAGCTGGCTGTCAGGGGTCAAGAGACTGGAAGATAAGTAAGTGGGGGGCAGGAGTTTTAAGATGGTAAAATTATTTTTGCTGGATCCATACTGGTAGTGTTAGGTTTAAATGTGATGTGTCTCTCATAGGCTCTTGTGGTTGACCACTTGAACTGGTGGAACCTGAACCCCAAATGTTGCCTTCCCATGCATTGTGTGTCTGCACTGTATCTCCTCCAAATACGTCACCAAGTGGATCTGGGACACCACAGCTTTCTACAGAACAGCTGTCTAGTCAGGCCGGGCTGTCCTTTTCAGAAGTCTTGTCACGTACACCATTTTAACCTCCTGTAAGCAGAGGTGCCTCCATCCTACCAGTGGCTTCACCCATGCATGCACCAAAGCTAGGCTTGACAGGGATTGTCCACCAACCCTTAAGTCTATCTGAGCCTTGGTAGAGACACAAAGGGCCCATGCCTCCTGAGGAGAAAAGAACCCAAAGTGACATGCAGGAGCTCAACAAGCAGAGCAAGTCAGCAGAGGCCTCAGGTCTCCATGATCTGAGAAGGAGGTCAGAGCAGCAGGAGGTCTGAGGGAAGGACATAGCGATGGTGTGTCAAGGTGAAGATGTCATCGAGAAGACTAACACTCCATTGACTGACTGGCTGGCTGATTTGTTGTTCTGTTGATTGGTTGGTTAGTTGGTTGGTTGGCTGGCTGCTTGCTTGCTTGCTTGCTTGATTGATTGATTGATTTGATTTGGTTATCCATGACAGCATTTCTCTGTGTAGCCCTGGCCATCCTGGAACTGCCTCTGTAGATCCCTCTGCCCCCTGCACACTGAAATTAAGGGTATGTGCCACCAGGCTGATTTGAGTTTATTAGGGTAAAGTCTTCTATGTCACCAAGGCTGCCCTGATTCCATGTAAACCAGAATTGACTCGAATCACAGGAATCTGTCTCCATCTTCCCAGCAATGGAATTACACCAGTGCACCTGAACCCTGGATACATGCAGATATTATAACAAGCTCCCTGCAGAGTACAGAGACACAGATTAAGTCCTGCATGGCTACTGCATCTCCAAAACATGGCCTTTCCTGCATTTACCATTTTCTAAGAAGTCAGCAGAACCCAACCTGAGGGAACCACACACCATTTTCTTGTCTTCCAGAGCCTACCTTATAGCATTCGACAGCATGGCCTTGAGGCCAATCCAGAGGCCAGACACACATGGCAGACTGCTCAATCAAGAAATAAAACCCGCTGTGTGGCCAACTGTCCAACAGTGTCAAATTGAACAAGAAGCATCACCTACAGCTGGGTGTGCTGGCTTCATGTCACCTTCATACAAGCTAAAGGCATCTGAGAGGAAGAGGCCCCAATTAATGATTGATGGAGGAGGCCCAGCCCATATGGATAGTGCCACCCTAGGCTGATGGAGGTTCTATAAGATAGCAGGCTGGGCAAGCCACAGAGAACAAAATATTAAGCAGCACTCCTCCGTGGCCTCAGCATCAGTTCCTGCTTGAGTTCTGGTCCTGACGCCCTTTGATGAGGAGCTGTGATTGACAAGCAAAAGCCAATTAATCCCTCCCCTGCTCACCTGGATCACGGTGTCACAACTCAGCAATAGTGACCCTAAGACAGCAGCCCTTAAGAATGTGTTGGAGACAGGCCAGGTAGGACACACCTGTCACCTCAGCATGGGAGCTGCCAAGGGAGCAGGAAGAAAAAAGGTCATGCTACAGACATAGTGAGATCCTGCCTCAAGAAAACAAAGAGAAAGAGGAGTTGGATCTTCATGCAGAGACCTCTAAGAAAAAAGGCTTTCCCAATTTATGTATGTTTAATTTTAACTGTATATTTGGGGAAAGGTGGATGCACAGCAGGCCATAGAGGCCACAGGATAGCCTCAGTTTCCCCTAGAGTTCCAAGTAGTTGTGAGCGGCCCACAACTGGAAACTGAATCCAGGTCCTCTGTAAGGGCAGTAAGCACTTTAAGTGCCGAGTCAACTGTAATATCCTTAAGTAAAAGAGTTTCTGTGGCAAGGAAGCCCCAAATTGTAAAAACAGAAGTTATTCTCACCAGCCATTGAGAATTAGAGGGTTATAAAGAATTAGTGTGGTGGTTTGAGTAAAGCCAGCAAACTAGAGCGCCCTCGTGGGATGGGCCGCCTCCAGAGACCACCACACCTCGAAATGACTAAAGAACACCTGAAAACCGGTTAACAAGATTTTAAACCCAGAAAGCTTCGCTGGGACTAGAGGGATGAATACCAGTTCTTTACGGACGGCTTTCTTAAAATCAAAGATCAGGCAACATTAGTCAGAATCCAGTCGAAGGGCCAATATTGCTCTGCTACAAGAACAAAGACCACACACACACACACACACACACACCAAGAAACCAGTGTGTATGGTGACTGCAGACACAAAACTCCTCAACACAGTACTAGGAAGCCATCTGGGAGAAGCACGTTAACATTTAGGAGTATTACACAGTAAGTATAGCTGCACACACCTGTAACCCCAGCATTAGAACACTGAGAGAAGAGACTGGGAGTTCATGGCGAGCCTCACTGTACTAGGAAAATCTCTTATTTAGGGGGGAAGACTGTAGTGTGAACAAGTGGCGTTCATCTGAGGGAAGATGAGCAACTCAGAACTCAAGTCAATGAGGCATCAGAGCAACAGCAGAAGGACCAAAACCACATGCTCATCACACCTGCTGTAAGAGATGCCAAAGTCACTAGACAAAACTCATCACCACCCTTTATGAGAAAAACACTCCACAAACCAGGAACTTCTACAAACTGATAAAGGCCATCTTAGGTGACAGTCTCCGTAGAGTCAGACAGACAGTATCAGCTCTCAACACACACATGTGTATATGTATATGAATGCCATGATCTTCTCACTATGTAGCCCTAGCTGACCTAGACCTTGCTGTATAGACCAGACTGCCCTCAAACTCACAGAAATCCACTTGCCTCTGCCACCAGAATGCCTAGCTCCCAGCATTCCTGTTCAACATGGCAGTGAGAGGCTAAGCAGAACACTTAGGTAAGAAAATGAAGACAAAGGACAAAGGAAACCATCTCTACTTACAAATCTTGTATGATCTTGTACACAGAACAACTAAAAAAAAATCCACTATAAAACTATCAGAACTCATGCTGGAGAGATGGCTCAGCAGTTAAGAACACTGACTGCTCTTCTAGAGGTCCTGAGTTCAATTCCCAGCAACCACATGGTGGCTCACAACCATCTCTAATGGGATCCGATGCCCTCTTCTGGGGTGTCTGAAGACAGCTACAGTGTACTCATAATACATAAAAATAAATGAATCTTAAAAAAAAAAAACTATCAGAACTCATCCACAAGTTCAGCAGGTTTACAAGATATAAGACCAACACTCAAAAAAACGTATTAGATAGCTATTTACTAGCAGTAAATAATTGGAATAATGAAATAAAAATGAAGCATTCTAAATCACTAAGAAATGTATTTAACAAAAGAAAACCAAAACTTAATCCCAGAAAACCACAAACATGGAGGAAAAACAAAGACAACGTAACAAAGCAGAAAAAGTGTCCCATGTTCATAGACCTAAAAGCTAAAGTTTTCAGTATAGTACTGCAAATCAATTTTCAGAATCACTGTGATTCCTATGAAAATGCCAGCTGATCTCCATGAGTTTATCTACCTATGAAGGTGTTGTAACCGTACAAATAAGTCATGAGTCATTTATCAGCCAGCAGCAGCAGGTTCTTAAGATTACATGATTAAGCAGCACTGTAACCGCCTGAGTTTATGCACAGCAAAATTCACATGCTGTGAACTCACTTGCCACATTTCTCAGGACCCATCCTACGGGTGAGCAAGCCCACAACAGAGTAGAGGAGCCTGAGCTCCGAGCTAAGCTTTGCAAGTAAAAAGTGCTTTCTTCGCCTCTAAGGTGAGCATGCTCACAGTCGAGGATCATTGCTGCTCACCTTCTCAGGAGCATCAGACAATGTCCTAGGGGCAGGTCTGACAGCAGGGGCCACCTCAGGCTCAGCAGCCGAGGAAAACCCCCTCATGAAGCGGAGGCACCAGCCTTCCTGATGTCCAACATCCACAGGAAGTAACCTGGAACTGGGATCAAAAGGGCTGTGCCTGGGCCCATCTGTCAGTGTCCCCTCTCCTCCACCGACTCCTGGAACCTTTCCCACAGTCCTTCAAATCCAGAGCAGGTGAGGGAAATGTGCCAGCCAGGAGTAAGTAGCACTCTGACGGAAGATGTCAGAGCACAGAGAAACCCCTCTGTTGCCACAGATGCAGGAGACCGCAGCTCTTCCCAAACACCAGAGGCTCCTAGAACTGCCTGCACAGCTTGAGAAGGAGAAGACTGCTGTGTCCCCAGTAGAAGTGAATGCAGTAAGCACAAGGAGGCCGAAGACCAGTCTTTCCAGGACTGCAGGCCGAGGCCCCAGCGTGTGAAACAACCTCTAATCATCCTTGCTCGCGACTGGGGTCAACATGCTACACTACCGATTCCTTTATAAATCACAAAGTAACCTTCCCAACGGTGTTCTAAGGAGCAGGAGACCTGACGAGCCAACTGTATCTGTGGCAGTTGGAAGGGGACTGGCCCCCATAGGCTCAAAGATTTGACTATTTGGTCCCCGGTGGATAGAACGTTTTGGAAAGGACTAGGAGTATGGGCTTGAAGAAAGTGTGTCACTAGGGGTGGGCTCTGAAGTTCCAAAAGCCCATCCCATTCCCAAGTAGCTATTGATTTCCTTCCTCCTCTCCTTCTCCTTCCTCCCCCTCCCGTTCCCGTTCCCCTTCCCCTCCCCCTCCTGTTCCCCTTCCCCTCCCCCTCCTGTTCCTCTTCCCCTTCCCCTCCCCCTCCTGTTCCCCTTCCCCTCTCCCTCTCCCTCCTCTTCCCCTTCCCCTCCCCCTCTCCTCACCATCCCCCTCCCCCTCCCTTCCCCTCACCATCCCCTTCCCTTCCCCTCACCATCCCCCTTCCCCTTCCCTCCCCCTCCCCCTCCCTCTGCTTCCCTCCCTCTCTGCCTCAGGCTTGCGATCAGAAGTATAAGCTCTCAACTGTTGCTCCAGGACCATGCCTGTCTGTCTGCCTGCTACCACACTCCCTGCCATAATGGTCGTGGCCTCTAACTCTCTGGAACCATGTGCTCCCAAATTAAATGCTTTCTTTCATAAAAGGCCTTGGTCATGGTGTTTTGTCACAGCAACAGAAAAGTAACTAAGACAACATCTTTTCTACATACTGCATCAATATCCACCTTAACAAGGTACAGGAGAGATTCCGTGATTTGTAGAATCCTAGAAAGCTACAGGTTGAGAGCCAAGTTCCCCTAGACTATGTTGGCCCCTATGTTCTCATTTTAACCTGTATGTCACCTAACATGCTCCGGACGACTATGGAAAAGCAGCGTTCTAGCTTCCACTCACCCAGAGGCTATGGATGTCAGCAGACACCACCGAAAATGCACAGCAGAGACTTCCTTGCTTCACATAATCCACCCACCTGTTGTTTCCACCAACGGTTCAGTCTCAGAAAACTGTCATGTCAGCACAGGGTACTGGAGGTGCTGTGATCTGAGTTCCTAGGCCATGTTCCCTCATATTTGACTCCAGCACTCACTCTTACTCTCTTTGAAGTGAGAGCCACACTTGGAGTTGTAGATATTAACACAGTTGCCCAGTCAGGAGAACTGAGATATAGGAGGCCTACAGTCTCAGCTGACTGGCTGGAAAACTGGGCTGAGAGCTCGTGAATTCTCCCCTCAGGACATGTAGTCAGGCACATGCTGGTCAGGTAGGACAGGGAGACACAACCTTTCCTGTTACTTCAACATGTAAAATGGCTACGAGTTTAATTTTTCTAAAGCCTCCCCAGTTGAAATGAAATGTATATTGTATTTTCAAAAATGCCAAAAGCAGATGTAGGGAGTTGCTCAGTGGGTAAAATGCTTGTCACACGAATAGAAACACCGGAGCACGAATCCCAACACTTAGGAGGCAGAGACAAGCATCGCCGGGTCAAGCTTTGGGCTTCAATATAGACTCCCAAACATGCATGTGTGAACAGCACACACATGTACAAACAGAACAGGTTAACAGTTGTAGCTGACTAAAATCTACCAAAAGATTCCTGCCTAAAGCATTCTAAATACTTTATTATTTTGACAGAGAGAGAGAGAGAGAGGCCACAGAGGGAGCATCATTTTCCTGTCTCACTTCCCTAAACTAACCAGCTCACTTCCCCAGCCAACCCCAGTAAGTTCTATCTCCACAAACTATGGTACCAGCCTTCAGAGTTCAGAAGAGGAGGCCTGAGCACAGCCAGGTGGACCCTTTGACTGACATCGCTGTCACACTTACCCAATACATCTACGCATGCATACTGACAAAAAAACCAGAGTTGCAAAAATCATGCTTACCATGATAGTATGCAAAGCATTTACTATTAGAATGTTCTAATTTGATTTAAAAAAATTAGTAGCTGGGTATGGTGGCCCATCTTTAATACCATCAATAGGGATCTTTGACAAGGTGGATCTGAGTTCAAGCCCAAGGGCAGCCCAGGACAACCAGAGCTACATAGCAAGACCCTGTCTCAAAATACAAAACAACCTGGTCAGCCTCGCAGGCACAGGAGAACACTTAGGAGGTGGGGGCATCCTGAGTTCAAGGCCATCATCAAATATATAGCTGGTTTAAGGCCAGCCTGACTATATAGAACAATACCTCAAAAAGACGAACAAAAAAAAAAAAAAAAACAAAACAGATGGTTTATATTCACAGTTCCAAAAACAGGCACCCACACAATTTTGAGAAGTCTGACCTAAGACATACCCCACCATAAGACAGCACCTGGAACCCTCCAGTTTAGAGATGAAAGAAAAACTGAAATAATGAATTCCCCACAGCCCCAATCATGTGTAAAGATTCCTCTTCACCCACACTCCATAAAACACACACTAAATAAATCCTGGCATTTCCTCCTCAGCAGTTCCCAATCAGGTGGAGATAATTGGGAGGCCCCAGAGCCTTCTCCTTTCCGACCAGCCAGTGAAAAAGCACTAGCTGCCAGTCCGAAGGTCTGGCCCAAAGCACGATTTCAACCTTGTCAGATTTTCATAAAAGGAAGTAGGAAGGAAGCAAAATAAAACCTCAGCAAAAGCTATATTTGCTCAGAAGCAGTCGGTTAAATGCACTTTTGCAGTTCACAAAACGCACTACCACTCAGCATTAGGAAGAGAAAACTCAGCCCATCGAGACAGAAGGTAGACTAGTGTTCACCTCTGTGTAGAAATACTGGCAGAAGGGGTGGAGGGTGCACAGCTCTGGAAGTTTACCAGAATCTGTTAACTACACTTAAAGCAACTAAACTGGGAGGTAAATTTTACGGGAAAAACGTACAGAAAATCACATCAGTTACATTATTGGAAAAAAAAAGATTTCTATGTGCCAGATACACGTTCAAGATACATGTGAAGGTGGGGGATACAGCTCCGTGACTACAGTGCTTGCCTAAAGTGCACAAGGCCCTGGGTCCTTTCTCGAGCACTGCACCTAACCCCAGCACTCAGAAAGCAGAGGCAGGGGGAATCCAACGATCAAGAACACCCTCAGCTACATAGTGAGCTTGAGGCCAACCTGGGCTACAAAGGTACTTCTTGATCAAACTAACAAAGTACAAAGCAATGGCCATGACCACTTTCTACGTGGACTCCTGAGATGGTAGCATGAATTTCCTGCCTGGATGCTTCTAGAAAAACACTCAAAAGGCTGACTGCAACCAGGATTGAGTCCAGCAATGACAGCCAGCCCACTCTTAGCTACAGGGCCCCTACACCCCACTGTCTGAATTCACCAGCTCTGACCTTGAACTGTGTCTCATGAAGATAAAAGGGATGTTCAGGAACGCATTGAGAGTAAGACTCACAGCTTCCACAGATGTGAGGAACCTTTGTCCTTGGAGGGAAGGGACTCTCTGGTCCTTCAAATTTTAAGTATTTCTCAACAGTTAAAAGGTATCTGGATTTGAAGATAAAATGTCGAGTAACAGAATTTTCTGTCTGAAACTGCATTGCATAAAATTAGACAGGAAGAGAATTTGAATGTCCTCTAAGGAGGGAAATGGGAGCTTTGGTCACCCACTCTGCAGGTGTTCACCAAGCACTTGGTTGTGCTTTGTAGTGAAAATCTGCAAAGGCACTGGCTACAGGACACACGGGTGCAGGACTCTGTGCAGCTGGGGAACCATGTATGAGCTAGGCAGAGAAATATACCCAAAAATTCTAAGAGCCAGCATGGGATCATGCCTATGATACCAGGACTCCGGAAAAGGAGGCAGAAGACCAGGAGTTTAAGCTTGTCCCCAGATATAGAAGATGCTCAAAATCAAGAACAGCCTGAACTACAAGAGAAAAAATGGAACCCAAGCCCAAAAAGAGAGGTGAACATCAGACTCTCAAAGCTAGAAGGCTGGCCCTCCATGGCTGCCTGCCCTGATCAAGGCCTGGTTCTACCTTTTGGTCTCCTCTCATTCCTTGGCGATCACCTTACTGCTAGCAACAGTCACCATCAAACTGAAAGAACTTTTTACTCTCTACACCAAATCTTCCCTCACACACTCCAAATGTATCTACCTCCTAACCTTAAGCCCATGCTCCAAATGTATCCACCTCCTAACCTTAAGCCCATGCTCCAAATGTATCCACCTCCTAACCTTAAGCACACCCAAAACAGCTTCCTGATGCAAGTGTCCAGGGTAATCCGGGTCATAAAATACTATTGTGGCCAAACGGTCAACAAGGCTTCCATCGGCCTGCACCAGGCTCACTGGGAGTCCCTCCCTGGCGCCTCCTGGGTTCTCTGTGTACCTTGTCCCTGCCAAACCACCACCATGCCCCTGCGGCCTGCCTCATCTCTTTATGCATTATTTTAACTACTTACTTGCTATGGTCTGACTGTGTCTTCCAAAACTCAGGTGTTGGGAACAATCTCCACCCCAACAGTGCTTGGAAGTGGGGCCTAAGAAGGCGTTGTTATCAGCTTGTAAGGGAGATACACTGACTGCTCTTGCCACAAGAGCAGGCATATGGCTACAACAGGGGACGCCTTAGATAGCCTTTAGTCCTCTCATGTCCTCTCCTGCCCTCCCCCCTTCCACCATGGGATAATACAGCACAAAGGTCCTGTCACAAGCTGGCACTTTCTTAGACTTTCCAGCCATCCTCACAATTGCATACTCTCAATGATGCTGTCAGTACATCAGAAAATGGACTACAGTATCCTTCCACGCTCAGTAACCTGTACATGCCAAATGCCAGCCATGCCTAGGACAAAGAGCTGGAGGAGGGACGGGAGACTGTTACAGTAACATTTAAGATAATGCTTTGTTTCTTAGTAACAGCCTTACCTGGGCATAATTCCAATTCCATGATATTAACCCTTTATAATGAACACCGTTTGCCAGTTATGGTAGCTTAGCCCTGTAATCCCATAAAGATGAGGCAGGGGTACTGCTGCCTGTTTGAGGATACCTTGGACTTCTGTCTCGAGTACAGTTCAGAGGTTTCTAGTATCTTCAGAGCTGTGCAGCCACCAGCACATTCTTAGCATCCCAATTCTAGTGCTAGGAACATCTCGGCCACCTGAGAAGAAGCCAGCAGCCACCCGCAGTCTAAGACTGGGCTCTAATAAAAAGATTTTTTTTCTAAGTTTCCAATTAGCACACTTTTAGAACTTTGAAAATTACAAACTAGCTAAACTATCTAAAAGCTGTCCAGTATGCAATGTAGATTAACATAGTTAATAATTATCCACTGTAGGGCAGATGTAACTTAAAGGGCAGAGGCAAACCTTCCCCTGGATGGAAGCCTCAACTTCCGTTTACAATTTACAAGTGGGAAGCCTGGTGTTCGGGGAGATGCCTGATCATAGTCACTCAGGCAGAACTGTCTGCCTTGCTCTGCCTGGCATGAAGTGAACAGCCAATGAGCAGGCTCAGAATTACCATGAAGAATTCCAATTTCTTATCTGAGAAAAAAAAAGGAAAACAAAACCAGGCCATGAATGGTCTCCACATAGCCAAGCTCGTCTTTGTTTATGCTGAGCTGCAGAGACTGTCTCGGCTCTGGCTGGGCTGTGGCACTCACTCGGATGCTGGTCTCATGTCCTCTGTCTTTGGTGGTGAAAACTAGAGCCCTTACCAGAGCCTAAGTCCTGGTTTTTCCGAGGTCACCCTGAAAGTTGAGGTGACTGAACCTTACCCAGACTGGAAAGCGCATGTTAATTAGAATCCTTTAATCAAAATGGAGCAAAGTTCTAATTACAACTGTCCGGGGAGTAACATCTCTCCTGAGTCAATGCTCTCGCCAGAGCCCCACCCCCGGGGAACATGGCAGCGCCTAGTTAGGTAAAGAAAACATCTCAGTGTTCCCAGGAACGTTGACTTTTTTTTTTTTTTTGCTTCTCAGGCATAAAGTAGTATTTGGAGGGTTTGCTTCTTAGTCTCTAAGCTGTTAATGACCTAAAGGAGATTAACCAGCTATGGAACAGTAATCCATCCTAAATTACGTGGCTAAGGTGTCCCAGCATACAGGAAACGTGTCAGCGCTAACAATGGATGAACACACAAGTTAACGCCCCTGTGGAACCTATTTTTAGATGAATCAATTACATAGGGTCATGAAATCTAAACAATACAAAGTGAAAGGCTTAGCTGTACTGGACTCTAAGAAACTACACATTCCTGCCAGCTCTGATGCTAGCACTATTCTAAAGTGGGGGCGGGGTGGGGGTGAGGGTGGAGGGGAGCTGTTTGTTTTCTTGAAAAGGTCAATACCATAAAACCCACCAGCAGCATCACTTAAGACCCCACATTAAATGAACCTCATTCTACTCTATTCTATTCTCCTGACATTTAAAGAGAGCAGCAGAGACATTTTCAGGAGAGAGAGAGACAGAGACAGAGACAGAGACCGTTCCCAGCATTGCAAAACATGGATGAGCCACACACCCTCAATGTTAGCAAAACTTGGTTCATTTCCTTCAACATACCATCCCCACAAATCTGGCTCTGCTCCCCCAGCTCTCAGTGAAGATTCCCACTACCAATCCAAGCCTCTGTGGGCACATGTCTTAGTCAGGGGTTCTATTCCTGCACAAACAGCATGACCAAGAAGCAAGTTGGGGAGGAAAGGGTTTATTCAGCTTACACTTCCAATTGCTGTTCATCATGAAAGGAAGTCAGGACTGGAACTCAAGCAGGCAAGGAGCAGGAGCTGAAGCAGAGGCCATGGAGGAATGCTGCTTAATGGCTTGCTTCCCCTGGCTTGCTCAGCTGGATTTCTTATAGAACCCAAGACTACCAGCCCACAGATGGTACCACCCACAAGGGGTCCTCCTCCCTTGATCACTAATAGAGAAAATGCCTTACCGCTGGATCTCATGGAGGCATTTTCCCACCTGAAGCTCCTTTCTCTGTGATAACTCCAGCTTGTGTCAAGTTGACACAAAACACCAGCCAGGACAGCACATCCCTTTCTACCTTGGATTGCAGTTACATACAATATGCATCATCCCTACCAGACTAAGCAGCTTAAGGTTAATTCTATGAAATGTTAGTGCCCACAGAGAGCACCCAAGACACATCGGCACCAAGTTCATGGCACAGACATAGCTCCTGATCACCTAAGTTCCTTTTGCCCTAACATTATAGCCAGATGAACAATCCAAGGACCACCGCAAGGTATATCTGGTAGACCCCTCCTATATGGTCCTAAAGTAAGCCATGTCAAACCTTCTTCAATCATGGGTCACAGTCCCACAGAGAATCCTGAAAACTGAACGTATGGACGACTTGGTAAAGATTTCAGAATACACAATTGCTCTAGTTGGTGCTGTAACCTGAGAGAATGGAGATGATAAACGAGGCAGACTAAAGTCTCATGGGATAGCCAACTTTACTTAGAGCATCAGATGATTTATACTCTAAAGGTTAAGAAAAGCCACGTGAGTAAAGTGTCCAGTCCCAAGAGAAAGCATGTGGTGGACAAGCCAAAGGCAAGCCCATGCTTTTTCCTAGAGGTACATAAGCCAATAACAATAGCCAGTTGTAATGAAAGATCCGCAGCAAACTCACTCCAATCTGCTACACCTGGGAGGGACACTGAACTATAATCAAAGAACAATCTCGAGATTTTGAGGGAACTGGAGTCATAGACTCATGTCTTTGTTTTCTTGGGGTGTTCCCACAAGCACTCAGAACTCACCCCACACACCTCCTCTCCTGGAGTGTGTTCTGATACACAAGGCCCATCCACGGTCCGTCTCCTGACTTCACTCAGCCCTGGTTGTGAACACACAATGTGTACGCTTTGTACTGCTCACTGTCACACCACACAGGCCCACAGGCATGGAAACATCCAGGCTCTGCTTTGACACAAGTGGTGTGAACCGCAGCATCTGTACCACCCAGAATTCCACTCTAGGAAAACAGCGGTTAAATTTTTGAAAACAAAGACTTCCTAACAGCTTCTTACCATCATTCCTCGAGTTTAACCAGGAAATTAGAGGGTTTGCTCTGTGTTAGACAAACAAGCACATCTATCTCATTAGCATGCAAATTTGTCTTCATCCTTAATGAACTGTTTTCTGCCTCTTATGGTTTACTATCATTAAGTGTTTGGTTTGTAATACTAATTTTACATATCCAGGGTCAGATAAAAAGATCTTGGATACAAAGCAGTGACAAATGAAAACAGCCCAGATCTGTGTAACAAAAGCACACTCTTGGGTTCTCTTTCTACTGATCACTGACCTTGGGAAAAGCTACTTAAGGAAACTTAAGGAAAGATCCCCAGAGCAAGCACCTGTTCTTTCAGCAACAAGCATCCCAGCGAGGGAGAAGTCCCTCCACCTCAGAGAGACTGGATGACTGCTGTACCCGCTGGGCCCTGCTGGAGGAGGCCTGTCACCAGCGGTGGGCTTCTGGGTCCCAGAGTGTCTTTCCCAGTGTGCTCTCTGCCTCCCGCTGCCAGACGGAGTCTCACACTCTCCTCAGTTCTTCCTGCTTTTACTCCACCTGGCTCCAATTAGAAGCTTTTAAAAGTTGTTTCAGTTGTTTTCTATTGCTGTGATAAGATACCATGGCCTGATGTCTGGACCAGGGCTGCATCAGTGGGCCATGTCTGGGTGTGTGTGAAGCCTGGGGCCGGTGCTACCACCAAAGGCCGCATGAATGTCCAAGGTCTGTGCAGCAGCCCGAAGCCATGTTCATACCTATGGGCAATGCTGCTTCTGGAGGCCACATCAATGTGGGTGGCCTGTACTGCTACCAGGGACCATAATGACATGACACCAGGCCCATGCTGCCACTGAAGGGTGAAGACCAGGTGGGTTGTCCATGTTCTACACTGCAGCCTGAAGCCATGTTGTTGTCTGTGATCCCAGTGGCATCAGAGGACCTTGTCTGGGTTCATGGCCCAAGGAGTTCTGTTTGTGGTCTGTGCTGATGCCACAAACCATGTGGAAGGAAGCCCACGATCCATGCAGAACACAAAGAGCACATAAGCTACCTTGACAGTGACATCGATGATTGCAGATGCGTACTTGAGAAAAAGAGACATGGGCTGGAGAGATGGCTCAGCGGTTGAGAACACTGTCTGCTCTTCCTGCTGTCCTGAGTCCAATTCCCAGCAACCACATGGTGGCTCACAACCATCTGTAATGGGATCCTATGCCCTCTTCTGGTGTGTCTGAAGACAGCTACAGTGTACTCACATACTAAAATAAATAAATCTTTATTAAAAGAGAGACAAACAGACAGACATAGAAGACTTCTGTGACAACCCCTAGCTCCATCCCACCCCACCCCACCCCATAAAATCAGTAACAGCCTAGACGGGAAGCCATGGAAGAGAAGTCTTAAAAGCTGTAATAGTCAGCTGAAGTGCCTCTCTCCACAACAGATGGCTTCCGGCAGGGATGGGGAAGGGGAAGGACTCAGCTCTAAGGGCCCGCCACTAGGAGTTTGACCATGCTTCATTGAGTTTACAGATAACACAAAATGGACTTTTTTTTTTTTGGCTGGGGGAGGTCCTGAGAGTAAAGGGTGGGGAGGACAGGGACAGGGGTGATAATGTGACAGGTGTGTGGTGTGAAATCCCCAAAATAGCAATACAAATATGATGTCAGAATTTGTTTAAAGGCACCATGACCAAGGAAGATGAAGAAAGAGTTTATTGAGGCCTTGCATATAGTTTAGAGAATTCGAGTCTACGGCCATCAATGGCAGGGAGCAAGGCCAAAGGCAGGTAGGCAGGCAGTCATGGCACTGAAGCAGTAGCTGACAGTTCACACCTTGAGACAACATCTACAAAGGTGGGAGGCACCAACTGAGACTGGCATGGGCTTTTGAAACTTTAAAGTCCACCCCCAGGGACACGCCTCCTCCAACACCACCACACCTCCTAATCATTCCCAAACAGTTCCACCAAGGGGCATCCAGTACTCAAACATAGAGCTTATGGGTCCATTCTCACCCAATCCACCATACTTTGCCATGGTGTTTTGTCACAGCCATATAAAATTAACCAGCACAATCACTTAAGCCTACTCAGGAAAATAAGGAGGGAGAAGAAATCATAGAAAAACCACAAAGGGTTAGATAGTTCCACTTTCAACATGAAGTATGTTTGTTAAATGTTAAGATTCTAATACATACTCCCATGTACCACCACCAAAGCAGACAAACAGAGGCAAAATGCTTTTCAAATAATGTTGTTTATGTTAGACATAATGGTGTGTAATATAGTGCGTACCTGTGGTCCCAGCCATTGGTAGGCTGGCGCAAGAGGATGGTGTCCTAGCTGGGTTTGTCAACAGTCCTAGACATATCTAGAAAGAAGGAACCTTTTTTGCTGCTGCTGCTGTTTTTGTTTTTAAGATAGGGTTTTTCTGTGTGTAGCCCTGGCTGTCCTGGAACTCACTCAGTCAACCTACATTTTCTGGGATTAAAAGTGTGCACCACCACCACCCAGCTGGGAGAGGAAATCCTAATTGAGACAATGCTTCCATCCGATTGGCCCTGTGGGAAAGACTGTAGATCACTTTCTTGATTAATGATTGATGTGGGCCAGCCTACTGTGGGTGGTACCATCCCTGGGCTGGCAGACCTAAATTCTCTTAAGAAAGCAGGCTGAGCAAGTCAGGAGGACCAGGCCAGTAGGCAGCACTCTTCCGGCCTCTGCTTCGCTCATGCCCCGACTTCCCTCAGTGATGGAGTGTGACATGAGAGCTATAAAGCTGAAATAAACCTGCACCTCCCCAAGTTGCTTCTGTTACTGTGAAATTAGAGCAACAGACACACAGCTAAGACAGACGGCTAGAGCCACAAGTTTGCCATAAGTCTGGACAACATAGAAGGCCCTTTCTCCAGTCTTTTCTAATTAAAACTTTACTTACGGTACATCCCTGTAATATTTATGAAATATAGAGATCAAGATTTTAAATCATCATGAAAGTCACATCCATTTATTGGCTGATCTTTCAAGTGAGACATGTATAAAGTAATTCAAAGTTTAAAGTACACATGACAAATGTTACAGCCAGATTTAGAAATGGGTGGAGGGACGGTCAGAATCAGGGAGAATATCCATGCTTCTTCAAAGGAAAGCTACTGTCAGGCCAGGTCTTCTCAATGTTCTGTGTCGCTCTGTATAGCACACCACTTCATTCTTTCAAGTACTAGGGAGGTCTCACAATTATATCAGAAACCATCTTTAATGTCTGTCTTCATTGTATCACTATCTAAGGCTGTTATTGTATATAGTTAGGGTGGAAACCAGAGCTCTAAGACAAAGCAGTGCTTGAATTGGAAACTGTTAAAATGTTACACATGTAGGCCCTACGGAAACCCATCAAGCCTCACCAGAACCAGGAAGTCACCTCAAGCTGAGGCCGAATGACCTTTCCTGATCACTCCTGTCTCTGAAGGCCTGTCTCTGTCACACAGCTGAGACCACAGTCACCTCTCCATGGCAACGCAGCAAGCTCAGCAGATGCCTCCTCACATTAAATATTTATTAGGTCTTCTTGGACCAGTATCTGGGGAAGGTCAGGCAGCACACACACAAATCTCAGATCCTTCCTTCAAAATCACTGTTTTTGTTAGATATCTAACAAAAATCAGAAAGAGGGGGTCTACAACCTGTTCTGTGAGGTGGACATGCGTGAGACTACACCTTTTTACGTCCATTTGCTTCAAGGTGTTCTGTGTTCATTTTGACCAAACTTAAAAATTATCAAAGTGTCTGGGATACTTCAACTTCCTCAACACCTGATCCCAGGAAATTAAACCACCAAAAACCTCATAACATAAGGTATCTCTATTTTTAAGATTATTTATTTTATCAGTATGAGTGTTTTGCCTACATTTATGTCTGTGTAGTACAAGTGTACCAGGTGCCTGTGGAGGTCAGAAGAGAGCGTAAGCTCCCCTGGGACTGGAGTTACAAATGTTTGTTAGCCAGCATGTGGGTGCTTCACCCATCTGTGCCTCAACAGTGAAGGAAAAAAAACCACACTTGCCAGAAGCTGGAAGATAAAACCACCATCTTGTGTCCAAACAGGGTGACTCTCTGCTAAAATCCTAAAGGCAAGTAAGGGATTCTTTAAATGCCACATTTGTCACCACAGATGGTGACATGTGTGCACGGGAAGGTCATCTGTGTGCTACGGGGTTGCTGAGGAAACTGCTCACGTGGACCGACCCCTTCCCACAGGTCCTCAGGGGCAGAACGAGCTTCTAAGAACGGGCGTTCCTTTCTTAGGAGCACTGCAGTACTCAGGCCCAGGGGTGTGAGCCAGGAACACAGTGGGCCAGAGGAAAGCCTTTGCTGACACCTGACACCACAGTGTGCAAGGGGAGCCAGGAAGCTCTGCACTCAATATCTGCATGAGGTAAAAGGAGAAAGAATTTCTCCCCTCAAATCAAACTGAAAAGTAATACCTTTTCTTGTGGAATATTTGCCCTGGTTGATTTGTTTGCTTTGTTTTGTTGAGAGGAGAATCTCTTATTTTTAAAATAATAGAAGCTTTCAGGGACTGGTTTTAATAATTTAGGCAAAAGGAGGCTGAAAACTATGCATGAACATACATTCCCTCTCCCTCTCCCTCCTTGTCTCTCTGCCTGCTTCCTTTCCCTTCCCTCCCTCCCCCCCTTCTTCCCCGGCTCCCTCCCTCCCTCTGCTCTTCCCTTCTCTCGAAATCCATCCCATGAAATCTGAAAATTTGGAACTGGTTAGTGGTAAAAACACACTGGACCCTCTACAGCTCACCCATGCCTACAGGCCTCCCGGCCTCCTGTGGCACAGTATTGCCAGGACATGGGGGCTGGGCATTTGGGGGGGGGGGGGAACTCCTTAAGCAGGGACAACACTTCGAGACAAGACTCTGATCATGGTCCTGCACATCAGAGTCTGGCATGAAGTAAAAACACCTCAGCAGAGGAACTCTAGCTCTGATTCCACATTTGAAAACAAAAATCTACCTGAAGACGCTGAAGATGCCAGTGTGTACCTGAAATCCAGCTCTTAGAAGTGGAAAGAAAATATCTCACAGTGCCCCTCTCTCAAGCCAACTGAAACCACCAATATGTTGGTGTATTCCTGCAATCCCAGCAGTAAGGAGTCTGAGGCAATTAGTGAGTCCAATCACTAATTGGAGGCCAACCTGCACTACAGAGCAAAACCAAACACACACACACACACACACACACACACACTCGGAGAAAAACAAACACTTACTCAGTCCTCTATCCGTGCGAACCGCTGCTGCTGAAAACAATTCTTACCAGTCTGGAGTTACTAGTAAGGGAGAAACACTGAATTAGCTCCAAACTGGAAGATGCATATGACAAATTACCTATGGTTGGGCATTGCTGTGCGAGTACTAGGAAGCCAGTGTCTAAACTAAAGCTTCACATGATCATCAATTTCACTTCTGCATATTATCCTTGACAAGCACACTTGCATTCGGGAAACTATTCTAAGATGTTTAATAAAGCACTTGTTTATAATAATTCACACACACACACACACACACACACACACACACAACAACAACAACACTGGAAAGAACCAAAATAACACGGCCACCTGACATTAAATCACAGCACATGGATACTCTGGACTGTCCTGAAGCAGCTGGAGAGGGTGAAGTGACCAGCAGGTACTTGCACAGAGCTGTGTGGCCCAGAGCAAATGAAATATACACAAATGTGTATACAGCACATTAACATTTGTCTTTCTAAAACGGCAGACAATGGGGCTGGGATGGCCCAGTGGTTAGGCTGCTCTTCCAAAGGATCTGGGTTCAATTCCCGGCACCCACACTGCAGCTCACAACTGCCTGTGACTCCATCCAGATCCAGGGAATCTGACACCCTCTTCTGGTCTCCAAGGCACTACATGCAAGTGATGTACAGACATGCTGACAAGACACCCATACTGATAAAAAAAGTAAACTAAAAAGGCCCACAAGAGCTGGGATGTGACTCGGTGTGGAATACTGCAGAAGATACTCAAAGTCATGGGTTCGACCTCCCATACACACACACAGAGCACATCCAAGCTAGGATGGCAGTTCACTTCTGTAATGCCAGAACTCAAGAGTAGAGGCTGTTTGAATACATGGACAGACCAAAATACAGAGCAAGTTCCAGGTCAGCCAAGTCTACACAGAGACTGATTCTCAAAGGCAAGAAAACAAACTAAAACAGCAAAACCCCTCCCCCGTCTTAAAAAAAAAATCTATTCTATATCGTGTGGCCAAATGTGGTCCCTGAACAGTGATGCATGCAATCCTGCTTAAAATATCTATCACCAGGCCTGACCTTTGACCTGCAGAGTCAGACTCTGGATAGTGTTACCATCTGTCCCTCAGATATTTCTATGCTTGGGAGGCAGAGTTCACAGTGGGACGACTGGCATCTGAGGTTCCCGAGCTTCACCTGTATTTATGCCCACCTCACTTTTAATAGCAGTCTATGCATGGGTTCTCCTAAGTTAGAAGACAGTGTAAACGCCATCGAGGGACAGGTAAATGGTTAGCTGTATGTGTAATACATGGAAAGCTCACAATGGGAGATCGGCATTCCCCAGTGGCTACTGAGCAATGGGGTTGTGAACAACACAGTTGGTAAGGATTTCTCTCCTAATTCACAACAGATCAACTAGTTCTCCTGATGTCTTTTGAAGAGCAAGCACATGACAATGGCCAACTCTAACAGGAAGAAGAGAGAGCAACCATGGAGAGGGGAGGCTGAACAGTACAGGCTTTGTTTAAGAACAGCTACTTAGTGATGTGTTTATAAAAAGACACACACACACACACATATATATATGTATATATATTCATATTCTATGGGAGTATGGGGGGAGGTGTGGGGGAAGGGGTGTCTCGGAGTGCCCATGTGCCCATGCTGAGGCATCCCCCTCCACCCCCAGGGACCAGCCACACCACGGTATAGTATAGAATAGAGTTTATTCAGGGCATGGGGAGGGGGGTTAAGAGGGTAGTAGAGGCAGAGAAAGGCGGGGGGGGGGGGGGAGAGAAGTAGAGGCCGGCCATGACCATGTGGAGAGAGGGGGCTAGGGAATGGGGAGAGGTGAGAGATAAGAGGAGCAAGAGAGAGAAGCAAGAGCAAAGGAGAGAGGAGGGGCAAGCAGCCCCTTTTATAGTGGGCCAGGCCCACCTGGCTGTTGCCAGGCAACTGTGGGGTGGAGCATACCTGGCTGTTGCCAGGCAACTGTGGGGAGGAGCATACCTAGCTATTGCCAGGTAACTGTGGGGTGGAGTTTAGACAGAAGGCTAACACTTAGAATGCCTTTTGTTCTCCTGTTTATTGAAGCTTTCGAATTACAAGCAGCAGCAAGCAGCTGGCTCCCAGTCCCAGCTGCCATCCTTGCATTTTCTGGAGCTGTCTAGTGGGGCAGCAGGGCAAAGGTCACAGGAGCAGGAGCCTTGAGGGAGAAGTAAGGAGCCTTAACCAGGACTGGCCATGTGGCACCTGCAAGTCCTGATCAAGCAGGTTCACCACAGCAGAGCCTAGAAACCACACACACACACACACACACACACACACACACACACACTCTCTCTCTCACTCCTTCAAAGCCAGAAGTGGAGAGAAAAAAAAATCATCAAACCTTTACAGACAACATTTCAGAACATAAAAATAAATTCTACAAGATTTACAGAAACCTAAAATATGAGGGTCATGGCACTTAATATTTGGTCAAGAAATGACCAAAGAATTATTAATTGCCTGCAAAGTATAGTGGCACATGCCTGTAATCACAGCACTTTGGAGGTAGTCAGGAGTCTGGGCAACACAGTAAAACCCTTTGTCTCCCAAAATAAAAACAAAACGAATTAAGAATAATCCACTTCTAAAATGCTTTCGTGTGTGTGTGTGTGTGTGTGTGTGTGTGTGTTAGTCATTGTCCTTCAAACTCACTGTGTAGCCAAAGATAACTGTGCACCTCGGTCCCTCCCATTGCCTGCACCACCATGCCAAGTTTACATGGTGCTAGGGTTCGAACTTGGGTCCTCACACACGCAGCATCTGAGCTACATCCCCAGCCCTCAAGTATTTTAAAAGTGAGAACCTAATTGATCTATACCACAGGAGTGCATGGCATTACCACTGACAACACAGGCAAGAATTTTAAAAGCCTGTTTCTAGAACAACCTAGATACTCTGCCTTCACTCTCTGATAGAGAACAAGCAAAGATTCTCTCAAAAAAGAACCCTGCAGATTTAACTGGGGAGAAAAGCTAAAAACATTTTTCATATCTAGCTTTGGCCATATCAGTTTCTTCTCTCGGGTATGGGAGGCTATCAACTACCAATTGTACTCTAACACAGGCAAAGGAGCCCTGCTTGAGGTCACAGTAGAGCTACAGGGGAACAGCTGTGAGGCATTCAACTTTCTGAGCCTCGATTCTTCACTGTACAGAAATATATATAATTCTCTTTTAACCTAAGAGCAAATACAAGGGCTCAACTCTCACTATTCAGCCAACTGACTGTTTCCTTTATCTAGGCCAGATTTGTGGCTGTATCTATTTAAGAAGTTTAGGGTATTTTTCCCAGAAGAGGTGAAGAGCGCTGAGTGAGGTAATCATAGCTTCCTATAAAGGGACTATCCGAAACTTTAAAAAGGATCCATCACTCCAAGACAGGAACAACAGTAGTAGAAGGGTCATTTTTGTCTCTACAGACTAGATCTAAAAAAACTTAAGAAAAACAGTACAGGGGATTTTTTTAAGTCATGACAAAGAAAAATTCTGGGAAGTCTTTGTTTTAGACTCAGCTCCTGTATGAGGCCAGACCAAACAGAAATGGAGTTACTGGCCCTAAGTGCTGTGCAGTCAAACTGAAAAATAAAGGGGCGTGGGTGTCCAAGCAGTGCCCATTGGAAGGAATCTTTCATTATGTTTATTGTAAATCAAAGTCAGAGTTATATGTTTACTGTTATTTTGTCTTCTGAAAGGTGAACACACCCGAACGATCTTTGTGTGACTTATCTATCCTTCACTGAGTTAAGCAGCAAGTAAAAAACATGGCTGTCATACCAGACACCGGAAGTGATGCCGGACACCAGAAGTGACATCTTTGTGTCAGTACTTTGAGATGAGGTCCACAAGTCTCCAGACCAGCCGCTTTCTGTATAAACAAGCACCCTGTGCCTCTGTTACTTCAAAGCAAAATACTGCAACTCTGGGGTTTCCGAGGAACCTTCTGAAATGTGTCTGATTAGCATTAATAGTTTGAAGAAGGAGAAAACAAAATCGTCCATGTCAACCTGACACACACAAATCTGGATGTGCCTGGGAAGTAGGACTGTGAGTTGAGGAGTTGCAGCTATTAATTTTGACTGTAGGCAAGTCTGTGGGTCATTTTCTTAATGACTGATATGGGAGGGCTCAGCCCCAAGGTGGATGGTATCACCCCTGGGCAGGTGGGCTTGGGCTGAGGAAAGCATGCTGAGCTCGGAGACAATAAACAACACTCCTCCCTGGCCTCTGCTTCAGTTCCTGCAGCCAGATTCCTGCCTGGACCTTCCTCAGTGATAAACATGGAAATGTAAGTTAAAATAAATTGCCTGGTGTGGAGGAGCCCATCTTTAAGCCCAGCGTTTAGGAGGCAGACACGGGATGTCTGTGAGTTCAAGGCCTGGTTAGAGAAGCAGGGAAATTCCTCCTCAGGAATAGACAGATGATCCAGGAAGAGAACAGGGGCTAGCAATGTGCAGATTACAGCCTGTAGGAATTAGATCCACCCCAACATAACAGACAAGGTCACGCGGGCAGAGTAAGTCAGGGAAGCACCAAGGCGGGTACACAAAGCGGTTATGAAAACAGCCTTTCTCCTCAACACCATCCTTCAAAAGAACATCCATCACACTGAGATCCTAAAATCAGACTCACCTCCATCAGAGGACGTCCTACAAGACAAAAGGCAAGCACAAGCAGGTCCCAGGTTCCCTGTGAACGCAGGAAACCTGATCTCTTGAAGGATTGCCAAAGACAGCACCCTGCGTTTCAGGGAAGGCCTGTGATTAAGAAACTGAACACTGACCTGACGACAAGGATGGGTGCACGGGAGGGAGAGAAATGTAGCGAATGAAGAAAATGACCTTTATTAGCACGGTCTGAGGCTTCTGTTAGCACCTCTGCCCCTTGATGTACATGTATAGCCAAACCAGGAATGGGAGAAACGTGCTTAGGTGTGTGACACTTGACGCTGTGCTTTGAAGCAGAAATGTCCCCCAGCAGCTCAGGGTTTAAATGCGGCTCCCAGACATAGACTCTATTTTAAAGGGCTGTGGAAACCTTAAAAGGCGGGGCCTCCCTGGTTGAAGCAGGCCATCAGGCGCTGGTCTTTGAAGATTAGAGCAGCCTGGTTCCACCTCACTTCCTCCTCCTGATAAAGGAGCCTGCCCTTGCACCATGGTTCTCCTGCTGGATAGATCAAAATACTCTGAAACTGTGAGCCTAAGTAAATAAACAAACTTTCTTCAGTAAGTTGACTCTGCCAAGCATTTTGGCCACAGTGACAGAAAAGTACATTGATATGCTTAATTTTTATATAAAATATAAAAATTGTAATTTTTATTAACTTATATATAAACATAATAGACTATACTATAAATTATTACATATAAATACACAATTGCATATGTTATATATAATAAAACATAATATAATATATAAAATACAATGCATTATAAAATTCATATGCTTAATTTAAATAAATTTGCATAAATAACCTTAAAATATGGTTTCTTTATAAAATGCATTATCATCGATATGCTTTCTTATCTGTTTCTACACTATGGTTACAGATAACTTATGGTGAAAACAGAAAAGAGGTGAAGAATAACTTCATAGAAGCAGGCAGATCAGGAGTTCAAGTCCAGCCAGAGCTATATAATGAACCTGAGGCCAGGTTTGGCTCTATGAGACATCGACATCATCATCATTTGGCAATATGAGACATCACCATCACCACCACCATCACCACCACCACCACCATTTTGGAACACTGAAAAACACTAAGTACATGAAATAGAACTGCTTTGATTTTCTAATGCCCATTCACTGAAGGAAGACAAGGTCGATGCTGCGGGCTCCTAATATGGAAGGTGAGGACTGCTCAACGGTAGAATCAGTAGAAAGTTTGCTGCCTCCCTAGGGGGAAATCCTTCCTCAGCAGCTGGGGAGGCCCTCGCACACCCCTCTTGCCCTCCCCCCACTCTTAAGCCACAGAGCTTCTCTCTCCAAAACTGCACCAGCAAGATTTGCTCTGCTGGTATCAGAGCATCTCATGAATGGATAACTCAGTAAGGCCAAGTCCAGATCCCTTAAGAGGCAGTTTCTGGGATGGGAGATGACTGGGTCAGAAAGGGCTTGCCCTGGCAGCTCGAGGATCTGAGTTTGACCCTGCACTGGGTGGGCATGCCAGCGAATACACGCAACCCGATCTGAGGTGGAACCAGGCAGATCCTGAGCCTCACTGGCCAGCCAGTGATCTCTCAAAAACACCAAGGTGGACAGCGCCTAAGCAGCAAGAGCTTAGGCTGTCCTCCGGCCTCTGCATGCACACGTACACACATGAACACACACACATTGTTATTTTTAAGTAAACCAGTTCCATTTTGGCGATCCCACTTGGACAAAGGGTCCCTACACTGATAGCGGGTGATAAAACACTGCAGACTTACTTTCTGCTGGTGGAGAACTCCTCACACCCTGTAAACTTAAACCCAATCACCAGTAAAAGGAAAAGATCGCAGGACAGGAGCTAGGACTTTGAAAACACTTGAAAAAAAGTTAGCATCATTAGCAAATAAAATGCTTTCTGTTCCACATAGTACTGAAAAGAATTAAAAACTTCAAATTCTCCAGAAGCTCCAAAGTCCAAGCTGTCCCCTCTGAATACTGTGTCGGAATCCCCTCTAAGCACTGCACAGTGCACAGTACGGCATCGCCAGGAAGCCTCCAAAGCATCGGTCCTATTCAGAGCTCAAGATCAGACACATGGTACTAGTGGGAAGGGGGAAATGGGGACACCTAAACACTGAAAACAAACAGTTACTGCTGAAAGGAAAGGGTGCTTGAGTGGCGGACATCTTAGAGAGGAGCACATAAGGGTGAGAGGGAGGAGGGCCTGGTGTCTCCTGAGGGCCAGTGAGTGGAGGGATTAACAGGACAGGCTGCAAAGCTGGCCAGCCTGGCCTCTCCTGACCCGTAGGCTAGAGAAGATTCCAAGAGCTGGAGCCTAATGGCAGGGAGCATCCACGGTGGAGGTGACAATCCCACGGGGCCCCACCTCCTCAGAGGGACCAGACTACAGTCGTAACTGACTCACAGCTTCCTGCAATCCCTTTAGGAAAGATAAATCTAAACTTCCTTGTATAACTTCTAACAGGTTTTTTTTTTTTTTTTTAAATCATGATACCTTTAAGTCAGGAAGCCATGGTCCCTTGTTTCTCTATTGTCCCAGAGTGTGATATTTTAATTCCCAATAGTTTGAAAAGTTTCTTCTGTATTTAGAAGCATCACATGTACATATGCAGCAAAATTAGCCTTGAAATAGCAAGGGAATTAATAATAAATGAACAAGGTTAACAACGCAGGCTTCTGGAACGTTTTATTACTCTTACTGAAAAAAAAAAAACCAATAATACTCCACATAAAGCATACTGTTAAATAAATGCATGAAATCACTCTTGCAAGTGGAGAAGGTCTGAAAGAGAAAAGGAAATTGGAGCAATGACAGGAAGGGGGAGCAGGGAGAAGCCTGCAAAAGGTACATGCTTAGAGCACACAGGGACATGTGACCTGAGGTTGAGAGACAATACAGTTTATCCAGAACTTTAAACAGTGGAAGCTAGCTGACTGACCCAGCATCTCAAATCCACCGCCTACAGTAAGCTTGCAAGGAGACTGTGACACAGAACCAAACGAAAGCTGCTCAATCCAGAGAACTCTGTCAGACTGTCTTTACTCTGAATGGAGATGTTCACTCTTCCTGAAGCCCTCAAGCAGTGGCCAGAACCATCTATTTCTGGCCATTGAGGCAAGGAGGCTTCATAGCAAGCTAGGACCAACCCGGGTCAGGAAGCTGAATGAAGGCGGTTTCTGAAAAGGATCTGAGCGAGCGCACAAGAGTATCTGACAAGTCTGGACTTGGCACAATCCATCCCATACTGTGAACACAAGTTCTCTCAGCCTCAGCAAGCACTGGCCAAATCTTCGAAATCACCGCTCTCCCACTTTGCTCAAGTGTCACCGCCAGGTTAAACCGCTTCTCTGGCAGTAAGACGACCTGGGGGATGGCTCGTACTTTCCCAGGACCAATATTTAATAAATGTCTCTGCTCTGCAAGGCTCTCACACATGAAAATTAATTATCACCTGCAGCCTTGGGCTGCCTGAAGGTCAAACTCGGTCACAGCACCCAGACTAAAATCGGGGCAGCTGCTGGACAGCAGATCTGTTTATTCCCTTTGCCTCTGGTTTCTACTAATTTTGCAAAAGCCAGATTTCATTTTCCCCACTTTGACAGTTAAAAACATCACTAAGCACAGGACAAGCACTATCATTTAATCCAAAGTTCCTGTTCAAACACCTCTGGACTCTTCCCTGTTGGCTACGTCTCTTCCTCCATTCCCACAGACTCGGCCGGTACCTCCCCTTCCTCCCCACTCTTGGAAGCCTCCTGGGGAACATCCTGGAAATCTCACCAGAGGAGCTAGCTTCGACCTGTTCACCTCCTCTGCCTCCATCTCCACACACATCAGAAGCCTACCTATTTCATAATTCATACCAGGAAGGTCCGCGGGCCGGGTTTGCTTCTCTCTTTTGCTTCAGTTTCTCTGGTCATCATATTGCCCTGAACTTTGACATCGGGCACACCTTCTTCTGAACACATCTGGCACACCTTCCTCTGAACACATCTGGCACACCTTCCTCTGAACACATCTGGCACACCTTTCTCTGAACACATCTGCATGGATGTCACACCTAAAGATGTAGTCGCCTTAAAACAGAAGTCAGAACTGACACGCTTCCCATTTCAAAGCTGAAGTTCTCTCTCTCTCTCTCTCAGCCTGCACTCAGTGACACAGTTCTAACTACTGGGATGACGAACAATCGACATCATTAGACTCACAAAGCAACTATACTTTTTATAGTTCCACAAAGCTCCAGCCAACCTGTCTCTCCCAGGACTCGGCCTGAGAAGCAAGCTTATAAGACACATATGAGAGACACGGCCAACAGAAACAGGTAGCCAAGGAACACAGCAGCTGGAGTCTTCTGACACCGCCCCTCCCCACTAGAGAGCTGGGGATCTGGGTGACCCCATCCTCAGGCATCAATCCTCAGTTACTGCTGCAGCTGCTTGCTGCAATGGAAGCTGACCTCAGATTCGTTGGCTCTCACACACTCACGATCTCCCTCCTGGGGTCTAGTCCTTTCTGTGTTTTCTGGCTAGCACAGTTCTTTCTACATCCAATATGAAACCCTTTCCATTCTTTTTTTCCCCACCTGAGTCACTAGACACCCGAATTATTCTCCCTGAGGCCACCCAGTAACCCAACATACTAATGTCCACAGCCTTCTTTCTCAACTTGGGCCTGGAATACAGCGGCTCACCCTATCTGGCTTTCATACGTCCTATGCATCAGACAAGCGACATTTCTTAATCCGAATTCCTGACCCTCACTCACAAGACCCTTCATTTATATTCCCAAGGATCACCTTAAACCCCGGGCAAAGGTCATTTCTGAGGCTTGCCAAGCACCCTTGCACTCGGAGTCTTCCTAACAAACTCCCTTTCCCTCCTTTCTCTCCATCACTTCTTCCCACCGAACTTGATCTCTGTCAGCTCAAGCTGTTCAAAGGCCACAGAGCAAGTGGTTTCAACACCACTTCTCAGGCTCTTGGCTAATGCCCAAAATGGAGGTAGCAGCAGACTGGGAGCCCAGCGCAAGCCGTGATTTCCGTTCACAGATGGGTGTTGCTCTATCTTCATGTGGGAGACAGAGATCAATACTCAGGACCTATGGTTTTAGGGGAGTTTGGTTGTTTTTTTTTGTTGTTGTTTTGTTTTTTTAAAAAAAAGGCCAGCCAAGGTAGTGTGTAATCCCACCTGGGAAGGTAGAGACGGGAATCACTGGAGCTCAATGGCAGCCAGCCTAGCCAATATGGAGAGATTCACGTCAGTCAGAGACCCTGTCTCTAAAAGCAAGGTAGACTTAGCAACTGAAAAAATCAACAGGGGAACTTGACGTCTAAGCTTCCACATGCATGTGCATACAGACATACACACACATACAGAGAGAGAGAGAGAGAGAGAGAGAGACCTACCAACAAGTTCAGCCTTCATGACTAAATCACCTCCCAAAGTCCTCATCTCAAATGCCACCCCACACTGGATGGAGCACACATCCTCCAGTGCACTCCGGCCTCTGGTCCAAGTGCAAATGCCACCATCTACTTTGAGTTCTCGTCTGTGGACCCAGCCCAGGGTTGCTGGCTTCTTCCCTGGCAAGGTGATGCAGCTTTCACACCATCTGTTTCCTGTGTCTGTCAGTCAGTCCATACATCCCTGAGCCTGTAGGTAGTCATGCTATAGAAATGTCTCTAAATCCATGATGTTGGATCAGCATTGGGATCCACTGTGTTCAAGCACTCCAGTATCACCTAATGTTCAGCTTTAGTATCAGTACCTGTAGCTACTTGGGACATTATCCACATCAGAAAGGTGAACTGACCTGCCCAATGTCTCAGAACCAGGCAAAATCACATGAAGCCTGGGACCCAGATGTGACTTCCTACCCAACATTCTTTGCCCTCAACATTTCCAGTTAGCTCTGAGTCAGAGGACAGATGGATATGCAGGCTCTCACTTCCTAGCTACCTTCCGCACTCCACGGTAGCTGTGCTACTCTCCTCCAAGGGAAAGGGGACACTGAATAAGTTCTAGATGACGATCAGTTGGACAACGACATGTAGGCGCCAGCCTGACATCACAGGCCAGAAGCCCAGATCTGTCCGTGCCAAGCACTGTGCTCTGGAGAAGTTATCCTGTAAGGTGGAGTCACACCAGCACGTGCTCCCAGGGCTTGTCAAGATTCTTAAAAAAAGCTGGGTGGTGGTGGCGCACGCCTTTAATCCCAGCACTCGGGAGGCAGAAGGCAGGTGGATTTCTGAGTTCGAGGGCAGCCTGGTCTACAAAGTGAGTTCCAGGACAGCCAGGGCTACACAGAGAAACCCTGTCTTAAAAAACCAAAAAAAAAAAAATTCTTAAAAAAAAAAAAGGGGGGGTGGGGGTGGGGAGGAGCTTGGACACATTTTCAATGAAGGCTGGCACACAGCAAACACTCCAGAAATGCTGTCATCCTAAAAGGACTCCAGAAAATGCAAGCAACCGGGAGGCAGGGCTGACCCCTTGATCCTCTGGATTCCAATTTTGTTTTAATTAGCTGTGAGGAAAACATTTCTAAAACACGTTGTGTGCCTGCTCAGCAATCATACTAAATTGATCTTGGACCCAGTGTTATTTTCTTAGAAACAATGGGTTTAATTGGGGTGATCTTTTTTGTACAATTCTACGCATCCAGCAGAGTAGATACCTTGGTGGACCACGGTAACTATGTCCCCCCCCCCCCCCCCAGACAACTGAAAATGGCGATAGGGCTGAGAGACTCAGAGAAAGCAACAAGTAGAACACTTGGGGATGACTGGCGCTCCCGTGGGCATCCCACTGGGGTTCTGATGCAAGCTGCTTCTAGGTGCGCTGGGTGCTAGGTGCACAGTTTGAGAGCTCTGGGACAACCGTGCTCTGAAAATAGTAACTGGAGAATTGCAGCTAGCATGGTCACGAGAGCGCTATGGCCTTCGCAGCAACATTCAGAGAAACTGTTCTAAAGTGCATGGAGGGGTCTGGAGCTGTGGCTCAGTGGTCAGAACATTTGCCTAGCATACAGGAGGCCCTGGACTGGATCTCCAACAAGGCCTAAATCAAGGTCAGTGACATCGCTGAAGGTGTTTCTGGGCAACATTCAGACTCAGGACAGCCTGGGATGTACATAAACAAGGCCACCCATGCATCTTAGGCTCTGGAGACGTTACTAACACTGACAGAACCTGGTTTAATAAAGAAATGACAAGGCACTCTGTCTAACGACCTTTGCCCAATACAAGCTTAAGCACCACTATCCATTTTATGTAGACATGGCATTTTTACAAACACCGCAGAAGGAAAGAACTAGTCTCTCTTCTATTTACAAAACACATTTTTTCTGTGGTTTATATAAAGCTTATTTGAACATAGACTCCTGCCTCGACGCCCAGCCAGTTTCTCTCCCTACTCCTTAGCTTTTTATGTCTACTCCCATCTGACTCCATTCACGCTGAAGTCTCTCCAACCAGCGTGTATGATGAGGCCTGTGCTTCTAGTCTGCCTCTTAGAAGCACCACACTGAGCGTAAAGCAGCATCCCAGAGACAGTTTTTTCTAGCTGAGGACGGACCCCAGCAGGCTGGGTAAACCACATTCTATCCTTTTCCTGGCCAGCTGACAGAGCCACACCACCCATCCACACTGGCTCCAACAGCCTACAGATGCAGCAGGGATCACATGACCCAATGAGCTCCCAGTCCAAAACTTCATACTTGCAATTTTTAAAACTGAATTTGCACTTTTCTCAAACCTAAGTGTTTTCTCGAATGTGAGATAAGGTATGTAAATGTATAACTGGAACCACTACTTTTAGTCCTGATTACCAAAGTCTTTAAAGTCAGAAGACAGAAAACCCAAGAAAGAAGTATCAAAGGCCACTCAGAGACATCACAGTATGCCCAAAATGTCACCCAAAGGCATTTACTCTTAATACTATATTTTGTTAGTTAAGTTGGCATTTAAAAGTATAACACAGGGGCTGGAGAGATGGTTCAGTGGTTAAGAGCACTGACTGCTCCTCCAGAGGACCTGAGTTCAATTCCCAGCAACCACATGGTGGCTCACAACCATCTGTAACGGGATCTGATGCCCTCTCCTGGTGTGTCTGAAGACAGCTACAGTGTGCTCATCTACCATAAAATATCTTTTAAGCACAACATAGCCTAAATTGTAAGAAAAAGATGAACATAACTGGCTAAGAATAAGAAAGAAAAATAAACAGCCAAGAACTAGGGAAGGAAGACGGTTTTGTGGGAGCAAAGGTGTGTAAAGTGCTCAGTGCCACAGAGCAGAGGTGAAGTGCAGAGGAGGGAAAGGCAACCGGTGTGAGCTTTATTTTGAAAAGTGAGAAGCTTAAAAAATATCTCAAAAGCCGGGCAGTGGTGGCGCAAGCCTTTAATCCCAGCACTCGGGAGGCAGAGGCAGGCGGATTTCTGAGTTCGAGACCAGCCTGGTCTACAGAGTGAGTTCCAGGACAGCCAGGGCTACACAGAGAAACCCTGTCTCGAAAAACCAAAAAAAAACCCAACCAAACAAAAAAATCTCAAAAGGAATCACAATCGCTAATTCATCCACACCTCCTAAGAAATAGAAATTTGAAACATAAAAATGACATTTTTCAACCTAAGTTTTACTTCTTTTTAAGGCAGGAAATCAACAAAGGAGAAAATAAAATAATAATCAAGGAAGTAAAAAGCCAAGCTATAGAACAGGATAATATACTTACAAACCATGACAACAGAAGATCAGAATCTACAATATATAAAGAACTCTTCAAGTCAACAACAATAACAAAACAGGCAAAGGGCTTCAATAGACATTTCTCTGCTAAACAATATGCAAAGATGCAAACCATTCCTCACCACAAAGCTTTGATGCAAATCAAAGCTACAATCAGGCATACCCGGCATCCTTTGGGATGACCAGGAATCACAAGAACCACAAGAAAAGAGCAAGTGTTGGTGATGGTGTGGAAAAATCAGAGCCCTGGGCACCACTGGTGGGGATACATTTCAGAAAACAATACACAGGCTTTTCCAAAAGTTAAAAGGTTGGCTGGCAATATGGCTAATGGGTGTCACACATATCTGAGGAGAAGGTAGTATTTGAAGGAGGTACGTGTAGGCCCATGTTGGCTGTGGTACTCGTCACAAAAGCAAGGAGGAGGAGGAAGAATGTCCAAGGGCAGGTGAATAACACAGAAAGTGTAGAACACAACTGAACAGAATGCCTGTCCCCAGATGGCAATCCTATCGCGCATTACACGGCGGATGTGCCCTGAGGACACAGACAAAGCACCAAATGAAATAAGCCAAGCACAACAGAGGAACTGCCACTCATCCAACAGGCTTAAATTTAACGCCTGGCAATCCTCCTGCCTCAGGTTCCAGGAGCGCTGAGATTACAGGAGTGACTACCATGTCAAGCTAAGTTCTAAATACTTTTTACAAGAAAAATGGCAATGATTTTTTCTAGTAAGGATTATTAAACGTTCTGACATCCACATCCTCCCATACTTTAGAAACGCTTCTCTACAGCGTTATTGTAATGACAAAAATGGAGTACCACAGAGACTGTACCGATGATCGTGTCACCAGAAACCAGGAAGTCCCTTCATGTTCACATGATACCAGGGAAACCAGGGTCATCTCACTCATTAATGCAAGAATTGAAGAAGGGTCTCTTACTGAATGCAGTTTCAAAGAAAACCCCAGAAAAGGCAAGCTGTAAATCTCAGAAGCGCAGAGTGGAGGAACACGGGGTAAAGGAAGAAAAAGTCATGATGCTTGGTTAAGCCATCACGGAGGTCAGTCACATGGCAGAGGAGCCACATGACAGGGAAGAGACCATTAGAGAATGAGTAGAAAGGACCAAAGTAACATATTGTGTGTATGTGTGTGTGTGCATGCATATATGTATATAGTGTGTATATATGTAAATATTTGTATGTATGTATACATACACACACACACATACATATATATATTTAGGTTCTAGCCAATACTCAAAAAAGGGAGAAGAGAAGGGGACATTATGTCATTCTGTGCTGGGACAGGCAGACAGCCCCAAGGGACCAAGGATGGCTTCAGCGGCAACAGCAGAGAAGCAATTGTCAGGGAGTAATTCCTCCTCCTAACCTGGGGCAGAGCTACAGGGGTGAGAAGTGGTCCCGACCAGATGCTAGACTAGTGCAACTGGATTAACTCTTAAAGGAGGGAGACAATGACCCATGGCCACCTAAGGGAGGAGTCCATTTCTTCCTGAAACACTACACGAGTGAAGCCATGAAACCATCGTCTTTTTCAAAGCTGTGGTAAATTTTTTGTTATCCAATAGCATCCAAAGCAAACTGTAAACACAGTATGATTCCAACAAACATTATTCAAGGTATTCAACAGTAATTAAAGAAAACTACCAGACGCAGTTGTGTATGCTGCTGCACACCTATGATCACAGCAGTGAGAGGACCATGAGGGGAAGCCTGTCCAGAGCTACATGGTGAGAGGCAGGGAAAGGCATGGAGGAAGGGGGGGAGGCAGGACAGGGGAGGGAGGAAGGGAGGGAAGGAGAGAGGGAAGGACAGGGGATGAGGAGAAAGAAGCCAATTCTATAGAGAGAAAGATGGATACACCCACAGCATTTCCACTCAATTTCTGCCTGGGCAGGTTAACTGTAGGACTCATTTGGAATAAAATCTGGTAAGAATAGTAAAGGAAAAATCTGACAGCAAGCCAAAACCAAAACCAAAACGAAACAACAGAGAAGGAGATGTGCCTTTTATGGCATGTCTTACGGCACATGAAGCTGCAGGCAGTGAACACACAAATCAAGAAGGGAAAACAGCAAGAGTGTGGTGTCTGACAGCAGCGGTGCCTGCAGTCCATAGACGGACAACCTGCTGGACAAGAGGCGGTGTTCGGAGCTGGCAGCGAGCAGGCAGACAGAGTGTAGGGACATGTTCTCTCTCTCTCTCTCTCCTTCCTCCTCTTCCTCCTCTTCTTCTTTTGGTTTTTGAAAACAGGTTTTCTCTGTGTAGCCCAGGCTGTCCTAGAACTCTCTCCATAGACCTGACTGACTTCAAACTCAGAGATCTGTCTGCCCCTTCCGCTCTAGTGCTGGGATTAAAGGCATGCGCCACCATGGCCCAGCTGAGGTGTTGAGATTCTTACTTTACACCTCTGATTAAAATAAACTCCAGATGGATGGAAGACTTAAATGTAAAAAATAAAACCATAAAATGTGAAGTCAGAGTAAGGAAGACATTTCTAGGAATGATTCATAAGCTGGAAGCTATAAATGAGAAGGGTTGTTGGTTAGTATTCCTGCGCGAAAAAAAGAAAAACCACCGTAAGTCAAGGAAGAAAGAGCAGCTTAAGGAAAGCAAACCGCAGCCCTCGCATGGAAGACAGAAGGTGGAGCTTTCCAGAACAAAGCAGGGAATTCAGACAACACAACAGAAAAACCAGCGACGATTATGGCTGAACATTCTGCTGAAAATGAAATGTAAATCTGAAACATCCAAAAAGAGTGGATGCACTTTCCTATCAGAAAAGGACATCAGCCAGTGTGGTGCTCACAACACACTGAGGCCAACATGGGCCACTTGGTGAGAACTTGCCTCCAAATAGAGGGGGAGAGGGTGAGAAAATCGGTGGGGATAGAGGTGGGGGAGTGAGGAGCAGGGAGGGAGGGGAGAGGAGTCACCCTTTGTAAGAGAGGTAAGCTGAGAATGTGCAGGAACATGGTGTGAGCACATGGTGTGAGGACGGCTGCCTTCACACATGCCAGCTGAATAATTGGCACCATTTCCATGGGCAGGATTTGGTCAGTATCAAAAGTGAACAGTCACACTCCTCTAAGAATTCTTCTTACAGGCACGATGCACAAACATTCAAAACAAACAAAAAACTGCTAGGGAGATGGCTTAGCGGGCAACAGAGATCCCACAGCAAGAGGGTGCCTGCCGCCAGGGGGTGGAGCACGCCTTTGATCTCAGCACTGAGGAAGCAGAGGCGCAGGAGGATCTCTGTGAGTTCAAGGCCAGCCTGGTCTACAAAGGGAGCTCCAGGACAGCCAGAGCTACACAGAAAAACCCTGTCTCAAAAAAGTAATAAAATAAACAAAACAGCATCCATGTAAAAAGCAAGACAGCACTACCAATGTCTACAACCCCAACACCAGAGACAGAGACAGGCAATTTCCAGGAGCTCAGCAGCCTGGCCAAAACACCAAGAGCTTCAGCTTCTGAGAGAGACTGTACCCAAAGGAGGAATGTGGGGAGAGAGAAAAGCACCTGCCTTGCTCCAGCCTTGAAAAACACACACACACACACACACACACACACACTCACGGCAATGAAGTTGCTAAGGATATGCTCACCGTTGAAGCCTTACCTGGGTCCTGTTCCCCAGGCCCAGTTCATCCGCAACCTCATCAAAAGAAACAAAGGAAAATTGTTCTGGATATATACGCAGGCAAAACACCCATACACAAAAAATAATAAAATAAAAATAAATAACAAAATTACAATTGTTGTGAAGGCCGAGGTATTCTTCTGATTGGCAGTACTAGACAATAAATCTGGCCCTGAGTCTCATTTTTACTTTGAGATAGGCTGGCCTTGAACTCACTTTGTGGCCCAGGCAGGCCTTGAACTTGAGATCCTCCTGCCTCAAGCTACTGAGGGGCTGGTATGCCAGACTGGGACGACCAAAGCTGTTTAAAATACAGAATTTATTTTTAAAGGGCTAGCTATAAAATAGAATGCTGTTGCACTGTGAACCCTGAGATTATGTTAGTTACTCAAAAAACCTGTCTCTAGTTGTGGTGTGACTCAGCCTTAGCACAAGCCCTTAATCCCTCTGGCTGGAATACAGACACACCCTTAGTTTGGTTTTTTTTTTTTTTTTTTTGGTTTTTTGAGACAGGGTTTCTCTGTGTAGCCCTGGCTGTCCTGGAAATCACTCTGTAGACCAGGCTGGCCTCGAACTCAGAAATCCGCCAGTCTCTGCCTCCCAAGTGCTGGGATTAAAGGCGTGCACCACCACTGCACGGCCTTAGTACACATTTTTTAATCCCAAACAGTGAACGTAACGTTAGTTTGTAGAAGGTTTGAAAGTGTTGTCTAATTGAGTGGCAGACAAAGTGACAAATCAGAGAAAGATTTGACAGAACTGGATCTGACCAAATCTCACCATAACAGAGAGAAAAGAGAGGCTGCTTCAGAGAGCATTGCAGAGAAGGAAAAGGAGAGGCAGTTTCACTGGGACAGCTGTACAGAGACAGGTGAGAGTGAGAGTGAGTGAGAGAGAGAGAGAGAGAGAGAGCGCAAGCTAAATACAGGTGAAGATAGAACAAGCCAGAGAATGAGGAGCCAGAAGATTAGAACAGATTGCCTGAGTTACTATGAGGCCAAGCAGGGTTATTCAGTCAGAGGCCAAAAGGAAAGCCAATTAAATCAGTCAGCGTGGAGCGGAGTTTGAGCCAGAACAGCTGAGTTGGATCATCCAGCCAGAGTTCAGAAAGAACGAGGAAGGGGTACACCTATTCAGCAGTTAGTCTCAGCGGCTGAAAACACTCTAGGCCTAGATAAGCTTATACGGAGGCTAGAAGCTTCCAGGCCTAGGCAGAGGTTATCGACTGAGGCAGTCAGCCGCAGAGACGATGACACAGGTGAAGAAAAGATGCTTTCACAGGTGCTCAATGCTCCAGCTTTAGGACTTGCCAGTTTAGAGGGGTAGATACACAATCATACAATTATCAGACTCGTGTTAAAAGTAGTTTTATTTCCTTTTTCTTCATCCACATTTCCAATTCTTCTAAAATAAACAACTATTTTAGTACCAGAAAATGTATTTTTAGATCTTAATATTCTTTTTTTTTCAATTTTCATTAACATCTTAAGTACCCCACTATAACAGGCATGATGACCTACACCTGTGACCCCAGAACACAATCAGAAAGACTGCAAGTTCTAGGCCAGCCTGGGTTACATAGCAACCCCCCCCCCCATCTAAATGCATCAACCAACCAATAAATCCTTTTATTTCGATTTTTAATTTAAAAAAAAAAAAAAAAGTAAAAACTAAGGCATCTGCACAACTGGTACCCAGCCAGTTTAAGTAATGTTTGGGAGAGTCTTAAAAGAGATTTTACAAGAGTCAACAATTAAAACAGTAAACTAACCTCAAGAGAGTAGAAAATGAGCTTAGGCTGCTAGAAAGGCCTCCGTGGCACATACCAGGGGGACTGGGCCTTGCTCTGTTCTGCTCTGAACTGTGGGTGTCTTACGTGTTTATTACACACATAGGTTATTCTGTTTTAAGAGTCTGCTAAGAGACCACAGTGGCTTTTACTACTGGCTTTTCCCCTAGGGATCAGGCAGGTAGCCACCAAAAAAAAAAAAAAAAAGGCAGGAAGTGGAGGGTGACTAACAGAGACATCCACCCCTTAAGGAAACAGGGAGGTTACTAACTGGGCAGACCACTCCCAGGGTCTAGGGAGCAGACCTTTTGGAGTGTTCGTCCTTCTCGGCTCTACATCTGCTTCCCTTTTAAATAAAGGGCATCCCAGATCTGCCCTAACTCTAAGGCTGAACAGTCAGATAGTAACAACACATCACTCTACTGTTCTTTCCCTGCCCACTGTTCGCTCTCAGGTTTCTGGCCCTGGCAACCTTCCCTCTTTCCCTTTAAAATATTATTCTGTTTAAGTTAACAACATGCTGAGCACGTGGGTAACTGGTGCTGACATGTTACAGTGCTGGGTTCTTACCGAGATAAGGGAGTCCTTGCTTATGTTATGTATTCAGCCCTCAAAAGGAGAAGCAGGGCTTTGTCTTCACAGGCGGGCTCCAGTGGCAACATAGGAGACACCACACACAAAGTTTCTGAGCCCGGTGGGAAGCCCTTGCAACAGAAGGGCTGCATGGGACCCAGTGTCTACACAGAAAATAGAAAAGAAAACAGTAGAACCTGGGCCACATACTACAAAGTATCAAATAATACATTGTTCGTTTTTTAAGCTTAAAGGCCTAAGAAAATCAGTAGCAAAAGGTAGATTTGGGGCACCAACAAACAAGAAAATTTAAAGCTTTTTCAAGTGAGTTCATGTAAGACAAAGAGAACATTTATTGTTACAGCTATTGTTAACATTATAAGGGACAAGGGTTAAGAAAACTCCAAGCATATAAAATATAAATCCAGACAGTTTCTGATATACATTGAAATATTTCTGCAAATATATAAACAGATAGATAGATAACAACAAAAAGTCCTCCCAATTAAGGACATGATCACGGTTTGCTACACTCTATCCCAGCCCTCCCACCTCGTCACAGGAAACCACAGACCCATTTAATGCTGAAGCACTGCCACTACCAGTTTAAAGGCCAGTTACAAGTAAACTCACCTGTCCAGCCCAACACAGCCTGATTCCAGAAAAAAGGAAATAGGAACCAAGCAGAGGTTGGCAGCTGGCAGAAGCTACACAAGCATTTTCGGCTTAGGCATCAACAAGCGTTGCAGAGTTTCTACCTTGTTCTCAGAGGACTGGCTGATAAGATACAGGTAGGCCACCTGTCACAAAGGTAACAGGAAATCTAGCAAGATTATAAGGCAGCAGACCTTCCCGAGGACCCAGGAACCCCACACTCTTCAAGGAGGCCACGGGGTGCACAGCTGACACCTACGGTAACATGGCTAGTGAGCATCTCACACAGAAACCACGTGAAGACTGCAAAGACTCACTTTACAAGTCTAGAATTAGGAAGTTTAAAAAAAAAACCAAGTCCCATAAAACCACACAGAGTACACTAGCCTCCTGGGGTGCTTCCAAAGGCTGAGACAGCTGCTGAGCTAAAACCCAGTTCATTAAGACAGTCACACAGACACGGAAACCAGACAGCACTTCAGCACACTTGAAGGTAGCAGGTTGTTACTGAAAACCATCAGTACACGAAGCATGACAACAACAGATTCACACGCAAGCACACACAGAACACACAAACACACACATATGCACCCTGACACAGTTTGCATCAAAAATCAGATGGACGGGGGCTGGTTTATACAGCTGTCCCAGGTTTTCCAACACAGACAGACTTTCTAACTCACTGACCTACAAACAAGTTACCTTGTTAACTCAGCCAACCACACAGGTTCAAAGAGGCAACACGAGTTGCAACCCCAAAAGCCAAAAATCTAGACAGTATGTGTGGATAGGTACATGAGGAGCAGTAAGGTTTATAAGCACATAGAGCAAGCGAGAAATCATCATGGGGGGGGGGGGGAAGAGAAAGGAGGGATTACTAGGTTTAAAAAAATCTACAAATTAATCATAGGTAAAATACACGCAGTATTTGTTTACATCTTCAAAACCTCGTGCTTGATACTCATACCAGGGGCAAACACCGGAAGCAAATAAGCAGAAAATGACGTGTTCTACAGGGGCTCGCATCAGGAATGATTAAAGCCACTTCCAAAATACTTGGTCTTTTCTTAGCTTCACAGCAGAGCTCTCCAATGTAGGCAATATTTCAATTGAAAACCATAATCTGTTTCTGGCCACATCTCCGTTGATTCGATTCCGGGCAACTTCACTTGACTAGCTCTCTTAGGAAGTAAAAGGAGCACCTTGGTGCGGGAAACCAAGGGTTCTCAGCTGTGCGATTCACCTGGCCGGTGACTAATACCCAGATCGTGAAAGCTCCCTTCCTCCAACCAAACCCACAGGGCTGCACTCGACAGTTGGGGACTCCTCTTACGGCAAATATCTACACCCAAACGCTGTGGCCACGGGCTCGAAGGCCACCAACAATCCCAACTGGCGAGCAGGAAGTCTTCACAAGTCACGGTCCCATCTGAACGTCATCACTTCCAGGATCTGCCTGTGACCCCGAGGCCAGCGCGCTGCCCCAGTGGCCCTCCCTGCGCGCATCCTAACACCTCCGTGGCCTCTCGCCACCGTTCTCCCCGCACACTCGCACGCGATCGCGCACACTCGCTCGGGCCCGCAGGAGCACACTCGCTCACACTCCTGCTCCCGCGGCGCGGCCCCTCCTCCCGATCCGCGCTCATAAGAGGCTCCGGGCCCGGCGAACGAAGCGGACCCGGTCAGGGTCGCCCAGACGCGGTTCCGAGGCTACACACGGCGCTAGGAGCCAGCCGCCGCCTACCTTGCTCGCCGCGATCCATGTCTGAGCCACCTCGCTCCCGGCGCTCCGCCCGCCGCGCTCCTCCGCGCCGCTCCGCGCTCCGCCCGCGGCCGCCCGCGCAGTCCCCACCCCGGGCGTCGGCACCGCCCTCCCGGGAGCCAGTCCGGGGCGTCACCGACCACCTGACCGCGACCTGTGCGCTCCGCCACGTCGGCTCGGGCTGCGGCGCTGGGCAGGGGTGCGGAAGGTCGGCAAAGACCGGGGGAAGAGCTGGCAGGGAAAGGGACCCCTTGCAGCTGCGAGTGGCGTTTGCTCTTCCACCCCAAGTTTGAGACCAGGAAAGTTTCCTCCCGGGATTCTGGTTTAGCGACTTCCCCTTTCTCCGCCCCCCGTGCACCTGCTTGAGCGGAAAACGCTGTTTGCCAGGAGGAACCAGTAGTTAGGGTGGCTTAAATCAGTGTTTTTGAGCCATAGCCAGTCATATTTGGCTCAGAATAAACTCTTGACGTGATGTTTATGTGTAGACGTCGTAACACTCTTTCTAGATCTATAGATTCTCTTCCCCCCCCCCGTGTGTGTGTGTGTGTGTGTGTGTGTGTGTTCAATGTGAAGGTAAATTTGGCTTAGAAGGGAACTCTGTAATATAAAAAAAGAACTTGCACTCCATATGTCTGGGAGTGCAGGTAAGTAGTAAATGTGTAGGCCTAACATGTGCAAAGATGGTACATTTGAGACCAGAATGGACTATGTAATAAGATTGAGACGACACTGTCTCAAATAAAGAAAACACTCCTTATCCCTTATCTCTTGAAGAGTTTGCACACTCGTTCACATGTGTAAATTTTCTCATTCTCTTTCCTGTTCAGGAACCCCATGTTGCACAACTGAAACACTGCCCGGGCAGATCCCCATAGCTCCCCAGGCATGAGCAAAGAATGCTAGCTGGGCCTCAAAGAAACTGTTTAGGGAAGCAGAAGGAGCGGCACAAGTTTGGAGCCAGCCTGGGCTACATAGTGCTACCAGTGGGGGAAGGAAGAAAGAAGTGGGGGGAAAGGAGGGAGGGAGGGAGGGAGACCATCAGTTTCCCCTTTACCTTTGCACCTACAAGAGCAATGGACATGGTGCAAATAGGAGGAGGAACGCCCAGAATGGCTGACACAGACACAACAGCAGAAAGAATCTGGTCACAGAGACCTGCCTTTTACTGGAGAAAAATTAATGCCAGCTTTGCAAAGCTATTAATATTTGAGCTCCTATTACATGGCTCAGGTGCAACCCTCATGCAGGGGTATTTTACAACCAGTCCTGTAAGCCTGCCATGCTGGTGTACAGCTGCAGTCTCAGTGCTTGGGTGATAGAGGCAGGAAGATCTGGAGGCCGTGGTTACATTTGGATACATAGTTAGAAGTCAGCCTGGACTACAAGAGACCCGGTCTCAAAAACAGAGACAAGGAGTTAAAGATGTAACTTAGTTGGTGAAGAGCCAGCCTAGTGTACAGGAAACCCTGGGATTTATACTTATGAGGCCTTCGTGCCCTGGGATTTATACTTATGAGGCCTTCGTGTGGTGGTTGGAATATGCTTGGCCCAAGAGTGGTACTGTTAGGAGGAAGTGTGTCACTGTGGGTGTGGGCTTTGAGAGTCCCTCTTCCTAACCACAAGGGAGTCAGTCTTTTCCTACCTGCCTTCAGGTGAAGATGTACTCTCAGCTCCTCCTGCACCATGCCTGCACACTGCCATGTTCCCACCTTGGTGATAATGGACTGACCCTCTGAACTGTAAGCCAGCCCCAGTTAAATGTCGTCCTTTATAAGAGTTCTCAGTCCTAGTGTCTCCTAACAGCAATGAACCCTGAGACTGCCAGGTTGGCCTCATAATCTTCTGCTAGCAGCCCCACAAGTAGCTGGGACTGCAGACATGAAGCGCAGCATCCAGCTGGATATTTCTCTAAGCTAACCCACTAGTGAATTTACAAGAAACAGCAGATTGTTTTCCCAAAACATTAACTGAAACAAGTGCAGATAGTGAAGAGAAGAGGAAAGACTTATAGACGGATGGTGTGGCAACTTTAGCCTGCAGAAGACACTAGGCTTGCTCCCGGCAGGCTGGGCTTGTCTCTATACAAAGGGAGGGGGAGGGAGGGGGAGGGAGGGGAGAGGGAAGGGGAAGAGGGAGGGAGGGAGGAAGGGAAGGGGAAGGGAAGGAGGGAGGGAGGGAGGGAGGGGAAATGTGGTGCTCTGCCCTATCACACACACCTCCCTAAGCTGAAAGCCAAAGAAAATCACACAAATAGACATCTGGAAGTTTTCTGAAGTGGCAGCCCTGAAGTTTGGGGCATGGATGGGTACCAACACAGGCACTGGCTTTCTCTGGCTCTCTCCTTGCACCTGCATTAGACCATCAGCTACTCCTTGACCATAATTCCAACCAAGAGTGGCCATCAAAAAGCTTATCCTGGGAAAGAGGCCAAACACCCTGACAATGTATACAGGCCTGCCAAGCCAAGAGATTTCGGAGATGCATGCCTGTAGAGGGTTCATGGTCTATAGAAAGGGTACAGTATGAACAGAGGCATCTGTTTGGTAGTGAGGCCTCCTTCCACCTACAAAACTGGTAGTTGTCTAAAACCAGGAGTCAGGGCTGTGGCCTTTCAGGAGCCTAGACCTAGAGTTGCCAGATAAAACATAGGACACCTACTTCAATTTAAATTTCAAATAAATAACAAGTTTATTTGTTTGTTTTGTTTTACTATTAGTTTATCCCCACATAATATTTGCAATATATTTTACTGAAATTTTTGTTCATTATTCACCCAAAATTCTTAGGCCTCCTATATTTTTGTTTGCTAAGTGTGACGACCCCAGGGCAGTTCTGACTTTCTGACTAGTCAAGAAGTACCTCGGAGCACAGTTTGAAAGTCATCATAATCCAGAATGAAGGCCAGCCTTCCCTGAATGGACTGTGAAAATTCAAGGGGCTAAGGGGCTAAGAGGCCCAAGAAATCAAGATTGTCTTTAGAATGAAATCTATTTAATGTCACATAATTAATACTGAATTGCTTAAGGCAATATTGTAGCTATCTCTTATATTCTCATAGGTGCAGGGGGAAGAAACTGCAAAGATGAAATGAAGAAGTTAGAAATGTACAGAAACAGGTACTGGCTGGAAAGAGGACTTACCACTAATGGAGGTCTGACTTGCAATCCCTAAGGAGGAACAGGAAACGTTCTCTCAGCATTGATCTGGGCTGTGTTGATAAAAGCCATAGACCACTTAACTCCCTGTATGTTCTTAACAGCTCTGAATTCTGGGTATTTATCAAGCTACATTACAAGGACTGGGAAGGAAAAACCACAGAAGAAGCACAGCCCCCTTTCTCCTGAGCATTCGCCATTGCTGTTGTCAATAGTTCTCATTTTTCCCATCTATCCTGAAGACAGGATATAAATACCATCACTATTTTAGAATCATTGATAATATAATCAACAATATTTTTCCTTCTTTTTGTTCAATTCTTGGGGATGAATCCAGGATGCTGCTCATGCTAAACAAGGGATATAGCAAGTGAGCTACATGCCCAGAGCTGGATTTGAGTCAGTGTCTTACAGAGCATTTCACTGATTTGAGGATAAAGTTTAGCTTTTCTAAATATCAGTGTTCCTAAGTATCAGTTCCAGTAGCCTGGAAATAGAATAGGCCAGGACCACAAGACCAGGAGCAGCGCTGAGCAGCCCAGTCTATGCCACTGTTCAAAGGCAAGGCTGCAATACTGTAACTGTGTAGCTGAATCAGCACTAAATATGGCCACTTAAACCATCACTATCCTAGGCCTCTCACTGAAATGTCTCTGGTTCAATCTCCTCATCTCTAAAATCTGTGGTCATGCTTTATGATAAAACCACCACACACCAAAAGTATTTAAAATGTATTCTATGGACACAAAAATTTATATACCATAAAATCTGTTCTTTGGAGAGCTCAATGGTTTTATCTTCCCAACGTCTATCCATGCTTACTCCTCCCCAATGCTACTAAAATTACAGTCAGGTGACAAACCCACAAGGACAAAGAGAGTACACAAAGCTAAGTGATAATAATTGATCTCCCAGGGCTGAGCAAGCCAAATGCTAAACTGGCAGTGTAGGATGCCAACCACATTCACAAAAGACTCCAAACTGACCATCAGGAGTTTTGGATACAAAAGAGAGTTCCAAGGAGCAGGGCAAACCCAGGTGTGTAGTGCACACCTGTAATCCCAGCACTCAAGGGATAGGAGCAGGTGGGTCACAAGTTCAGGATTATCCTTGGCTATATAGAAAGTTCCAGGCCAGCCTGGGCTACAGGAAGCTCTGTCTCAAGAACAGAAAAAAAGCAAAAGGATGAGTTAAGGGGCTAATTAGGAAGTAGGCAGTCCCTTCTTCCCCAAAAAGAATGTAAGGAAGAGAGATGCAGAGACATAAACAAAAGTCACAATTAAAAAAAATAGTTCACAGGGGAAAACAGGTATACAAATGGAAGAAATAAATGGACTTTTAACGTTGTCACTGTTACATTCAAGATGGAAAACATCCTTTGGTTGGTGACTGGCTTTGAGTGTGTGTGTGTGTGTGTGTGTGTGTGTATCCTAATTCTCAGACCCTGTGTCAGAAAAACAACTTTATAAGGTGAAGCCAGAGATGCTGAGATAGGGAAACTAAGCTAAGGAATTTAGCCTAAAATACTGGGTAGGCCCAATCTAATGAGACAGGCATAGTGGTACATGACTGGAATCCTGGCTCTAGGCTAAAAACAAACAAACAAACAAGCAAGCAAACAAAAAACAAAGGAGTCTCTTCTGGTTTGGAAGCTGAGACATGCCACAAAGAAACACAGAGAGTAGAAAACATGGCAGGAATTTGACCCCCTGTTACTATTTCAAGATGGATGAAGACATCCATGAGCCAAGGACTGTAGAGACAAGCTAGAAGCTAGAAGAGTTCCTGACTGACATCCATCAGAAATCTACTTCTGTCAATGATTTTAACAAGCAAAACACTGGGTTTTCCCAAGAGTCTCCAGAAAGCATGCAGCCCTCCTAGAGCCTTGTTCTGTACATGGCAGATTACTGATCGCCATAGCTATAAGATGCTACATATATTTCAACCTACTATATAAAGGAAATTTCTAGAAGGTGAGGCAGAAAACAGAACTGAAAAATAGAGAAGAAAATTAAAAGACTGATCCAAGAGGCCAAACATCCAAAAGGAATTTAAGGAAGAGAGATGGGGGAGACACACAGAAAAAAATCTTCAGTAAGATCACTCAGTGAAGCCCCACCCACCCCCAACTGCAGGACAGATTTCCAGACTGAAAGCATTCATTGAGGACCCAGAGCAAGGTGCATATCTAGGAAACAGAACAATGTAGACAAAGGTCCTAAAGTGTTAGAGATGAGGGAAAAGCCGCACAGACAGCAACACACATCACTCTTGAGAATGGAGATAAGGGGCTCATCAGTTCAAAGTCATCCTCAGCTATACAGTGAGTTCAAAGCCAGCCTGGGGTACATGAGACCCAAAATAAAAGGGCTAGGGAGAATAAGACACGCACACCTATAATCTCAACTCTTAAACTGAGACCAAAAAATTGCCTCAAGTTCAAGGCCAACCTGGGCTACATAACAAGACCTCATCTCAAAACACTAGAAAAAGACAAAAAAAACCAGAATAACAATAATTCTAGACTTCCAAACAAGAAGGTTAGCCTCAATACACTACAGAAAAGTGATTCCCCATGTGTTCTCTTGTAAGGGTCCATGGTTCGCCGAAGAATGATACCCCAGACTCAAATAGTATATAAAAGCAAAGAGTGTTTTATTCTGCAGAAGTCCAGCATGTGACTCATTCCAAGACGGAGACCACCGAATAAGCTCAAAGACCTGCTTTAAAGCACATTCGGGGAATTCCAGAGTAGGTGACCATTATCTTAATCTGTTGGTTCCATCTCTAAGGACCTTTCAGAAACATTACTGGGATGTGGCAGGGTGGGCTGGAAACTGTTGCTGGGGAAGTCTGGAACTGTTGATGAAACCATTGGCCTTGCCTCAGGCCAGGTTGAAGGGCAGCTACTGATGGGAGGGCAGTTTCTGACTAGCTGCCTGAAGCCTGAGGGGTTTTTGCTTTTGTTTTTGTTTTTGTTTTCAGTAAATGACTTGCCTGGGCTTGCCTGGATGTGCCCAGTTCTTGGGAACAGAAATTTAGGCCTAGTCTCCTGAATTGCCAGTTTGAAGCCTGTCATGGAGTCACCCTGTCTAACTCCTGTGTGAAAGAGACAGAATCAGGGTGAGTTGAAACATCATAGTGGTGAGCAGTTACATCAAGAGTGAGTTTTCCTCACTCACAGTGAACCCATGGGCACCTCCTGTGATGCTGGAGGTACCAGCAAGGCAGGCTTCTTGCTAGAAGCTGCAAAAGAACATCAAAGTAGAAGGAAGCCAAAAGGAAAGAAGTGGACCATGGGAAAGGGAGAGAGGGAAGGAAAGAGTGATGGGCGATGGGTATGACCAAGAGTCATTACATGGGTGGACGAAAATGCAGCCATTATTTTATCCATGTATTGATGAGGTCAGCTCAGGAACCTTGGAAAATTCCACCAGACCCCAAGCACATGGGCACCCCTCCCCTCCTGGAAAAGACAGGTTAGAGAGCAGGCAGGCTGGAAGGGAGGGCTGATTAAGCCCCTACTACCTCATTCCCTACAGGCCAATCAGTTTAAAAGTCACACTGTTCTGTCAATCACATTGTGCCTAATGGCTGCTGCTCTAAAAGCTATAAACTCTCACTGAACTGGCTGCACAGGGTCATTATCTCCCTCCTTTGTGTGCAGGGCAACCCTAGTATGCAGGAACAATAAATTCCTCTTGCTTTTTTCATCGATCCCTGACTCCATGGTGTTCACTCAGGGGTCTCCGGTAGGCTAAGGCTCCCCAGAGTCCTACATTTGGTGCATGGGCTGGGAATCGACCCTCTGTGGGGACACACCAGAGAGTGGCGGATTGGAGGAATGGCTAGAGCAGGTACCAGAACTGTCTGTCTCACTGTTTGTCTGAGTCTGAGTCTTTAAGTCTGTTTGAACTTTCGGTTTGCTTGCAAGCTTCAGGGGGGAGGAGGCTCTGAGAGCCCATGGCGTTTGGGGCAGTCAAGTGAGGTGGGCAGACATGCCTTAACGTGGGGACCATGGGGGGTGGGGGCTGGAGGACGCTTGAGCCTCCTCCCACCCACCCCCCCCCCACCCCACCCCCCCCCATCAAGGAGTCCAGAAGGCTCCGCTCCCTCTGGAAACAGCAAGTCTTACTGTAACCTGGTTTATCTGGCTCCTGTTGGATCAACAGGGGCACCTGGTGTGTCAGTGTGCAGCTGGAGCTGGCCGAGAATGTATGTTCTGTATCCATGGAAGAGAATAACTGTCTGTAGCAGGGCCAATGGAAGGGGTGAACTATGTGTTGATTGTTTCTCTCTGTGTTCTTGAATCTGGATGACCTGTCCATGGCAGGATTGAGCTGTCTGCTTTCCTCTGTGTTTGTTGGCATCTCCTTCTGTGTTCTTGGACTTAAACTGATGACTTTTTTTTGAACATTGGACAGACTGAATCTACCCAGTAGTTAACCACTGGAGGAGAGAACTTGTCAGTACCACCCAAATCAAGTGTCCTGTATAGTTACCTGAAAGAATCTAGTAGAGGACCCCCTGCCCCCTGAGACCCGCCTCACAGGTTTTGGCCATCAGGAAGAAGGATGCATGGGAGGAGAGATCCAGATCTGAGAAGAAGTCGATCCTCCAAGACCCTTCAACAGCGGATGTGTTACTCCAAGACCTCCTCCTCTATATCCTCCTACCGGCCCCTCAGACACGGGAGCACCATCAATTGACCAGGCTGTCATCAACATCGGGCTTTCTCTGACTAGACCTGACTGGGACTTAATATGGGAAAAGGTAAGGGGCACCTGAAGGTCCACCACCAGATTCCATTGGCAGATATCAAGGGGGCCGCATGATGACCCACAAATCTGACCAAGGTATGTGAGGTTAAGCAGGGACCAGATGAGTCACTTGCAGCCTTTCTAGAGTGACTCATGGAGGCATTCCATCAGTATGCACCCTATGACCCCAGCAGCAAGGAGCACAAAGCTAGCTGAGATATTAGGAGAAAGCTTCAGAGGTTAGAAAGAAAGGATTAGTCATTGAGGGAGTCAGTGCAGGTTGCTGAGGAAATCTACCATAACAGGGAGACAGAGGAGGAGAAGGAGCGGGGGAGAAAGAAAGAAACGCAACAGGCAAGGAATCTACATAGAGTCTTGGCTACAGTAGTTATCGAAAGCAGAGAGGAGAGACAGGAAAGGACCAGTGGGAATACTGCAAGGAGAGAGGCCACTGGGCCCAAGAGTGCCCTAACGAATGGAAGCAGGGAGCAGGAAATCCCAGGCCTTGGGAAAAGCACCCCGAAACAGCAAAGGTGTCAGCCCTGGGTGAAGACAGTGATTAGGGGAGAAGGGGTTCAGATCCCCTCCCTGAACCCAGGGTAACTCTGAGAGTGGAGGGAAAACCCACTCAATTCTTGGTGGACACAGGGGCTTAATACTCGGTCCTTCAAGCTGATGGCCCTGTTTCCAAAAAAAAAAATAAAGATCTTGGGTCCAAGAAGCCACTGGCACCAAAATGTATTCATGGACTACCGACGAAGAACAGTGGACTTAGGGATGGGCTGGCTATCCCATTCATTTAAGGTTACCCCGACTGTCCCTAACCTCTGTTGGGGTGAGACATACTCTCCAAAATGGGGGCCCAGATAAATTTCCTGCCAGACGGGCAGCAACTAGCTGGCCAAAAAGGAGAGACCTCTCTGACTGACCCCTGCCAAAAGCCAAGGCTACCTGGTTTATAGATGGAAGCAGTTTTCTCCATGAAGGTCAGAGACAAGCAGGTGCTGCTGTGGTGGACAGCACAAACGTCATCTGGGCGGAACCTCTACCCCTCCCCCCCCCCCACCTCTACCCCCTGCATGTCAACGCAGAAAGTGGAGTTAATTGCCCCCACCAAGGCCTTGGAACTTGGAGCCTGCAAGAAAATTAACATCCATGCGGATAACAGGTATTCCTTTGTCACAGCCCACATCCACAGGGTTATATGCCAAAAGAGAGGACTGCTCACATCAGAGGAAACAAACAAGAAATCCTGGATCTCTTGGATGCCCTAATGAAGCCAGCAAGTGTGAGTATTATTCACTGCCCAGGACATCAGAAGGGAAGAAACTCAGTGGCCCAGGGCAATAACCAGGCAGACCAAGTGACTCGAGAAGTGGCTATGCAGGAGCCTATCCTGGTTATGGGTCTGTAAGAGACACCTGCTGGGAAATGGGACTGGACTAAGGGGTGGCCTCATAGAATACACTGAAGAAGAAAGGACTCAGATTGCTAGCCACCCTACCAACTATCACCTAGAGAAGGAAGGGAAATGGCACACAAGAAGGAAAACTATGCTCCCCAGAAAGCAAGCAAAAGACTTACTAGGCCAAATGCACAGATGGACTCGTTTATGGGATAAAAAGCTTGTCCAAGCAGTTAAGGAACTTAAAGTATGTATAATAGGACTCAGGTTTTGGACCAGAAAGATAATAAAACAGTGTAAGGTATGCCTTCAAGTGAGTGCTTATGCAGCCAAGAATAAACAGGGCAAAAGATCTAGGGGAGAACAGCCTAGAGTATATTGAGAGGTTGATTTTACAGAAGTTAAGCCAGGAAAATATGGTTACAAATACCTTCTAGTGTTTGTAGAAGCTTTCTCAGGATGGGTGGAGGCATTACCCACCAAGCAGGAAACAGCTGCCATGGTATCCAAGAAGATATTAGAGAAAATTTTCCTGAGGTTCAGAGTGCCCAAGGTAATTGGATCAGACAATGGTCCTGCTTTTGTCTCTAGGGTAAGTTGGGGATTGGCAGAGATATTGGGGACTAATTGGAAGCTCCACTGTGCGTACAGTCCCCAGAGTTCAGGCCAGGTAGAAAGAATAAACAGAATGCTAAAAGAGACCTTAACTAAATTAAATTGACCTTGGAGGCTGTATCAGACTGGGTGGTGCCCCTCCCCTTGGCCCTATTCTGAGCCCAGAACATCGCCTACCATTTTAACCTGACCCCTTTTGAGATCCTGAATGGTACTCCAACTCCCTTGGTGTCCATTGGGCCCTCCCGGGAGGTATCCCACAACATGAGATTTGGCTCCAACTGTCTGCCTTGGTCATGACTGCCTGGTGGTACCTTTGGATTCTGGTTCCTTCCCCCATCCTTTGTGCCCATCCACCAAACCTGTTTCAGCACTCACTGTCTCCCTTCTGCTGTGGTTGGGGGTGGCTGGGGCAGCCACTGGGACCTCTGCTTTGGTCTTACAGAGGAAAAAGCATGACAGTCTGAGGACAGCCATTGATTTAGATATAGAGAGAATAGAAACTTCCATCAGTCATCTTAAAGAATCACCGACTTCATTATCAGAAGTAGTACTACAGAATAGGAGGGGATTGGACTTAACTTTTCTCCAGCAAGGAGGGCTATGTGCTGCCTTAGCTGGAGAGTGTTGCTCTTATATAGACCATTCTGGGGTTGTTAGAGATCCAATGGCCAAGGTGAGAGTAGGGTTAGCCAAGAGGAAGTGAGAGAGAACAGAGTCAGGGTTGGCTCAAGTCTTGGTTTAACTCCTCCCCTTGGTTGACCACCCTCATCTCTACCCTGTTAAGACCCCTAATTGTTCTGCTATTGTTGACTTTTGGCCCCTGCATTTTGAACCACTTAGTCACTTTTGTTAAGGAACACATAGGTATAATACAGCTAATGATATTAAAGCAGAAATACAAAGAACTAGATACAGAAGACCAGGAGTATGAGCTATCAGAATACCAGCAACAGCTTCAGGATTGAAGCATGCAAAAGAAAAGGTGGAATGAAGAAGCCAGACTAGGAACTTTGGAAAATTCCACCAGAACCCCGAGCATGTAGGCACCCCCTCCCCTCCTGAAAAAGACAGGTTAGAGAGCAGGCAGGCTGGAAGGGAGGGGCTGATTAAGCCCCCACTACCTCATTCCCTACAGGCCAATCAGTTTAAAAGTCACACTGTTCTGCCAATCACATTGTGCCTAATGGCTGCTGCTCTAAAAGCTATAAACTCTCACTGAACTGGCTGCACAGGGTCGATCTCTCCCTCCTTTGAGTGCAGAGCGACCCCAGCATGCTGGAACAATAAATTCCTCTTGCTTTTTTCATCGATCCCCGACTCCACGGTGTTCACTCAGGGGTCTCCGGTAGGCTAAGGCTCCCCAGAGTCTTACAGTATGTGTGTGTGTGTGTGTGTGTGTGTGTGTGAAGGAATTTTAGATGAGGCATGGTGGCACACACTTTTAATCCCAGCACTCAGGAGGCAGAGGCAGAAGGATCTCTGAGAATTTAAGGCCAGCCTGATCTACATAGCAAATTCCAGGACAGCCAAGACTAAATAGAGACACCCATGTCAAACAAACAAAACAAGAGATTTTTTAAGTTAAGTTTAAAAAACTAAAGAATCAATGAGTGAAAATACTCATATTAGCTCACTTGATTCCACAGGAATCTTAGAATCATTCTCGGAAATCCTAATTTCCCCATCAATAGCTCCCTAGTACCTCTCCATGCTCTTCATCTTGATCTTTAGGAGTCATTATTTTGCACACAGGTATGTCCTAGAGCCATCTGGGTTTCTGTCCACTCTCCTTGTTCCCAACTCACCTTTTTGAGAATGAAGCACACAGGGTTAAATTGGTATTATCCAGAGTTATCCATACTTGTACCATAAGCTAGAGAAGACATTCTGTCTAAAAACAAACAAACCAATTGACTTGTATGCATACAATACCATGATAAAGTGTTCTCTGATATTTGCCTTTATTCCCTCTAGCTCATCATTATAATTAGTACCTGACTATTTCCAAAGGAGAGGAAAAAAGGCGGGAAACAGTTGAAAAGTTATTAAATACCGTCATCTCACAGTCATCTGAGTTTTCCACTGGCAGCTTTGGTGTGAGTGAGGGGACTGCAAAGTGTGTGTGTGTGTGTTGTTGTTGTTTCTTTCCATAAGAAAAAGAATGGGGGGCATATAAGAACTTTGACTTTGCAGGTGTGGTGAGAAAGCTATCATAATCTGATTCTCTAAGGCAAAAATGTTGGCCTCTGTGATGGGCAGGTTGCCTAGGAATCACTTGTAAGCTGCACATTTGTGTGTAGATTACTGGCATGTGTGATAGGGGTCTAGCCTGGGAGGTCTCTTGCCTTCCCACCAGGATCTGGGGAGCTAGGATGATCTTCAGAGTTATTCCACACTGAAGCAAGTATCCAGACTTGCACCCAAAGGCTGACTCATCCTAGGGAGTAGGGTCCCCTCAGGAAACGATATTTGGTAAGGTGGCTCTCTGTGGTTGAGAATAGAACTCAAAGCGGGACTTTGCTGAGGGCTGTCGGCTGGTAACCTTCCCAGGCTTGGAGGAGGAAAGTGGATTCTGTGACATGACTCTGCACTCTCTGAGATCATAACATTCGATTTCTACCTAAGCTGTAAATTATTAATGTAAACCTGGAAAGGACTAAGAAGTGTTGAGGAGAGAAACAAAACTTCAACCTATCTTACAAGGAAACTGGAGCTGAGAACATAAAGAAGAGCTAGGGGTACCATTAAATGATAGATCGTGTTTCTAGCGTGCGTGGAATGAGGCCCCCTTCTTAGAAAGGAGGAGAGGAGAGGAAAGGTAGGCTCCTCCCATGAGCGAATGTTAGAAAGTGGACCCAGAACCTGCTTAAAGGGCATCTGATGACTTGGAAATAATATACTATACTATTGCTAAGATCTCTTCAAAGAAGGTGTGTGTGTGTGTGTGTGTGTGTGTGTGTGTGTGTGTGTGTCTGTACGTGCATGCACATGCATGTGGTAAGATGGGGTCTCTATTTACTCCTGGCTGTCCTGGAATTTGCTATGTAAACCAGACTGGCTTAAACTCACAGAAATCCATCTGTCTCTGTCTCCTCCTAACAGCTGGGAGTGATGGCGCACCAGTGTGCCTAGCCACGGCTACATTTTTAGCCTAGCTTTCCTTCTCTGGAAAAGAAAATGGCTAAGCCACTTCATGGACTTTGTCCTAAAGCAGACACACTCCACTCCTGCATCAAACAAAATCAAAGCACAGGCTCTTTAGGGAGCGAACTTCCTCTCATTTAGGTTTCCTCTTGCTTCCTCCCCAGGGAAACTCCACCCCCATAAAAGCTTTCAAAGAAATGAGCTTGCAGATGCCTCTCCTGAGCCAAGCCAATCATCTAAGGCCTCTATCTTAGCCAAGGGACTCAAGGAATCCTATTTGTTGCCTATAGAAGAATGCTCTGAGAATATTTCCTATGGTTTTCAGTGCTCTTAAAATTCTGCACTAAATAAACTGTGAATCCATACATTATATTCAATATCAGAATGTTGAAACTGTCAAGATCAATGTGGACATACACACCTTGACTCTCCAACACCTCTGGGAGCCAGCCTGCTACCTTACAAAGGAGGGCACGGAAGCACTAATACTTTGGTTTTTCAATGAATTGCTTTTATATGTAAGAGGCTTTGCCTGCATGTGTGTCTTTGCACCACACGTGTGCCTGGTGCCTGAGGAGATAAGAAGATAGCACAAGCCCTTGGGACTGGAGTAATGGATGGTTGTGAGCTGTCGTAGGTTGTTTGTTTTATAATGTACTTACGTGACTGTTTTCACACATCTTCAGGAATGTGTTAGAGGAGCCGGTAAACACAGTGAATCTGTTATGATGCTTATCCTGTTGGAGCCTCCGTGGGCTACCTTTGCTGCCCTCACAGCCACTGGCTCTGAACACTTCCCTTGGTTGTGTCTTTCCGATGAGCTGGCAGTTCTTGGCCTTGGCTTCCTGAGAATGCATGGATGCTGAGAGTCAGCTGGCTTATCATCAGTGCTTGCAACCAGGAAGCACTTAGGGGAGCCACGTCCATCATTTTCTTGTGAAATCCTCTTGCGATCTGTTATGATCCCCACCCAACCATGAAGGGGCTCTGGCCAACTGGACCTTAGAAAGCGAGGCTGTGGCAGGCCTTACCTTCTCCTCATTCCCTTCCTTCCTAAAAACCATTCGATTCCTGAAGCCAGCCACCAAGGTCTATTCTGTTATTTGGACACTTCCTCCTCCTGAGGCTGACTACCAAGGCCCAGCTACCAAACTATTGAAGACAAGCAATCAAAAGCCCCCTTTGGCTCACTTAATTAACGTGCTCAGTTAAAATGAAATATCTCATCCTAACATGGGGTTCCCCTTTACTTTTATAAACCGCCATTTTCCTGCGTGCCATGTCTGTCTCCTCTCTATCCAGAGACAGTCCTCTGTCCTCCAGGACAAATCCCTTTCCCTCTCCCTTGCTCCCTCCCCTTCTCCCTCATCCTCTATCTTCTGTCTTCCTCTTTTATTCCCTGCCCTCTGACCTTCCAGGGCAAACACGTCTTCCTTGTGCTGAGAACTTGGTCTTGTGGGTCCTGAGCCGTACCAATCTCTATACACCCCACCCCTCTGGTTGGTTTCACTGACTTGTGAGTTAGTGGTTCTCAGCAAACTCAAAGCCAGTCACCAATAAACCTGGCAAAGTTCTTTAATCTTCTCTGTCTTTTCTTCTTGCGTTGTCCTGGGATGTTAGACAGCTACTGACTGGAGGAATTGAAACGCTTCCTCTAAGGTGGCAGAGAAAGGCTCTTGAGACTCAGGAACCTAGTATGTATTGTGGCTCACGTCTTTAATCTCAGCACTCAAAAGGCAGAGGCAGACAGATCTGTGATCTGATCTGATTTCTAGGACAGCCTGGTCTTACATAGTAAGCCCCAGAACAGCCAGTACTACAAAACAGACCATGTCCCAAAACAACAACAAAAAAGACTCAGGAACCTAGCTACCTGGTCCCCACTCCACCCCAGGATGCCAAAGAGGCTCTCTGGTGGACAAGCTGCAGCGATATCCAGGCATGCAACTTTCGCGAGTCATCACCTACCCTTGAACGGCCTTCTTGGTGTTGTAGCTGTCTGTGAAATACCCAAGAGTAATGCCAATAAGCTCACTGGTTTACTGAGCTAGATTTGAGTAGAACTGTTGATTTGATCCGTCCTGGTACCCTGTTTGATGTGAATAGATATCTGTTTACATTTCCTTCAGTAAAGTCAAACAAATGGAAGCATGGCTTTGATCCAGAGAGAATGTCCTCTCTTCTTTTATGCCTATGAGGGGTACAGACTGGTCTGTAGTCCAGGATGGCAGTTGGTAGGATATGTCCTGGAAGACAGTGTCTAAGCATTATTGTGGACTTGTCTTGCCAGCCCTCACCGGCTGATCTAAGTGTAAATCCCCCTTCTGCTTTTTTTTAGAAGAGAAATTCATATGTCCCCTTTCTGAGTGCATTGTCACCAAGGATGATGTGAACCACTAGTAGCTACCCTGGGGAAGCACTTAAGCAGTGGTCACTGAATGAGTGCCTAGAGAAGAACAATCTGAGCACTAGTCATTGTGCAGGCTCCTAGGAAAAACAATGCAGAGGCTTCTCAGGCCAGGGAGCAGGACTATTTCTTATTCATATGCAGAGATTTACAAACAAAATTTAATTCAGTAATCACTTCACTAAAAAAATGTTTAGTCAAGCTAATGTCCTATTTTACAAGCTTCAGTAACAAACTGCACTTGCTTTCTCAGTCAGCCTCCGGTGTGTGGCTCCCAGCGGCTGTCTTTTCCTTACCCTCCTGGTGTCTCTCTTCTCTCACACAAAACCTCCTTCTCTCACTGAGCGCCTTCTTTTCTCTAATGCCCAAAGAAATCAAGTGCCTCCACTAACCCTGCCCGTGCTCCATCTTGGCCTGGTTACAGAGGCTCTTCCCATGTAAGCTCGCCAGAGCTTCTGCTAGTCAGTCTAAAGCCTGTCGTTGGTCTCACAGACTGTAGTGACGACTAGGAACTTACGACACTTCCACCCTGCCGGTTAGCTTCTGAAGAGACTGTTTCTCACTCAAGTTGAGGTCCACCATTGCAACACCCTGAACCCAGTCCAGAATAAAGAAGAGGAACTTCATCATTGCCTTACCTCAGGGAATGTCCCTCACCTCAGGAAAAGAATTAGAAACTCCCACAGAGACCCGTCACCCTAGCAGAGTTGTTATGAATTATCTCAAAGCTGAAGCTGGTAGCTGAAGAAAGGGCTCTAAAGCCTTCACAAGAAGTCTACTGTGAGGCAGCGCTCACCTGGCTGCCTGGTGCTTCTGGAGGTCTCAGTGAGTACAGCGTTTGACAGACCAACTGAATCAGAACTGCGACCCCCTTCGGGGACTATCTGGTACACTTTATCCATTGACTTTTTCTTTTTTAAATTGAAAATAATTTTTATCCAGAAAAATCTGTGGTAAGATATGGTTAACTAACCACACACAAATGTCTTGAAATTTTGCGGCAGATCCAAACAGACCCTGGTTTCTCCACCCTGGACAGACTCTGCTAAGTCATTTGCATTATAAATACTCTCCAGGGCCAGTAGTTCATCCTCCTAGACTTCCAGGTCTCCTGGTGACATTGAATTTCCTGTAAGTAACAACCAGGAGAAAAGGGTAGTAACTGCAGTCTGTACTTCAGTTCAGCTTGAAATTTGTACAAATCCCATTTATTTTTCTATCCAGTGGAAAAGAGACTGAAGCTGGGTAAGACACCAAAATGTGGGACTTGTATCAGATCTACTACGGAAATGCTGCAACCTTCTGGCTGACCAGCTGAGCCTGACCCCAAATTTCTGCACTACTCCTGGAGGACCCCTGCTCCTGCCATGCTTGATGGCCAGGCCAGGAAACATATTTTTCATTATAATGTGGCTGATCAACCCCATCACTGACTCCATGAACACCACTATACTACTTAAATTAATCTCTTTGGCTTCCTAGATTATTTGTAGTCTTGGATTGCTGCTACTTCAAACAAAGGCCATTCAATGGAAAGCCAGCAGGAGTCAGTGGAGCTTCCCCATTCACCTCCTATCCACAGCCATCTAGAATTCTTTCTCCCTTTTTCCTGGATCAGAAATCTCAGTAACGTTTAGCTAATAAATGTGGCTGCTCCTATAAAGAGAGCATCTCCTCTCAGTGTTTTTGAGTAATTATTATGACTGAGGGGGGCAGGGAATTACTTAGACGTCTGAGGAAGACTTGGGATTCTTCAGTGCAGTCCTGGGCAGGATGCTTCTATTTTGTCCTAAATGAGAACCCATACTGGTTTGTTGTTGCTGTTGTTGAATAAACTCTAAAAGACAGATTAGACTAAAGGAAATCTAGACTACTTACAGTGAAGTGTGTTTGGGCCTCCTGGATTCTCCTGTCATCCTCATCCCTGACAGCAAGGCAATGACTCCTAGTCTGAACACACATCTCACACGTTCCTTTTAAGAACAGGCCAAAATATAAGGCATAATTGGTCTCTTTAGTAAAAGTGAGTTTGTTCTTTTGTAGTTGGCCCTTCTGGGTGCAGGTAGATGCCTGGAAGCAAAGTGAACTCAAAGCTAGCAGAAAGGGACACCCTGGCTTTCTGGCAGGAGACTGCTCTTCCCTTGTAGACACACATCACAAACTCTCTTGGACAACTGCAAGTGCCTTCAGTTTGATTATTGAGCCTAACATCCTTCATCAGACATTTCTGCTCATGGTTAATCGCAGTTCCCCTTGGGCCCACCACATGTCTTTTGGATCTAACAAGGAATGGTCTCCGTGCCCATGACTCCCAGCCAACTCCTCTGGATGACTGGAAACACTTCTAAGTCTATAGGATCAGATAAGTTGGTCATGGTAGAAGACCCTTGAAACCCTAGCACACAGGAGGCTGAGGCAGGAGGATCATAAATTTGAAACCAGCCTATACTACATAGCCCCACCCCCTATGCCTGACTAGTTGGAAGGACAAAGAGCATGCAAGATCTACTACCTTATGCAGTTCCTTAGGAAATAAGATCTGGACATAGTCAAACTGAATTGGGATCCTAAGGCCCACCAACTAGTTGGGAGATCACATTGGGTTGATTGTCAGCCTGTGCTCCTTGGTTGTTATTGATTCTACCTGGGGAGCACAGTATTTCCTATGTGGAAGTGTATCCTATAAGGTTGTAGACAGCCTGCCTATTCCTTCAGAGGACATTACATCATCCAAGAATGTCCATAATACAATCATTCCAGAATACACAGTCTAGAACAAAGATGGCCTGGAATGACCCTAGCTCCCCTCCCCCTCCTAGACTGTGCTATAGGGGTGGCTGCCATAACAGACCTCCAAGTATTTAAGGAAGGAGTTTTGCAGCCTCAGAAACATCAAACTTTCTACAAAACAAAATATTAGGGAGTTTCCCAGGAGATTTATACATGTATTATCCAAGTGCGCCCCAAAGAGAGCTCTCCTTGTGATGCAATTAATCGGTTTAAAATGTAATTCAGAGGGTTAGGCTATGGTGCAGTTGACAAAGCACCTTCTACACAAGCATGAGGACCTGAGCTTGAATCCCCAGAACCCACAGAAAAAGCTGGGTCCAGCAGCATGAATGTGTAAGTCCAGCACTCGGGAGGCAGAGGCAGGAGGATGTCTGAGTTCATACAGAATGAGTCCCAGGAATGCCATGACTACTGAGAGAAACCATGTCTTGGGGGAAAAACATTTAAAAGAAAATCATAACCATTTTGTCTTTTTTTACTTAAAAAAACCCAATCATATATTCAGTCTTGCCTTATATTCTGAGTGTTCATGAATACGTCTTTGTTAATTAGCTTTTGTCACCTTGACAAACGCCCAAGAAAGTCAACTTAAAGGAGGAAAGGTTTTACTTATTTTAGCTCACACCTATGGAGTGATCAAGCTCGGGCTTGTTTTTCCTGTACAGTAGGAGGATGGCATAGCAAAGCTGATCACTTCACGGTGGCCAGCAGCGAAGACACACAGGGAGGAGGGATAGAACAAGAAGGAGGGATAGAACAGGGAGGAGGGATAGAACAGGGAGGAGGGATAGAACAGGGAGGAGGGATAGAACAGGGAGGAGGGATAGAACAGGGAGGAGGGATAGAAGCCTTCTTCCAACAGCCTTCGCTTCCCAGTGCTGCCACAGGTCCACAGCAGCTGGGCATCATGATGGCGTGCCTGTCATGCTAGCACCTGGGAGGCATAGTCGGAGGCTTGCAAGGGTTGCAGAATAGCCTAGGCTACATAGCAAGACCTTAACAACAGCAAAAACATCCAAATTATGATATCTGATTTTTTTAAATTGTGTACTTTTTTTTTTTTTTTTTTTTGGTTTTTCGAGACAGGGTTTCTCTGTGTAGCCCTGGCTGTCCTGGAACTCACTCTGTAGACCAGGCTGGCCTCGAATTCAGAAATCCACCTGTCTCTGCCTCCCAAGTGCTGGGATTAAAGGTGTGCACCACCACTGCCTGGCGCGTATTCTTTTAATTTGTTCATTTGCCTCCAACTCTTTCTATAGCTCAGGCTGCCCTCAAATTCTTGATCCTTCCGCTTCACAATGTATACACGCATTTCAGTACATCACTGTACTAATATAATATTAGAGATGTATGCTTCAAGTATGATACTGTGCAATATATATATGAACACACGCACACACACACATACACATACACACACGCGTGCGCGTGCACACGCACACGAACATACACACATATCCTTGAAATTGAGACATGTCCTAAAACCAGTGTGATTTTAAAACATCCTTACTGGCAGTACACTACAGACTAACTTTGGAAGCATAGTAAGATTGGGTTAGCTACAATGTATACGGAGAGAGTGTGTATTTAAAGATTCTCTCCTTTGATCCTGTAAGGATATCAAGCCAGGATTGCTATTCAGATAGAAAAGATTAAGGAATTTGCCCTGTGGCTGATCAGTCTTGCCATACTTGACATGCTGGTAGCACGCAGCTCTCGGGCAAAGCTTTGGCTCACACCATTTGCTATTTTCCTTGGTGCAAACCATGGTGGTGACATAACTCACTAAAGGTAGAGTTAGGAAGATGTGTGTCAACCTCTTCTGCAGGTGGAGCTGACCCGGGCTCCATCACACCAAACACTGTGCAGCTCTCGGGTTGCATCTCCACTTCGGGGGGGCCCTATTCACTTCTGCAGTTCCATGGGAAACAGAATCCCTTGACATGCTCCTGGCATTCTGTCTGAGAACCATTATTTAGTGAGAAAAATTTAATAATAATAATAATAGTAAATATATTATTAAATATATTTAATTATATTATATTTAATTATAATATAATTATTAATACTTATATTATTAATAATTTAATATATTATTATTATATAGTATTATTAATATACCATTCTTAGAATGGTAATATAATACTATATTATACACCTACATGTATAATATAATAAGCAAGCACAATAATAATATAATGCTTAAACTCTGTAGAGCCAGCAAAGTGGTTTAGCAGGTAAAAGCCATGCAGGCTTGATGATCTGAGCTCAAGCCCTGGAACTCACAGTAGAAGGAGAGAACTGACTTTTATAGGTTGTCCTCAGACCTTCATGTATGCCGTGGTACATGCCCATCTGTACTACACACACACACACACACACACACACACACACACACACGGTACATGCCCATCTGTACTACACACACACACGCACACGCACACGCACGCACGCACACACACACGCACTGTAATAATGATGTAATAATGATGGTGACAACGATGATGATAAAGTTTGAACTCTGAAGGCCAAGTGACTCTATCTCACTTGTGAGCTCACACGCTGACTTGCTGTGGTCTCAAAGCTTATTGACACAGCTGTTTTAGATCAGAGAGCACGGACTTATTCATGCTAAAGTGTAGGCATAGTACTGGAATATTTTGTCTTTTGTCAAACAGTAGGTTGAGTCCAGTGCCTATTAAGTGATGTAAACTGGACTGTATTCATCGGGTGGCACTGCAGAGAAAGAAACCTGGCATCTTTTTGGTCCCAGTCCTTTACCACACGCAATAAATCTACCCAACTTTTGCCTGGTGGGAAAGCATTATCTTGTAAAACTTATAAGCAAAGCCATCCTTTTTGTGGTAGAAAGTTCCAAGAGTATTCATAAATCATCCTTGAGGAAATTTCCTGGAGCCGAGGATAATCAGAGACCCCAGGAGAATTCCTCATGAGTGTGTCAACACTGTTGCCATTCTGATTAACCTGACTTACAGTTCCTGTGAAGAAATCCATTTGTCTCTCATAGAATCAATTAAGGTGTTATTACCAGAACCAAGTGCAGCAGGGTGAGGCTAACCCCCAGGACTGAGCAGGCATGTGGTCAGAGGTCTCCAACCCACTGGACTGAGCAAATCTAAACTATCTGGTTATAGGTGGCACTGAGATGCCTCCACTGGCTTTTCCCGTTGGCCTGAGTACCCATGTGTGGTAGGATTGCACAGACTGTAAGGAAAACTTCTAGGGCATTTCAGTTCCCCATGACAACCCCAGCTAGTCAGCTGAGATGTCCGGAATGGTATCCAAAAACCAAGGTGGTATCGCTAGTCACTGCAGCTAAAATAGGGGAAATTTTTAAATCACCTTTTGTGCATGTGTGTGTATGTATGCATATGCGTTCAGATGTATGTGTGTGTGCTAAGATGCACATGTGTGTGAAGGTCCACTCTGTCAGGTGCTTTCTTCAGCCTTCTCCGTCTTACTTTTAAATGAGACAGGTTCTCTCCTGGAACCCAGAGCATTCCAGTTCAGCTAGAATGGCCAGCCAACAAGCCCCAAGGCTTCTCATGCCCGGCTAGTTGTGAATTTCTTAACTAAAAAAAATAAACATATAAGAAATCTTTGTGGATTATAACAAGAATATTTACGTACAAACAACTGAATGAATAATTAGGCTTTCTCTAAAATGATCCACATTTTAGAAAATATATATCTGAACTTACATAGAAAGTGAGGGGTGTATTAGATGTGTTTATTTCACGATGCCTCCCCTACCCCTCCCAAGGGAAATGTGCATACAATGACAGCTAGGGGACTGGCTAAAGTCAAACTGCCTTGAAGAAGTAGAAATGAATTTATATTGTGTAAAGGAGAATTCCTGGAAACAAACAAATTCAGACTCCCAAACTTGGAGAAACTATTGTTTGTAAAACAGACCTTCAAAGAGCAAAAGGAGAAACAGAAAAACAATATCTTAATTTTGTGAAGTTACAGCTGGCACAGAGAATACACAATGACTTTCAGAAAAACTTAACTCTAAAGTCCTCAGAAACAGCTTCCAAAATAAATAAATGTTTAAAAAAAAAAAGGAAAGAAACAAGCCCAAATTACTTTTACTTGCGTAAAAAGATCTGGCTTTTGAAAGACCAGTTATGCTGATCCATCCCTATAAGCCTGTACTTGGATAACTAAGGCAGGAGGATTGCTGTGAGTATGAGGCCATCTCACAGGTTTACAGTATGAATCCATCACACACACGCACATGCACACATACACACAGACACAGACATACACACACACACACACACACACACACACATGATTTTTAACTCAAAATAACTCTAGAGCTCCACACTGTTGCTAGAGTCATTCCCCTAAATGCCTATGTACCAACTAACCACAGCTGGGACACTCTGCTGGAAACAGTTCCCAAATCACCCTCCAAATCATTAGAGGAAGGACACTCTCAAAGACTGCGTAATCGAGGCTGCTTGAAATTTAGTCTTAGGGACAGGAGCTATGTTTCCAGCATGTCACTGGGACATGTGCCTTGGGATAGAGCAGTGTGTGAACCTGGGTTCTTACCAACAGAGGGGAACAGTGAGACTCACCGTCCAGGTAAAACTGTATGTCTTACAGAATAATAATGAATTATGATATGAATTATCACTCACCATAAATTATAAGTGAATTATTGCCACAGCTATGACCATTGTTGCTCTCCACTGCCCTGGAAAGAGCAAAGTAGCAGCCACCACACTGCTATATGATAAACGTGAGGTAAGATTTTATGTAAATGATCGTGAAGATCCGTACTATTTTTTTAAACGAGTAAAGATCGTTTAAAACTAGCTTCATTTTCTGCTGTACTGTATAAAGTGATGCTTGGAGAAGCATCGGCTTTTAATTCAGGTCTAGATATTTGAATCTCTGTGATGGTATCTAGATCACTTAACTTCTCTAAGTTTAGGGAACCCCATACCCTAGGTCTGCTGTCGCATCTCATTCTAAGGAATGTCTGGCCCTAACCTCATCCTCTGATACAGATTATCATTTGGTGCTGACCCCAACCATAGATTTATTCCATTGCTACTTCATAACTGTAGTTTCACCACTGTTATGAATTGTAATGTAAACATTTGATATGCAACCCCTGAGAAAGAAAGGGGGTGGAGACTCACAGACTGAGGACCCCTGTTCTGGAGGTTCCAGGGAAGCATTCACTTCCTTGTTTTCAAATATTCTGCAGTTGTTCCTTGCATTTTCTTAGGGAGACTTGGAAGAGATGGAAAGAGTCATGGTAACGGCTTACATCACCCTGTTCCTTAAATGTCTCTCTACCTGCTCTTCACCATGATGCTCTCTAGAGAAATGGTGTCATTCCTACTGTTTGAAACTGTGAAGCATAACTCAGAGGAGATAGAAACAAAATTGTGGTTTATGTTACATCCCAAGGGGGAAAACTCTTTATCAAATGATAATGGCATGTATTCCCCTCTTCCATGTGTCAGAAGCCATGTCAAATCAATGTGCTGTTTTCATTCAGTGTTTATACTGTCCTATAATAAGTTCATGCAATCCTGTGAATGGGTTAACGTGTTTTAGTTTCCTAGCAGATAGCACAGTGCAGGGCCTGGAAGTAACACACGTATATTTTCTTAGAAGTTTGGAGATCACAGTAGGTCTACAGCCTGTATCTTTCCTAGAGCAACCTCCCTAATGCTTTGACCCTTTAATGCAGTTCCTCATGTCATGACCACCAACCATAAAATCATTTCATTATTACTTCATCACTATAATTTTGCTACTATTATGAATTGTAAGTGAATATCTGATAGGCAGGATGTCGAATATGTGACCCCCGAGAAAGAGCCATTCAAGCCCTTAAAGGGGTCGTGACCCACTGAGAACCGATGTACTACAGGCTCTAAGGAAGCATTCGTTTCCTTGGCTTTTACATCTTCTAGAGAATGCTCACCTTCTTCAGCTGCAGGCCCTGGCATAGCCTGCTTCTACAGTGGCATCCTCTTAGCTCATGTAAGATTTATCTACATATGTATGAGGGAACTAAGTCAGACAAGAGCATTTGCTCCTCCTCCTCTCTAAATGGTCGCCCATACACTCATGCGTCAAACATTGATCCCAAGCTGGTGGAGCAAGTTTGGGAGGCTGTGGACACTTTTGCAGCTAGAACATAGTTCATGGAGACACTAGAAGGCCTTTGAAGATGTTCTATAACAAAACTTTTCCTAGGGAGACGCTGAGGGGGACCCCCTCATAGTGCAGGCTCCTTTTGTAAGAAACAGATTAGGCACAAACTACACCCAAACACCTATTTTCACAGAGAAAGCCTTTATTAAGGGGTAGGGGGTGAGTAAAAGTGTCTGGTCTTTGACTCGGGCAGAAAAACAGCAGCATGTGACCTTGCAGATATAATGTTTAAGGGGACAAAGGGGACATCTGTGTTAAATGGTCTAGGATGTGATGAGACGCTAGACTGGGCATGTTGATCAGGTGAACCAAAGGGGGCTTTTGATTGCTGGACCTTGGCAGTCAGTCTCAGAAATGAGTCTGGCATGAGAAAATGTCCAAAAAGAGAATAGACCTTGGCAGCTTGGGGATGCAATCTCTGGTCACACGGGAGAGGGAAAAGGAAGAAACAGTATCTGCTTAGGACCCCCAGGAAAGACCAAGTTCTCAGGACAAAGAAGATTTATTTGCCCCGGAGGAACAGAGGGTGGGGAATAAGAGACAGAAACGGACCTAGAGGAGGAGGGAGAAGGGGAAGGGAACAAGGGAGAGGGAGAAAAGGAACCGGGAGGTGAATATTTGTCCCCTGACAAAGGAATGTCTCTGGATAGAGGGGAGACAGATTCGGCCCATAGGCAAATGGCGGTTTATAAAGGTAAAATGGGAACCCCATGTTAGGATGAGGTATTTAATTTTAACTGGACAAATTAATTAGGTGAGCCAAAGGGGCCTTTTGATTGCTGAACTTCAATACTTTGATAGCTGGACCTTGGTAGTCAGTGTCAGGAAGATGAAGTGGCCAAATATGGGAATCAACCTTGGTGGCTAGCTTCAGGAATGTCATCCAATAGTTTCTAGCAAGGAAGAGGGAATGGGGGGGAAGGGCAAGGCCTGCCAGAGCTAGATGCTCTCGTGGGCTAGTGTCTCTTCACTGCCAGTGCCAGGTTTGTCAAACCCAGGCCTGCTGGAGCCCTTCAGACACATGAGAGTCTACACCTCCCTAATAGGGAGCCTTCGACAGAGCAAAGCACAATGCTGTCAAATCCCAATCTAGCGAGCCAATGAGTTTATTGGAGTTACTTGTAGGAATATGTTTCAGAACCATGTTTGCCATGCTCAGGCAGGCTAAAGTCCCTTCAAACAGTACTGAGGAATTCATGCAGTCATCCTAGAATAAATTCACTTTTGTAATATTTTAAATATTTAATAATACAGCACATATAATAATATACAGGCCCAAATCGTTCTTGTTAACCAATCCCCTATGTATGTTTTCATTAGTTTGAACTGGATGCTTGTGTCTTTTCAAGTTCATGTGCTGAAGTCCTGACCCTTAGAATGATGTACTTGCAGTCAGGCCCTGGGGAGGTAACCAGCTCAGGAGGCAAAGCCCTAGTGGCAGGATTCATGTACTTACAAGAAGGGACACACCAGTGGCACCTGCAGGTGACTCTGTAGTGGTTCAATACCCAGAGAGAGGGGATGGGGAGAAGGAGAGAGACAGAGAGACAGAGAGACAGAGAGACAGAGAGACAGAGAGACAGAGGTGTCTCTCTCTAGCATGCTTAGTCACAGCAAGATTTAGACATCAGCTTCAAGATTAAGCCTTTCAGATCCTGATATTCTGTTATCACAGTTCAGCATGGTGACTGGCATTCACACATCTGTCAGAGTATGACTTATGTAGGCACTTTCTATCCCAAGGCAGAGGGAAAGCCCTGTGCTTTAAGAGAGCATAGCTGGCAATAAGTCTGTCGCTATAATCTAGTGGTCTAAGCACACGGGTGGTGATGACCCGTC
>JADRCH010000305.1:547143-592763 GCA_019843965.1 Rhynchomys soricoides | reverse complement strand
GAAGTGGGAATACTAGTGATACTTCTCAGAGCAGTTGTGAGCATAGTGTGGATAAAGGAGCTCGAACACGCGTCACTCCATGCAGGTGAGCAGATGGCCAGACATCCGACTTTCTCCCTCCATCTCCTCCTCTTCTCTTCTCCGCTCTGACTTCTGTTCCCAGAGCAACACATCCAGGGACAAGAGAAAAAGAACATGAACAGATTTAGAGTGTGATGTGAGATGGCGTCCATGGAATGCCCACTGGATAAGGAGGACGATGCAAGATTACTTCCTGTCGCTACTCAGGGGATCCTGTAACTTGAACAATCACGACCTTACTGGACCTGGTGGTTCCCTTCTGTGGCCTCAGCGTTGACAGGCTGAGTTTGAGGCAGCCTGGGATATAGAGTGAGACACCATCCACCCTACCATACAAACATGCGTGCGCTTGTGGACACACACACACACTCACATGGTCAGACTGATCAGGAGACATTTCAATTAAAAGTAAATGTAAAGGACCCAATGTGTAACTCAGTTGTGAAGTACTTGCTTGGCATGCACAAGACCCTGGCTTCAATTCAAAGTACCACACACACAAAAGTAAATTACAAAGAACTATTTTGTGGAGGCAATCTAATAACATATGCAAGGAGTTTCTCGTTGTATTAGTCTGATTAATGCTACAAACATGTCTGTAGTTCAAGACGACAACTCTTTAAAAGCCTGCCGGCAGGCACAGTGTATGGAGTTCACAACAGAGCAGGCGAGCAGGCTCTGGGAGATTCTTTCAGAATGGCCAGCTCATTCTTTAACCTGCTGGGAGGACTAGGTCAATAATTAGATTTAAAAGCTCTCTTTCCTGACCACATGGCAACAAACAGAACAGCAAACAAGGTTCTCCTTCTCTCCTGTAGTATTTCAGTTGTTGATTGAAGTTCTATTGTTTATCATTTATGTCAGTTAAAAAGATGTGAAATAGTTAACCAATATTTCACTTGGGAGAGAAATGATGTCATCTCTCCCGCCCATTGTCCCCTGTGTGGCTGGTGTCTAAAGTGCTCTACAAGCTGGTAAGTGAGCTTTCCCATTGCTGGTGCAGAGTCAATGAAGATAAATCTTCTCGAGGGAAGCTAGGTAAAGGCAGTGGCCCATTAGCTGATATTTCTGGAACACTATTCTTTCCTTACACCAAGAGGACTGAAAGATGGGCATGCCAGGGCTGGCAGGATGCATGGGTGATTATCTGAGGAAAGCCCCCGTGGCATATCTTCTCTGTCTTTCTGGAGATAATATATAGCATCTATTGAGTCACGTGAAGAACTGAACAACAAGTATACCAGGTTATACACACCTTAATTGAGTTAGGAATAAGACTTGCAGTGTGAGATGTCTGCAAACAGGAAATCACACTGCAGTTAAAAGCAAGACTGAAATTATTTTTTCATAAACAGGGAGGCTAAGCAGGAAGCCACAGAGCGTATAGAAAGCTGCAAGTCCAACCAGACATGACAATAATGGCTTCATGAGGTGAGCTGTGCGGCGGATGGACCTCTTTCTAACACACGGCTTCTCCCCCTCTGTCTCCTCTGGCAGTTATCCAGAGTCACACCCTTCTAAAGTGGTACTTACAGAGACAACACTGGCAGCCAGCACTCAAGCCAGCACACACTGGGCTTTAGGGAGAGGTTTCTCTTCCTAGCACGAGCTTCAGCTTCTGGTTTCTGTGGTGCCTGCACAGTTTCAGAGCACTGGGCCAAAGGGCACTTTGCAGTCCACGTCTGCATATACCTTTCAGACTTGTCATCTGATCTTCTATAACAGAGTGCGGGGCAGGGCTTTGACGTGTTTCTCAAAGGTCAAAGGCCAACCAGCCAGCTCAGCACCAGACTGTGGAAATCCAGCTGTCCCCAGGCAGGACTCTTGCTTTAAGGAGTTTCTGGCCTACTTCTGTTTCTCCTCCCTCTTCTGCTACTCTGTCAATCCTCTTTGTATGCTTTGTCAACGCATGTTGTTGAAACACACACTGCTCCACACTCACCCCACTGAGCGTCTTCATCTCTCAGACAGTTCTCATTGTGGAGGCGAAGGGGAAGTTGAGTGCAGTTAGGTTTGCTTATGTGAGCATGGACGAGGGGTTCTTGGTTTGTTTGGTTTTTTAAATTTATTTATTGTATGTGCATTGGTATTTTGCCTGCTTGCATGTCTGCATGAGGGTGTCAGATACCCTGCAACTGGACTTACAGGCAGTTGTGAGCTACCCTATGGGAGCTGAGAATTGAATCCATGTCCTCTGGAACAGCTGCCAGTGCTCTCAGCCTCCGAGCCATCTCTCCAGCACCCCCCCCACACTCTTTCTTTTTTTAACTGGAGCATGGGCTCCCTCCTTTTAGATGATTCTTAGCTAACTCTAGGAGCCAGAGACCAGCAGGAGAGAAGTCAGTATGAAATATCAGTCCTAGATGGTTTAAAAACACCCCATTTTTGAGACTGGAGAGATGATGCAGGTAAGGACCTTAGCTTGCCAGTACCTGTGTCAGGTGGCTCACAGCAGCCTGTACTTCAGCCACAGCCTGTATGTCTGGTGGGGCCAGGGGACTGGTCTCTTTTCTCTCCTAATCTTTCCCTCCTCCATTTCCTTTTGTGGCTCCACAGTTGCTCTGTATGGACTCTCCCCTCAGCCTTCCCCCTCCTAGATGTAAATGGCCCATTTAGTCAGAAAGAAATCTGACAACCATACTGTATGAGAAAAGAATCTATTTTCATTAAAAGGAAAGAAAAAAAAAAAAAAAAGACAAGAAAGCTCCCTGGTACCTGGACACATGTCATAAGGGACGAGTGGGAGTTCTTGACACGCATGTACCCACAGGTCATGTCTTTATCGGTATCCTTTGTAAGGTACTTTGGTAGCCCAGTACATGTAAGAACAATTTGTAGCAGCTTCAATCAATGCTGAAGTAATACATAGCATGTAATAACAGGAGTAAGCCATCAACCCCACTTCAAACAGGAATCACTCTGCCGATTGTCAGTCACAGCCCGACAGCGATCCCTCTGGACTTCATTCTGATGCTTATGTTTTTACATTTTTATAATGTTTGTCATGACCCCCCCCAAGGATAATTAATTGGGTCTGTGTTTACTTTTCTGTAGGCTGGTATGATATTAACAAGGTACTAAATTTTTCTCGGATATGATTAGCTGCACAGTAGATGATAATACAGCTATTGGAGTTTGAGGCAGTGTAGGAACTACGTCCATAGTTGAGCCTCATTTATCAAATGTTGTCAGCATAATCAATGTACTAACCACATCCCAGAGAAACACACCTGCTCCTGCAAATGGTGCTGTCTGCTTCTGCAGGAAGTATGTCTCAGCAAAGCATAGAGGCCTCCGCCTGAGTCAAGACTCAACTGAGTTCTGATTTGCAGTACTCACAGCCTTTATGTTAGTGGCATTTTTTCTGGGTTTTGTTTTTGTTTTTGTTCTGTTTTGTTTTCTAAAGACAGGGTTTCTCTGTACAGTCCTGACTGTCTTGGAACTCAATCTGTAGACCAGGATAACCTCGAACTCAGAGATCTGCCTGTCTCTGCCTCCTGAGTGCTAGGATTAAAGGCGTGTGCTACCACCAACAAGTAGCTGCAAATTAAAACTTTGTTTTTTTGTTTTTGTTTGTGGGCGCATTTTCTCAATTAAAGTTCCCACCTTTCAGATTACTCTTGTTTGTGTCATGATGACATAAGACTAGCCAGCATGCTTAGTTACTGTTTTATTCCTATGAAGAGACATCATGACCAAGGCAACCCTTACTTTTAAAAAAGCATTTAATTGAGGGTTTGCTTACAGTCTTAGAAGGTTAGTCCATGATCATCATGGTGGTAAGCAGATAGGCATGGTAATAGAGGAGTAGCTAAGAGCATTACATTCTCCATAGGCAGCAGGCAGAGGGAGGGAAGGAGGGAGGGACGGAGAGAGAGACAGAGACAGAGAGAGACAGAGAGAGACAGACGCAGATGCAGTCCCAGCAGGCCTGACCTGGACTTTTGAAATCTCAGCACCTACCCATAGTAACATATCTACTCCAGCTAGGCCACACCTCCTAATCCTTCTCAAACAGTTCTACTAACTGGTAACAGAAACAATCAAAAGGAAGAAAGGTTTATCTTGGGTGGCTGTTTCAGTCACAACTCAGTGCAGGGTGGTGGGAACGTGTGGCAGTGACCATTGACACCATGGCAAGAGAGTAGGATGTGAACCTGGGGCTTGGCAGAACCTTCTGTCAGTGTAACAGTTTCTCTAAGACTGACACATTTCATCCTGTAGACAATCGCTGTAAACAGGAATGTAAACACTCAAAATAGCTTCAGGACAACATTGAAAGTGACAAGATTCACAAGGTACAATGTTGCCAAAGTAAGCAATAAAAGCTGAGAGTCCCCTTTAGAGGAAGGGAATGTGAGAGGCAAAGACTCTCAGACTAGCCAAGGTGCAGAGAAGACTCTGGGACCAGACCATCCAGTGTCTGCTCTTAACTGTCTGAAAACCCTGTCGACAGGTCTCAGATTCTTTCATGGATCCCCTTGGAGTCTCTCTTGATAAGGGAATCTAGGTGAAGACACCCTCTGTCCCAGAGATCTCTCTTTTGGGCCTCTCTAGAGACATGGAAACGCAGTCTCTGGACTTTGGCTCACCGGCCTCCACTGGTGATGGAAACGCTCTCCTTCAACTGAAACTCGCATATTAACTGTGTTGCTGCAGAGCTAGCCCTAGGTTCAGCTTCAGCCTCGGCATTGTCGCCACAGGCCACGCCCCTCAGGCCCTATCTGCCTGTGGCTGCTGCAGCCTCTGAGGTCTGTTCCCCCTGGGAATTAGAGCTTCCTTAGGCCCATATCTAGGCACAGGTACTTTTTTCTCTTAGGCCCTTCTAGGCCTCTGGACGTCCTTCCAGCCCCGAGCTTCCTCCTGGAAGTCCTGCAGCTTCCTTAGGTCCACGTCTGGGCTCTTGAGACACCTCCACCCCCACCTCCTCAGCCACTTGTTCTATGGGTATTTTTGCCTATTTTTTCCTGGCCAAATTATTAATAATACCACTTTTACTTTTCATGTTTATTTGATAAACCATATGGTAATCCTTCATATGTCACCACTTCAAAGTCATGAACTTTTGAGACCCTGTTTCAAAAACAAATCCGGGGAATTTGGGAAGCTGAAATGCCTGGAGTTCAAGGCCAAGTGGAATAACATGGAAAGATGTTGCCTGAAAGGAGAGAGAGAGAGAGAGAGAGAGAACAAACAAGCATGAGAGAGATACTGGCTTGCATATAAATCTCATTCATTCTGAGCAGAGTTTTCCACAGGAAAACAAATTTTGTTTTTTAACAGCAGAAAACAAAGGCTTCTCTTAGGTGTTCTCCTCTGGTACATTTCCATGCCTGGAGGCCGAGCACCACTCAGGAGAGGCTTCCTTTCAAGACTCTCAGTCTCCTAAGCTTCCAGGCCTCAGAAATCAATCAATACTGAACATTTGTGGTGGGAAGGCTCATGTGCAGGACACGGTAAGAGGGTAGAGTTCAAAGGACAGTCTTCAGGATTTGGCTCTCTCCTTCCAGCAAGTGGTGGAATCACAAAATGTTCTTCCCTTTTGTTTATACTTGTATATGTACTGTGTGTATGTGCATGTGTGTTCATGCATGTGTGTGATGTGTGCATGTTGTGGTCTCAGGTTGACATTCAGAAGTCTTGCTCCTTCACTTTAGTCATTGGAGCAGGGTCTCACAGTTGAACCCAAAGCTTCTGACAGGCTACTCTAGCTTATTGCTGGGGGAGGGACTCCCTGTCTCTGCCTACCAAGCACTGGAATTACCAGCACACACTAGACCACACACACTCACATTGTAAGACTCTAGGGAGCAGTAACTTATCGGAGACCCCCCAAGTAAACACATGGAGTCGGGGATTGATGCAAAATGCAAGAGGAATTTATTAATTCAGCTGAGGTTGCTCTGCATGCCAAGATGGGAGAGCGACCACAGGTAGCCCATTCAGAGACCTTATATAGGATTTTAGAGCAGCAGCCATTAGGCACAATGTGATTGGCAGAACAGTGTGACTTTTAAACTGATTGGTCTTTAGGGAATGAGGTAGCAGGGGCTTAATCAGCCCCTCCCTTCCAGCCTACGTGCTCTCTAACCTGTTTCTTCCAGGAGGGGAGGGGTGCCCATGTGCTCGGAGGGGGGAGGGGCCCCTGGTGGAATATCTCAAAGTTCCTGAGCTGACTTCTCAAAGTGATTACGGATACTGGGGAATCATCTGCTTCTAAAGAAGTTACAGTAGCTGGGCATCACCAGTGATACAAACCCCTAGTCCCAGCAATCCAGAGGCAGAGGCAGGTGGATATCTGTGAACTCAAGGCCATCCTGGGCTACATAGTGAGATCATGTCTCAAAAAAATCATAATTAAAAATAAATAACTTACAGCATTTCAGAAAACATGTACATGCTTCTGAACCATGCATTCAAAAGCATGGTTGCTAAATATTTTTGGCAGCTACTTGACCAAAAAGTAACAGGAAGCTCTGGTTGTCTATTAATATGATCACAGTTGCAAGCTGGCAAACCCAACCCAAACTGCATAGAAGCAATAGAAGCAGGGTGTTTGAAGGCAGGGCAGCCTTCCATATGACTTACAGGCTCTGTGATGCCTAAAGAAACTAGTTAGGAGATGCTGCAAACAACATACTTTTCCTAAGGCTACACATTGTCATTCATCAATCATGGTTCTACACTGATGCATCCTACGCTGAACTGAGCCTACCAAGGGATGATGGATTGCCAGCAAGCCTCAATGCTCTTAGCCTCTGAGCAAGCAAGCATGGTGGTACACATCTGTAGCATTGGGAGACCAAGGCAGGAGAACCTCTAGTTTGGGTTATGTAGAAAGTTCCAGGCCACCCTGAGCATATAGTGAAAACTCATCTAACAAACTAATGTCATTCTTGGCTACATAGCAAGCTTGAAGTCATCCTGTATAATGTGAGACCTATCTCAAAAAAGAGAGAGAGAGACATTAATAGCTTGTTTTAAAACCAGTGAAATATACAAGTAGCATGCTCCTTGGTCATCTGAAGGCCAACAAAGTCCTACAGGATTCAGAATGCTGAGACATTAAGCGTCTTCCATGAGAATCCCAGTGAGCCTGTTCTTGAGGCCTTGTCTTTGATTGCCTTTGCACTGCAATGGTGGAGTACAGTTGCTGCTACAGAGACTTTGTAGCTCTCAAAACAAATATTTACTGAATGTCCTCAGTTTCTACCTGTACCACATAATGGTGTTAATTTTCTAGGACTTAGACCTAATCAATTATGGCAAATGGATGTTACTCATAGTTCTGATTTTGGAAAATTAAAATATGTACATGTGACTATTGACACTTTTTCAGGATTTCTAGTTGCAACTGCTTTAACAGGAGAAGCAACTAAAAATGTAATTAGTCATTGCCTGCATTGTGTTTCTATGCTAGGTGTTCCAAATCAAATTAAAATAGACAGTGGAACTGGCTACTGCAGGCATACATCTGAGACTTTCTGTCAACAGTTTAATATTTCCGTATTATTTGGATTCCTTGTAATTCTCAAAGACAAGGTATTGTGGAACTTTAAAATAATACCTTCATAAAATAAAAAGGGGGAAGTTATATCCCTGTACACCACAAAATTATTTAAATCATGCTTTTTATTTAAAAATTTTAAAATTTGGATGCCAAAGAGCTCTATGCTAAGTGTCTATGGCTCCCTACAACTAGGCCTACTTATGGCTAGGTGAAATGGAAGGATCCACTTACAGGCATATGGCATGATCCCGATCAGGTATTTAATATGGGGAAGGGGGCATGTTTGTATTTTTTCTGCAAGATGCTGAAAGAGTGTGCTAGCTGCCAGAGTGATTGGTGAGACTTGCTGATGCTGGGACAAAGAATGATGCTGACCATGAGCTTGCTGAGTACCCTGACAATGGTGACTGAGAAGCTGTATTGGACATCTGTTCCTGACCCACCTTTGCTTGCCTATGTCCCAGATTGGACAAGCTGCCTTCCTCTAAGATTTTAGACCTTGTGGGACAGAGAACATGGAGACTGTGGAGACTGCTTTAAAAATTAATAAATAGAGAAGTCCTTATAATGACTCTTCTGTTTCCTTTAATGAGACCAGGTATTCTGACTCAATCATGGACTGGTGTAGAAATCAATCCAATATTGGAAATGACAGTCTTCATTTGGAAGCCTGGTTCTGGACATTTTCAGAGACATATTTGGAAGTTAGCTGCAGTTCTTTATGATGTTATGTTAGCAAAAGATATAATTGGGGCAGGATCTGGACTTTGAACAAGTGTTAGTGCTCCAAATCTTTTATTAATTGGTCATGTTAAAAATACTTTCACTTCTTCTACAGTGTTCAGTGTAAGTTGTATTGATTGTACACTTTCTAATTGTGTTAATCTGGCACGTCTGTCATGGTGGCCTATCAATCAGCTTTTGTTCTATTGCCTGTGAGTATTACAGTACCTTGGTATTCTGAAAAACTTGCAAGGACTTGAAAAACTTGGAAGAAGTGAGTCAGGCTTTACGCAAGAGGGTAGTGTGCTTGATTATCACTGATATAGCAGCTTTAATTGCATTAATAGCTAGCACCACTGCTTCTGCAATTGCTCTGGTCCAAAAAGTTAAGACAGCTACTTTTGTTAATCATTTAGCAAAAAATGTTACTAATGTTCTGAGCATTCAAGAGGATTTAGATAGGCATTTAGAACAACAGATTGATACTCTTTATGATACTATTTAGATTATTGGAGAGGAAGTTCAGGGTTTAAAAGTAAGGAACAATCTAGAATGCCATGCCAAATACAATGGATTTGTTACTTCTAAAACTTACAATGACAGTCACTATAATTGGGAAAAAGTTCAAAGACACTTGCAGGGTATTTGCATAATTCTAACTCCTCTCTGGATGTTTTAGCTTTGCATACTGAGATTATGAATTTAAAGGACACTGCTCCACTGAACTTTGATGCTTCTGATATTGCTGGTAATATTGTCCATGGCCTGAGGTCAGTATTTCCATCTTGGTCAAGCTTCAAGAATGGCATATAGCTTGATCATGCTAGCCCTTCTTGTCCTGGGAATACTTTTATTCCTGCCCATCTTGTTAAAGCTTGCCTTTAACAACATCAACATGTTGGTAGCCAAACATGGCTTGAAACTAAGAATGGACCCCCAGAAAGAGTTATTAACAGGCTGGCAGTCAGGGACAGGTTAAGTTCTACACAGAACCTTACCAACCTAAGACAGAAGTACATTGCCTTTGATAATGTATATTCCATGACGGGTAAGGAAGCATTCTTGTCAGAACAACCTAAGACAGACACAGTCTTGTTAATGAACTAAAAAAGGGGGAGATGTGGAGATCTTTGGGGGCCGCTTGGCAGGAACCTGACATTTGGCCAAGGACAAAAAAAGTAAGATCAGGCAAGAATGTAATTTTAGGCTAGAACAGGGAAGTAAGTTCAGGCAGGAATCTGATTTTAGGCTAGAACAAAAGAAGTAGGCTTCAGACATGAATATGACATTGGGCTAGGACAGGGAAGTAGGCTCAGATACCTTGGTTATCCTGATAAGCCTTCAGAAACAGTGGTCATGGGGGGACTTTGTTTATTGCCCTGCTTGTCCCTTGACTATTTATGTTTATTGTATTGCTTGTTCCCCAACCTAGAACTGGCCTTATTGCTTGCATTAAAATGATTAACTAAAATGATATAAAAGTGGATTGGGAAAACAAACCTGCCTTCAGTCTCAGAATTGACTGAGGCCAAGCTGCTCAGTTGTCTAATTGTCTTTTTTCTTTTTAATCCTCACTCCTGTGCTGGAGAACCTGTTGACTGACTGAACGGGCTTGGTCAGACACACTCTCGGATATTTGAGAAATGTTTAGCTACAAACCTACTGTTTATTAGGTGCAAGTTTAAGAGGTTTGCTGACAGCTGGGACTTATACCTCACCAGGTGTTAGAGGGGAACACAAACAAAAAACAGGGAGAGGAAGATCAAGAAGAGAGTTAGTGTCCCTGAGAAAATTGAGATTTCCAGCTAAAAGACACAGCAGGGTAAAGAGAGCAGAGCAGGAGGTGAACAGTGAATATCTTTCTATGTTCTCTTCCTGCTGTGGCCTAGGCCAAGAAAAACAAAGACAAGACAAAGACCAAGACAAAGACAAAGACAAGACAAAGACAAAGACAAAGACAAAGACAAGACAAAGAACTTGGGAACTGACCATTGTGCTCACCACACTAATACTAGCTTAGTTCGCGGTGGAGAAAGCCAGAAACTGGGCATGATAGGTTAACAGAAGCCATCTGGGCGATCAATATGAAGACACGTAGCAGTGAAGCAGACTCTCATTCTGGCTCTGCTCCAGGGGGCTCCATATAGTCTGACATGAGGTCACAGGGAGCACTCCACTCACCCTGAACTTGATCTCTAAATACCTTCATCTGATGCTCCCTGGGGGAGTGGCTGCCTCTAAGATGGGGGCAAGGCAAAAATAAGATGAGCCTGTAGAGCGAGGAATGCGAAGAATGAAGAGGTCGTGCCAAAGGTCAGCTTCACAGGCACAGCTGGCCAAATCTGAGGCCATTTGGAGAGACAGTTACCTTCATTAACAATCATCACACAATGAGCCTTGGGTAAACTCGGAGCACAGCAACAAATATAAATAAATAAATGAGGTAGTTTCTACCTGTTAGTAAGCCTTAAAGCATATTGCTTACACACACCCATTGTTTATTAACCAGTGACTGCAAAGTACTCATTAAGTAACTTCACAGTAAAGAAATTCAGCGACCATTAACCATGTGATGAATGGCCACATCCACAACGACACAAGTCCTGCCACCCTGATGTGATACAAAAAGAAAAATGCAGCCTTACCACTACAGTATTCCCTACAAAGAACAACAAGGTTAGATCTCAAAAAGACATAGGCTAACTCAAATCAGACGACAATTACATTGTTAATAACCTGTGTTCTTTAAAATATCAAGTTAATACAAGATAAGGACTATCTGAGGTGTCTGGAGACAGTGGTGACCTTTGAAGGAGGTCTGTGGATTCGCACCAGGATAGCTGCCTGGAGAGTACCTCTGTGCACAGGGAAGTACACAGATTGCGTTCAGATTCACACTGAGTACCAGTTACCACACAGTTGCTACACAATTGCTACAAGAGGAAAAGAGAGACTCTGTATGTGTGTGTGAGGGAGGGGAGGGATGTGGGGGGAGGGAGGTGGGGATGGGGAGAGCAAATAACTCAAATGGGGAGTTGGAGAATCCAGGTGAAAGGTAGACATGAATGTTCTATTATTAATTTTTTAATCTAACTTTCCTATAACTAAGAAGTAATAGAAACAGAGCTGTAGTGTAGCATGTTATAGGCCCTGCAGGGTCCAATCCTCAGCACCACAAAGGAAAAATAGACTTAGAGCATACTTTAGAACATTGAACAATAAAAGGGCAGGTTTGATCTGATTCTCTGTGCTTTAGAAGCTCTGCAGGTGATGCACAGCCCAACTTCCTGAAGAGCTTGAGTAAGGACCTTGGCCAGAGCTGTGCCCTTTATTCTAAACACAACAGAAAATCTAAACCGATTGGTCTGGAGTGCAATAGTTGTTTTTTGCTCTCTGTGTGTGTGTGTGTGTGTGTGTGATGTCACCTTTCACTTTGTTCTGCTTTTATATTGTTTTGGGTTTTTGAAAATATGCTGATTAGTTTTGTCAGCTTGACCCAAACCTAGGTATACTTGGGAAAAGGGAATCTCAACTGAGAGGTTGTCTCTGTAAGATTAGCCTGAAGTCATGTTTGTGAGGTATTTTTCTTGATAAATTATTGAAATGGAAGGGGCCAGCTCACTGGAGGTGGTGCCACCATGGGGTAGGTGTCCTGGGTGGTATAAGAAAGCAGCTGAGGGGCTGGAGAGGTGCTCAGTGGTTAAGAGCACCAACTGTTCCTCCAGAGGTCCTGAGCTCAATTCCTAGTAACCACATGGTGGCTCACAACCATCTGTCATGGGATCCGGTGCCCTCTTCTGGTGTGTCTGAAGACAGCTACAGTGTACTTGTCATGTATATAAAATAAATAAATAAAATCTTTTTTTTAAAAAAAAAAAAGGCAGCTGAGTTTGCCATGGGGAACAAGCCAGTAAGCAGCACTCCTTCATGGTCTGTGCTCCAGCTCCTATCTCCAGGTCACTGCTTGGGTTCCTTCCCTGACGTCCCCCAGGGATGGTCTGAGAGTTGTAGGATGAAATAAACCTTTCTCCCCACATTGCTTTTGATGAAGGTGTCTGTCCCAGCACTAGAAAACAAACTAAGGGTCTCACTTAGACTAGGTTGGACTTGAACTCCTGACCCTGCCTCGGTCTCCCAAGTTCTGAGATGCAGGCATGCATCTTCACACCCAGCTTACCTGAAGTTATGAGCAGCAATGGGATATCATCATCTTTATGATTTTATAAAACAACTCAGGCTGCGAACTAGATATCAGAGAATACGGGGAGTACGGTGCAGATGGAATTCCGTGTCTGAAAGAAGCTTGGATGCTATCGCTCTGAGGGACCCCAGTGAGGGACAGTGAGACTCGGGAGGCACACTGGATATAGGACTCACGGGCGGAATTGGGGAACAGAAGGAAAGAAGTGACAGACAAAAGCTAACGAAAGGCTTCTGGAAGGAACCTGAGTATCAGGTGACTGATGACGAGATCAGATCATTTGGAGGAAGCTGAGGGGTTGTGGAGAAAATAAATGCTCATTGGGTGTTGCATGTGACCTATTAGGCACCAGAGTAGAAATGGTAAGTAGGTGTTGAGCTCTCCTGGGGTGATAAAAGGCACATCAGATTTGGAGAGAAAGATCCAGAGGTCATCAAGTTTAAATATCATTGAAAGCCAAGGGTGGGATGAGCTCACAGGAGAGGCAGGAACACGGAGGAGCTGAGCCTCTGACAGAACTGTGTGCACCTCCGCATTCAGCAGGGGAGAGTGCACTAAAATGACAAATGAAGAAGGAGCAATGTTTGTTTGTTTTTCAGAAATAGCTGGAACTCATCTCATACTGGCCTATCTGTCAACAAGGCACTATCAGCTTTTAACAGGGAAACGAAAATAAAGGATGACTAGGCATGGCTTTTGAATTTGCCAAAGCGGGGGCCAATAGTGGCCTTGACAAGGAAAGTTCCAGAGAACAGCAGAGAGACAAACTAGAATTATAGCTCAACAGAAAATGCAAGGCAAAAAGAATGCAGATCCTGGGAGAGACACAGAATAGCTGGAGGTGTGCTAAGTCAGCCAGGAGCTTTATTCGCTTTTAAATATGACAACACCCACTGTACTTCCTATCAATAGAACTGTCCTGTTGGAGAGGAAGCGCTGACCAATGAGAAGGCTAGAAGGCAGCTAGAACAAAGTCCTTGAGAAGCAACAGGGCCCAGAGCACAAACTGACAACATGAGGCTGAGCAAACAGACTTGCCTGCTGTTCATTACCTATTTGTACAAGGATTTGGCAGTGTTTGATTTTCTGTCTTCAAATATCACACAGCTCTGGATATCCTTACACATTCTTGGGTCAATTTAGTGTCTTACTGAAGTATAAATTCTAAGAACTATCTCTCTTGTTCAAAAGATCAAAATACACAAACAAGATGCCTATGTTTGTAATACTAACTCACAAGAGGCTGAAACAGAACTCTTTAAAAACTGAGAACAAATCTAGAATATTTTAAACATACCAGGTGGTGGTGCATATCTTTAACCCCCAAATTCTGGAGGCAGAGGTAAGAGGATCTCTGTGAGTTCGAGGCCAGCCTGGGTTACAGAGTTAGTTTCAGGAGAGCCAGAGCTACACAGAGAAACTGAAGAGGTCAGCTAAGGAACTTTGGAAAATTCCACCAGGCCCCCAAGCACATGGGCAGCCCTCCCCTCCTAGAAGAAACACGTTAGAAAGCAGGTAGGTTGGAAGGGAGGGACATATTAAGCCCGTACTACCTCATTCCCTAATAGCCAATCAGTTTAAAAGTCACACTGTTCTGCCAATCACATTGTGCTTAATGGCTGCTGCTCTAAAAACTATAAAAGCTCGCTGAACTGGCATCACATGGTCATTCTCAGCCTGGCAGTGGTGGCGCTTGCCTTTAATCCCAGCACTTGGGAGGCAGAGGCAGGAGGATTTCTGAGTTCGAGGCCAGCCTGGTCTTCAGAGTGAGTTCCAGGATAACCAGGGCTACACAGAGAAACCCTGTCTCGAAAAACCAGAAAACAAAAACAACAACAACAAAAAACATGGTCATTCTTCCTCCTTGGTGTGCAGGGTAACCGCAGCATGCTGGAACAATAAATTCCTCTTGCTTCTTGCATTGATCCCCAACTCCATGGTGTTCACTTGGGAGGGTCTCCAGTAAGCCAAGGCTCTCAACCTATCTTGAAAAACAAACAAACAAACATTGTCTTTCAATTTTTTACTTGTAATACATTTTCAATGTTTTACTTATAATAAATTTACTTATGTATTTAATTTTGGATTAAAATTTTGGACAATGGATATTTGGCCCAGGGCCTCATTCATGCTAAGCTGGTGCCTACTTCTGAGCTGTCCCCTCAGAACACTTTTGTTTAAAGTTGATCTGTGGGTGGTGGAGAGATGCTTTCGCTGTTTACAGATGCAACATATACAAATAATAATGCTGGGAACTATTTCTGCAACCCCCCTCCCCCCGAGTGTACCATCAGTGTCCAGTATGTCTCATTTTACTGGGGTTTAGCTGTTTAAGGTCTTTTTGTTTTGTTTGGTTTGAGCTTGGGTCTCTACACAGCCCTGCTGTCCTGGAGCTCACCATGTAGATGAGGCTAGCCTTGAACCTTTATTCATTTTGATGCTTCACTTTTATGGGGCTAGAATCTGGGTCTAGAAGTGGGTGAACTATGGAGGCCTTACTTTATAATAAGAGACCCCACCAGGGTTTCTACAGAGATGGGCAGATTTCTGTAAGCTTGAGATCAGCCTGGTCTACACAGGGAGCTCCATGTCACCCAAAAGTTATGAGTCCCCATCTAAAAATAAAAAAGGAAAGAAAAGAAACCTCCAGCTGCCCCTTTGTATATCTATTCCCTCAGCATTAACACGACTCAAACAAATTTCCTCTAGGGCCTAAGGCCACAGCTCAGTGAGGATGAACCCTAAAAACTACTTTTCTGAAGGGTCAAAGGTTAAGCCATTCCAGGACTGAAAGCCCCTCCCCCAGAAGATAACTCTTACTGAAGAGCGTTCCTTACACTCTTTACGCTGTCTGGTGTTTATAATTTTTAAATTCCTTGCTATGAAACCCATAGATGCCAGTGGATTTCGGAGGGGGGGCACTGTTTGGTCACAAAAGACAGCAGCAGCTGGAGAGTGCTTGCTCAGACAATGGCCTGGTTTTGGCCTGCTAAGGAAGCCTTGTGGCTATGCAGAAATTTGGCAGCCGTGGACCTTTTGTGAGTGAATCACAGGATTCTCTTAGATCAGAAGTAAGTCATCTGTTTTTTTGAGGTGTGAGCATCCACAGAGAAGCTGGCTGGAGTACATACAGGCTGTCTGTCAAAGGAGACTCAGCAGGTCTGTTGTCGGGGGCAGGTGAGCCTTTTCAGGTGCTGGATCCTGGATCTGGCTGTTTGGCTAAACAGGAAGGGAGCAGGAAAGAGGCGAGTTCCCTCAGCCACCAGCTGCTGTGGTTCAGTTCTAGGAAGGTCTTGAGGTACGTAGGACATGGATGGCAAAGACTGGGCTATAGATATTTTTCCTTCTTGAGGGGCTTTTGTTTATCTTTGGTGGTGTGTGAGTGTGTGTCTGTGTGTGTGTGTGTTAGTTACTGGGAATTGATTTAAGACTTCTCACATAATAAGCACATACTTAGTGTCACAGAGATACATCTATCATCCTTTTGTGTGTGTGTTTCAGAGACAGGGTCTCACTAACTTACCATGCAGGCCTTGAACCTGCCAGCCTCCTGCCAGCCTCCTGCCTCAGTTCCCTGGAGTAGCTGGGATTACAAGCCTGATCCACCACTACATGCCTGGATGCTCTTCTCGTTAAACCATATGATTACCGCCAGGGTAAGTGGAGTTTTTTGTTTGTTATTTCTATTTAGTTGGCCTTGAACTTGTGAACCTCTTGCCTCAGAGTACTGGGATTGCAAGTTTGTACTCTGTGTCTGACATGAATACTTTCTAAAGAAGAAATTCAAACACATTTTAGGATCTAGGCTTTGCTGAAAGCCTAGAGTTTTAAAAATTGCTTCACCGTAAACAACTTGACAACTCTGCACTTGACAAGCTCTGGATGGGTTAACCTCAGTTCAATATCGAATCCCTCAGTACTCACACTAATCAATCATACTGTTTCCAACATGACAGTTTCTAGATAGGACTCTTCGGTTTGTTTAAAAGTGTTTGTGGGAAGTGAGGTGGTATATTTGTGGTTGGTATAGCCCAGGTTAATCTCAAACTTGCTATGTAGCAAATGATGGCCTTGATTCCTGATGCCCCTGCCTTTAGCGCCCAAGTGATGGGATCACAGGTGTGAGCCCCCGTGCTTAGCGATTAATGTGTAGAAGATGAGGCAGCGCTTGGGAAGTTGCCCCTTTAAGGGTCCTCACCTATACTGTCTTTCCTTGGCGTACACAGAGATCACCGGACATTCAGTCTTCTCCTTATTCCGTATCATTGAAGTAGCTTGCCTTCTCAGTGAGGCTAGATCATTTGCAAGCATGCTTGAACCAGCCACATTGTACCAGCTGCAACCGGAGCTCACTGCTCTGGAATTGCTGTGCTGTGGTTGAAGCCTGCCTCTGATGTCTAGGTAGCTGCTTGTAGAAACCCAAGAGCCTCCAGGGACGTGGCCTGGGCTGGTCTCATTGCTGTTGGTGCCACTTGCACAGTGACTTTGCAGGCTGCTCTGGGCCCTCCCCTCTGGGTCAGCTTCACTTACAGATTCTGTACACTGAGTCAGTTTTCAGATGTCCTTGAACCAGGACTGAGTCTTGCCACTAAGTGCTTGTTCCAAGGGCAGCAGCCCCTTGCAGACCGAGAACCTAAGATCCGTTTCTCTGGCAGACTCGCAAACTAGACATCAATCCCTCCTCACCCTGCAGGCCCACAATGGCTGTGTCCTCCTGGACATGGATCTTACTGTTATTTACAGCTCTCTATCAGCCCGCCGGTGCAGACTTGTGTTCCAAACATCAGCCTTTACAGTGTGTGTGTGTGTGTGTGTGTGTGTGTGTGTGTGTGTGTATCTGGTCTGTGTGTCTGTCTGTCTGTGTCTGTATGTGTGTGTCTGTGTGTATCTCTCTGTGTCTCTGTTTTTCTGTATGTGTCCATATTTCTGTTTATGTGTGTGTCTGTTTGTGTGTCTCTGTGTGAACAATAGCAACTTGTGAAACAGGTGATGATTTTAAGCGGGAACAAGGGTTGGGGATCCATGAGGGGAAGGAAGGGCTGAGGAAATGATGAGATTGTACTTAGTTTAAAAGGACAGGAAAGGAAGCTCAGTGTGATGTGGCCAGAGTCCTGGCCTGCCTGCCAATCGTGAGAAGAAGGAGCCCAGCCGCTCTCCACCCTGGCGCTCTGAGTTTTATTGCGTCTGGTAAATGCTTGTTTCACTTTTGTCAGCTTATAAATATCAAGTTTACGTAGCAGGTTTCTGCAGTTATCTCCCTCGGAGTTCATTTTGCAAAGAGTTTACGTTGGAAGAAATGCTAGCCCATAGCTCTCTTCAACCCAGTGTGCAAGGCTCTGCTGGAAGCACGGTCTACATTTATCTCACTTGTTTGCTTTTGAAAACCAGGTACAATTCTGTAGCCTAGGCCAACCTGTAAACACTGTAAAGTCCAAGCATGTGTGAAGTGGAAACTTGAATGGTTTTTTGGAGAGTCAGTTGTGTTGGATGGTGTTTTGCTAGGGCAAACACGTGAAGGAGTGTTTCCCTGAAGCGGACTCGTGAAGGAACGTTTCGCTGAAGAAGATATAGGTCAAAGCATGATCTGCTAAGGCAAGCTCATGAAAGGGCACGTGATGAAGGAGTCTCTGCTAACAACAGGCATGTATCGGTCTGCCTTACATTGTGTAGTTGAGCTGTCTTTGTTGGGACATCATAGAGAGAAATGCACCTAATAACTTCTGGAGGTGTTTCTTGCAGCTTTCACAGACTCAAGTTGATTGGCAGAATGAAGTCAGCTGAGACAGATCCATGGAGGACATGTGATGTTTGTGTAAATAAGACTTGACTGATGATAGCCTGGCTGAGCTTGGCTTGTTTATAGAGCTGGTTGAACAAGGTGTGTGGATCTTGCATCTTCGCTTCCTGAGAGAGGCACAGCTGAGAACTTCTGGCATTCCTCTGGGTCCCTCGTGCTGACTCATGCTGGAGCTGAGGCCTGGCTGTCTCTGCTAGGCAGGGCCACCGCTGCTGATTCATGTTTGCTGTCCCAACTCCACTGAACTGGACTGCTGGTGTATCTGTGAAGTGTTTGCAAGTGGATCGAGCTATCACTGCTAACCTGTAAACTGAACTGCCAATTTCAGACAACACAGAAGAGAGTTGCTCCAGGGAACCTTTCTAAGCAGGCCCACTCCCCTGTACCCTTTCTTTCCCACGACCTCTGGTGGGTGATGGTGAAAGGGAGGGTAAAGCACTTTTAAAATCATTAAAAATAGGTTTTAAAAACTTAAGGTCACACATGTGTGCATGTGTTCTGACCGGAAACCCCAGGGATCTTCCTGTCTCTGTCTCCCCAGTTTGGGATTGCAGGTGTGCAGGCATGAACCACAGCATCTGGCAGTGGCTTCTTTCTTCCTTCTTTCCTCCCTCCCTTCCTTCCTTTCTTCTTCTTCTTCTTCTTCTTCTTCTTCTTCTTCTTCTTCTTCTTCTTCTTCTTCTTCTTCCTCTTCTTCCTCCTCCTCGTCCTCCTCCTCCTCTTCCTCCTCCTTCTCCTCCTCCTCTTCCTCCTCCTTCTCCTCTTCCTCCTCCTCCTCCTCTTCCTCCTTTTCCTCCTCCTTCTCCTCTTCCTCTTCCTCCTCCTCCTCTTCCTCCTCCTCCTCCTCTTCCTCTTCCTCCTCCTCTTCCTCCTCCTCCTCCTCCTCTTCCTCCTCCTCCTCCTCCTTCTTCAGCATAGAAGGTCAAAGTCCGGTCTTCACATTTTGGTGCCAAGCACTTTACCATTGAGCCATCTCCCTAGCCTTCCTCAACATTTTTGACGTGGGATCCGCCCTCCCCCACCTTGAACTTGTAGGACCAAGATCAAGAGCTCCCTTTGCCTCAGCCTTCCAGGCATCTAGGACCACAAGAGGCTCTCATCTGATGTTCTTGACACAGAGCTCTGTGTATAACTGCTGTAAAATGGTTCTAAGAAGCCAGGCATTATGGCTCACACCTATAATCCTAGCACTTGGGAGACTGAAGTGTGAGCATCTCAAGTTCTAGGCCAGCAGAGGCTACAGAGTAAGACCTCAAAACAGTAATAACAACCATGAATAAAATTAAATGGTCTGTGTGTCTCATGGTCGCATCCCCTGAGCCCCAAGCTAATTTCCAACAAGTAAAAACAAAAGAAAGGAGAAAGTGGGGGGGATTCCATATGAAAAAGTGTAGGGACCCGGGCAGTGGTGGCGCACGCCTTTAGTCCCAGCACTCGGGAGGCAGAGGCAGGCGGATCTCTGAGTTCGAGGCCAGCCTGGTCTACGGAGTGAGTTCCAGGACAGCCAGGGCTACACAGAGAAACCTTGTTTTGAAAGGAAGGAAGGAAGGAAGGAAGGAACTAAGATTAAATTGGTATAAGATGAGCTTTTGTGGATCTTAGGCACTTCTATGCAGACAGTACAGCGGGGTCCTGGAGAGCTAAGACTGAGCCCTAGGTGGGGATGGGAAGAAAGAAAGAAAAAAGAGGAAAAAATTAGATAAAAACCCTTGGGTGAGTTCCATGATTTTGCATGCTGAACTGCTAATTAAGATGGTTACCTTGGTAACCACTGCACCAAATGATAGCATTTACAGTCTGACCTATGAAGAACTGTCTTAAAGTAACTCAGCAGCAATGAGTAAAAGCCTCTAAAATTTTCATATATCAAATAAAAATTGTCTGTCAAAGGACTGGGGAGATAGCTTACCAGGTGAAGAGCGTACCAGGAAGGTATGAGAACTCAACACCCACATAAAAGTTAAGCAGCTGTAGCAGCTACCTGTAACCCCAGCACTCAGGAGACAGAGAAGATCCCTGAGATAAGCAGGAAGCTTAGACAGTCGGGATTAGTTCCAGTTTCACTGAGTGGTGTGACATGTGCTTGCTGGGATCCTCTGGAAGAACAGCCAATGCTCTTAACTACTGAGCCACATCTCCAGCCCCATGTTCAGATTTTTAATCTGATCACTTCTGAACAACAGAATAAAGGATGCTGGTGATGTTGAAAAGTACAAGGCAAACTTCTGAAGTACATTCTCAACAAAAAGAACATTTCTTTTTGAGCCAGTGGGGTAGCTCAGTGGATAAAGAGGCTTGCTGCCAAGCCTAATGACCGGAGTTCAATCCCCAGGACCCAAAGCATGGAAGGAGAGAGCGGATGTTGTTTTCTGATCTCCACACAAGCACCGTGGCATGTACCTCCTCTACCCACGTAAATAACGTTGTTAAAAACTTCAAGCCGTCCTTTCCCACAGGTATTCACTGTGCCCTTTACACGGCTACATTTTCGATAGAAGTAACTGACCAAAACACAGCGCAACACCTCGAAGTTTGGCACCAGAAAAGAATAGTTTGGGGGCCGGGCATGGTGGCGCACGCGTTTAACCCCAGCACTCAGGAGGCAGAGGCAGGCGGATTTCTGAGTTTGAGGCCAGCCTGGTCTACAGAGTGAGTGCCAGGATATGGAGGGCTACACAGAGAAACTCTCTGTCCAGAAAAACAAACCTTTTCACCCCCGTGGAGAGATGGCTCAGCAGTTAAGAGCACTGGCTGCTCTTGCAGAGGATCGGGGTCTAGTTGCTAGCGCCTTGGCTTACCTGAAACTTCAATTCAATATGCCTGACACCCATTTCTGACCTCTGTGAGCACCAGGCACACACACGGTAAACATGGTACACATACCCACATTCATGCAAAACACTCCTACAAATAAAAATAAAAGCAAATACATCTTTTAAAAGAATAATTCACATACACTCTTAATTTTCCAGGTAATTTTCTACAAGATAGTGACTTTTTAAGGTTTACTATATTATTTTTTAATTAAGTATATATGTGTGTGTTTCTATGTAGGGATATGTGTACACAAGGAGGCCAGAAGCCAGAGGCCTAGGATCCCCTGGAACTGGAATTACAGGCAGTTGTGAGCTGCCCTGTAGGTGCTGGGAGTAGAACTCGGGTCCTCTAGAATAGCAGCGCATACTCTTAACCACTGTACCATCTCTCCAGCCCAAGATGGAGATTTTAAAGGGATTCTTAGTAAATAAAGCACACAAAACCCTAATAGGAAAAATATTAATAGATAAAAAAGTGAGGAATCATCTAGTAATGATAGCTCATACTGCCAGAGTGTGGAATTAGAGGGAGTCTGAGAAAGTAGAGGGGTGGGGTATGTGTGTGTGTGTGCATGTGTACATGTGTGTGCATGTGTACATGTGTGTGTGAGTGTGTGCATGTGTACATGTGTGTGCATGTGTGTGTGAATGAGTGTGCATGTGTGAATATGTACATATGTGTGCGTGTGAGAGAGTATACAAGTGTGTGCATGTGTGTGTGCGTGTGTGAGTGTGTGCGTGTGTGCATGTGTGTGAGTGTGTGCATGTGTGTGTGCGTGTGTGAGTGTGTGCGTGTGTGAGTGTGTGCGTGTGTACATGTGCGTGTGCGTGTGTGTGAATGACTGTGCATGTGTGTGAGTGTGCATGTGTGTGAGTGTACAAGTGTGTGCATGTGTGTGTGAGTGTGTGTGTGAGTGTGTGCATGTGTATGTGTGTGAGTATGTGTGCATGTGTACATGTGTGTGTGCGTGTAGAAGTGTGTGCGTGTGTGTGAGTGTGTGTGCATGTGTACGTGTATGCATGTGTGTGTGCATACATGTGCAAGTGTGTGTGCATATGTACATGTGTGTGTGCATGTGTATGTGCATGTGTGTGAATGTGCATGTGTGTGAGTATACAAGTGTGTGCATGTGTGTGTGAGTGTGCATGTGTGTGAGTGTACAAGTGTGTGCATGTGTGAGTGTGCATGTGTGTGAGTGTACAAGTGTGTGCATGTGTGTGAGTGTGTGAGTGTGTGCATGTGTACATGTGTGTGAGTATGTGTGCATGTGTACATGTGTGTGTGCGTGTAGAAGTGTGTGCATGTGAGTGAGTGTACAAGTGTGTGCGTGTGTGTGTGAGTGTGTGTGCATGTGTATGTGTGTGCATACATGTGCAAGTGTGTGTGCATGTGTACATGTGTGTGCATGTGTATGTGCATGTGTATGTGCATGTTTGTGAATGTGCATGTGTGTGAGTATACAAGTGTGTGCATGTGTGTGAGTGTGCATGTGTGTGAGTGTACAAGTGTGTGCATGTGTGTGAGTGTGCATGTGTGAGTGTACAAGTGTGTGCATGTGTGTGAGTGTGCATGTGTGTGAGTGTACAAGTGTGTGCATGTGTGTGAGTGTGTGTGCTTGTGTACATGTGTGTGCGTGTGTGATTTTGCTTTTCATGATGGAAAACTCAGAATATTCAAAGCTGATACACTCGGATCCATGTAGAAGGCTGTTGGGCAGGAGTCTTTGACGGTAGGTGAATCAGCAAGGGCACTCTAGGGAAACAAAACGATGAAATTAATTTTATTACAAAGGGGGATTTATTAGAATGGCTTACCTGCTATGTGCTAGGGAGTCCAACAGTGGCTGGCTGCATACTGCTAGCTGCTCGGCTCTTGAGTGCCCCCAGTCAGCTGCTGAAGGCTGGACGATTTGTAGGGAGCTGTTGGTCTGTCCGAGGTGGGAGCCCAGGAAGCAGGGGTTGCCCGTGGAGGAGGATAGTGGTGGCTACTCCAGCAGTAGCAGGAGGAGGAGGAGGAGGAGGAGGAGGAGGAGGAGGAGGAGGAGGAGAAAGAGAAGAGGAAGAGGAGGAGGAGGAAGAGAAGAAGGAAGGAGGAAGAGGAGGGAGAAGAAGAGGAGGAAGGGAAGAGGAAGAGAAGGAGGAGGAAGAGGACGAGGAAGAGGAGAAAGAGGGGGAAGGGGAGGGGGAGGAAGAGGGGGAAGGGGAAGAGGAAGAAAAGGGGGAAGAGGAAGAGGAGGACTCGTGTTGCACATTGGTCAAGGACCTGGATTTCTGTGATTCTCAGTTTCCTGCTGTAAAATGATAGTGCTTTTGATCCCAGCATTTGGCAAGTGGAGGCAGTAGGATTAGGAGTTCAAGACTAGCCTCAGGTATGCATGAAGGTTAGCCTAGGCTACATGAAACTCTGTCTCAAAGGGAAAAGATGATGGCAGTCACAGAAAGTCTGGTGTGGGTCAGTCCATTGGGATTAAATCGATTGGACACAACATGAGTGTCTATAACCGGTTTATGTGGCCATGCCACGTGTCTGTAAGTTATGGTGTCTTATGTGTCTGTAATCCTGGTGCTAGAGAGACTGAGGCAGAAAGTCCAAATGCTCAGCAGCTTAAAGTCAGCCTGGCTGACAGAGTGAGAACTTTCCCTAAAAAGAAAGAAACACACACACAAATACACACATGTACACACAGAGAGACACATACACACACACATCACACACAGAGAGAAGAGAAGACAGAGAGACAGACAACAAATAAGAATATCCCTTCGTACACAATCCTTCTCACTACAGCTGAGCTCCATGTGAATTCTGCTGGTCCTCTGCCCACCTACCCTGAGGCCAAGGCTCAGTTTACTGATAATAGGCCTGTAAGTCAGAAAAGCCCTCAGTAGCCTCACTTTTCTTGAGTTTATGCCTTTTTTTTTTTTTAAAAAGAGTCTCATGTAGTCCAGGATGACCTTAAACTTGCTATGTAGTCAAGGGTGACCTTGAGCTTGCTATGTAGTCAGGGGTGACCTTGAACTTGCTATGTAGTCAAGGGTGACTTGAATTTCAGATACTCCTCTGCCATCTCCACTTCCCAAGTGTTGGGTTCACCATACCACATTTATGAGGTGCCAGGGAATCCAACCTGCAGCTTTGGACCTGTTGGACAGGCACTAAAGTGAGCAACTTCTCACTTTATTTCTGAAGTTGAATGTTGAATTCTTTTCTATGTTGAATTCTTCTTCCTCCTTATAAATGTGTCTAGATATGTATTACCTTCTCTGAGGGTTTGGTGTTTTGGTTTTGTTTTGAGACAGGGTCTCACGCCATTTCTTTCTCTCTTTAAAAAAGGAAATTACTTTACCATAATGAATTCACAAATAAACACATCACATCGCTAGAGTAAGATCCCCAGCTCTATGACCTCAGTGACTGCTGTATAGTTGGGATGGCCACTCTGAAGCCATGGAGCTTCAGTTGCAGTTTTACACCTTCCCTGTCAACCACACAAACATGACAAGAAAAATTATGATGGAGCTGAAACTAGAAAAATAGCCGGGCAGTGGTGGCACACGCCTTTAATCCCAGCACTCGGGAGGCAGAGGCAGGCAGATTTCTGAGTTCGAGGCTAGCCTGGTCTACAGAGTGAGTTCCAGGACAGCCAGGGCTACACAGAGAAACCCTGTCTCGAAAAACAAAAAAGAAGGAAAAGAAAAGAAAAGCAACTTTGTGTCTCTCTCAGCCAAGGCAGGTCCTACTGCTATTTTGTGGGAAGGACAGAATGTCTCTCGTCTTGAACTTGCTATTTAGTAATCAGGACGTTGAACTTCTGATCCGCCTGCCTCTACCTCCCAAATGTGCCACCACTGCAGCACAGGTCCTAGGGAATCAAACCAGGTTCTCATGCGCGCTCTCGAGTACTCCACCAGCTGACCCTTGGTCCCTAGCTCATGTCTGTAAGTCCCATCATGCCTAGGAAACATTTGTAAGTGACTGCTGTACCCAGTGCTCACACTGACTGTATGAATCATCTATCCTAAAAATTAGCAGACCTGTGAAAACTGGCTTTTATTTAATACATGGCATACGTGCCAATCACTATTCCAAGAATGTAGCCTTGGGTTCCAAAATCGATTTTGTGTGTGTCTTTGTCTGTGTTTGTGGGTGTGTTTCTTTGTTTTTAGAGAAGGTTCTCCAACTCTTAGGCCAATTTTAGGCTGCTGAGCATTTATTTGATCAGAGCATATTTTTCCAGTCGTGATCACGTTGAGTCTCCCAGCCCCTCCAGCTTTGGCTCCCTATGCGATTCAGCACTAACCCGCGAGCAAACAGCGTCCCCTGCTGCTCGGGAGCCCCTGAGGCCTCAAATGGAAGCCGCAAGCCTGTTGAGCTGGTGCCGCACAGCAGCCTCTGTCTTCTGGCTGGGGAGTAGGTGTCCTCGCTGCAACAGCCTGGTCTGAAGCTGATCCCTGCAGAGGGCCAGAAAGCCGGATGCTGTTACAGACTCTTTTTCTTTCCCCATTAAGTCATCTTCTTAAAACCTCTCTGCTCCTTCCCAATCTGCTCTGGCCGACACTGAGGCCAGAGGAGAAAGCCCTGTCAATGTGCCCTCATTGTGCCTACCACACGGTGGCTCTTCTTTGTCATTTGGAAAAATCGAGGCTCTACATTACAGCCCTTCACTGCTCGGCTCATGCTGCAATCTGGTTTCTTCTGGCAGCGCTGAGAATTGAACCCAGGGCCTCACTCATGTAGGCAAGCAGTCTACCTAACACTAAGTAAGGTAGACTTACACCTTACACCCTCGGCCCGCGTTTTACTTTCGATTTAAACTTATTTGTTTGGTGTGTGGTGTGGGTGCACATGCACTGTGAGCACAAGACCATAGAAAGGGACTGTGGTGTCCTGTTTCGTCACTCTCTGCGGTATTCCCTTGATTCAGGGTCTCTCCCTGAATCTCGATGTGCAGAGGCGGCAGTGCATGCGGGTGCGTTTGCGGGTGCGCGCGTGGGCGGCACGCAATCTCAGAGGCTAGAGGCATTGGATCCCTTGGAGCTGGCCGTCACCTTCTGTCTCCGGGTATCCACAGCCACATCAGTCCTCTGGCTTCCGGGATGCTGGTAGCAGCAGCTGGAACTGTGCAGGGGCACACGTTTCTCAGCTTAGTATCGGCGTTAGCAGGGAAGGAAGAGAATCCATGGTCAGACCTTTGATACACGTGTACATCTCTGGTGCTGAGGTTCAAAGTGAGAGAGAGGCCTTACCAGGGGGAGGAGTCTCACCACAAGGATGAATCGCCATTTTCAAGAGCATCCTTTATACTTGCAGTAAGAGATGCAGGCCGTATGCATGGCAGATATGTTAGCCTAAAATGTGACATATTCAGTAAAATACATAACATAAATAATGCAATGCTTTGTATGTCTAAGATAGTGTGCTACATCTGGCAGACAGCTGGCATTTATAAACAGGCACTCAGAGCCTCAGCAGGTTGCCAATCAGGAAACAATTCCCAAGACCCGGGGCTCTCTGTCTTCTTCCAAGCTCCCTTAAAGGGCACAGCAGCACTAAAATATCACTGCAAGGTGCAATTCGAAAATGAAAACTCTTTCTCTGTGTTGCTTTCAGAAATGTTCTGGAAAGCTCTAGAAGGGATTCTGTGGTGAACTAGGGTATCACTTATGGGCCAGCTTTATTTGTAATGGTAGACCATCACCAACTCACGTGCAAATGGTCTCTGAATTCCCAAGTGTGCTATCCTGGGAGGAAACTGGGGGCTGCAGCCAAAGGAGAGTGTCTCAAGTCGGCTGCTACCAGTCGAACGCACTCAGCACCAAGCCCCTCAGTGTCAGACCAACTATTGTTGTTATTTTTGTTTAGGTAAACACACAAAATAACGGGGTTCACCATGGTACCGGCACTCATACACACCATGATGTTTTTATTTTTCCCTCTCTCCTCCTTTGGTTCCTTCCTTCCCCTCAGCTAGCCCAAGCTTCTGCTTTTCTTACATGTCTCCATCGTCGTCGTCCTCTCCCATCTCTCAATCACTTTCCCTCAAGATCTCAGTCTCTCCTCTCCGGTTCCCCTCTCTAGTTTCAAGGCTTGCAAACAAACATAGATGACTGCATATACATATATGTATGTACACACACACAATTTTAAATTTCTGTTCTGTGTTTGAGAAAACACAGATTCTTTCTGAGTCTAGCTTATTCTTGCTTAACATAGGATTTCTAGTTACATCGATTTTTCTGTAGTTTCATGATTTCATTTTTCTTTACGGCTGCATAAAAAATGTGGTTATTAACCGTGTCCTAACCTTTGTAGAGTCTAAGCAGTCCTGCCCTACGTAGTTGTTCGTATTATCAAGCCTCCTGCCTGTAGCCCTCCACACCTTCCAATATTTAAAGCTCTGGAGATCCTTTTGCGATGTCTGCCTTCCAGACGCTCCCTGGAAACTGGTGGCGTCGCAGCGCCCCCTGCCGGCAAAGTCTCAGAAGCCTCCTTCTAGGTTGCCTGGCTCTTTACGTGAGCAGGTGCCACGTTTGACAGGTCTCTTCTGTGTTCTGTCTCTGGCCCTGGGATTCAGAGTCAGGAAACATGAAGTCTTGGCTGAGGCAGTAATCTCATCACTAAGGAGATTTAGGCAGGAGGATCAAGAGTTCAGGGCAAATCTGGGCAAATTTCGTTCCATCAGGGTCTCACTATGAGAGAATGTTAGTGACATCGGTACAGAAACAGGAAACAAGGAGGAGAGGAAATCTGAGAGACAAATCTAGGAGATTGTCACTTGCCGTAGGGGAGGCAGCAGGCATACAGGGAAAAGATAAACTGGGAGGTAACTCAGCAAACCATACGATGCTTCGCAGGGCATATAAGTGGTGTGTTTTTGTGCTGGAAACTACGGGTAGAGGCTGGCACTGGCTTTCCTACTAGGCCACACTGCCAGCCCTGGATTTATTTCTAAAAAAGTTCTTTATTTTTAATTTTCTTGAGAGAAAGAGGAGAGAGAGAGAGAGAGAGAGAGAGAGAGAATGCCATTCTTCAGAAATCTCATCATTTCTCCTTTGAGAGAGACCTTTCATTGGCTGGAGCACATCTGTTCAGCTAGGCACGCAGGATCGCCATGTCTCCACCTTCCCAGCTCTGGGTTCATAATATCTCCATGCCTGCCATTTTTATGTGGGTTCTTGTGGTTAAACTTTGGTCTTTGTACTTGTGAGGCAGGCGCGCCATCTGCCCCAGCCGTGAGAACTGTTCTTTACGTCTCAATCTTCGATTTTTACTTTTGTGATTTTTTTCCCTCTCCAAACTGTGCTATCTCTGCTTTGTCTCCTTGTTTGATTTTCCCTGTTTTGAGTCAGTGTCTATAATTGTCAGACTGGCCTTGGACTTCCTGTGTAACTGACAATGATCTTGAACCTCCTGCCTCTAATTACAAGCACCATGGTGACTGCTGTGAGCCACCACACCTGCCTCTACCCTTTCCTTAACTAGAGTTGTCTGTTTGATAGGTTTTTATTTCCTGTGTTTTGCAGCCTACTTGACATTTCCTATTTCCTCCTTTAAAAGTATCCTTTTCTAGGCTGGGTAGGGTGGTATACTCCTGTACTCACTTGGGATGCAGAGGAACAAGGGTTGGGAGTTCAAATGCAGCCTCAGCTACAAAGCAAGATTGAAGCCAGTCTAAACTATGTGGAAGCTTATCAAAATGAAACAAAACCGTTGAGACTGTCAAGTTGTAGTTAAATGTTTTCATTCCTCCTCCATGTAGTGAGTGCTACCACACACATTTTCATTTGCATTCTTTGTCTTCATTTTGTAGTTCTTTATCCAAGTCCTTTCTCGTCGTGGCTCTGAATTTTCACACAAATGCCAGTACTTGTGAGACTAAGGAACGCTGACGAGAGAGCTGAGTACTTCTCCCAGAATCTGTTTAAAGAGTCCCCTCTTTATGGTGGGCGTGTGGCTCCGTTGGAGAGGTGCCTGTCTCTGTATATGAAGCCCTGGGTTTGGTCCCCAGCATCAGATAAGCTGGATGTGATGGTGCAAACCTATGATCCTAGCAGTAGCAGTGGGGATGTGAGGATCAGAAGCTCAAGATCATCCCTGAGTGCAAAGGGAGTTTGAAGCTACCAGGGAATAGAGAAAAAACAGGAAATAAGTAAATAAATACAAAAATAAATGGCTCCCTGGCTGCACTGGCTCTGTACTGCAAATCACTGTGACCTTTATCGGCACCTACGAGAACTGTTTGTTTCTAATTCTCCGTCCATCTCCCACAAAACTTCATGATCAAACTGATTTCACTGCCTTCATCTCCTACATTCCTAGTCTTACAGCCTCAAAATCAAAGTCAAGCTGCCGGCCCACCTGGCTCTTTTCTACATTTAAAGACTGTTCAAGGGCTGGTAGGATGGTTCAGTGGGTAAAGACATCCGGTGTCCAGCCTGATGACCTGAGTTTAATCCCCAGGATGAAAGGATTAAATCAGCTTCTTTAAGTGGATCTCTGACCTACACATGTGCATCATATCACACACACACAAATAAGTAGATATTAAAAAACAATTAAAATCACTTGACTCTCTCTCGGTTCTCTAAGGTCATACCTGCTTTGTTTTCATCCAATGATTTGCAGTACAGTGCCAACGCAGCCAGGGAGCCATTTATTTATTTATTTATTTATTTATTTATTTATTTATTTATGAGAACCAGACAGGGGATCACATAAGTGTCTCCATACGTACATGCTAGGGACAGCTAGTGCCTGAGCTGAAATTAACACCCTTTCAGGGAAATACATATTTTAGAGCACAGTAAAATGCAAATGGGAAGAGCAAGTTTTAAAATATGTCTTTTCTATAGAAATTCAGATAGTAATGTCTGGACAGATGGGTGCTAAGGGCATCCATGAGAAGAGAATTCTTTAAAACTACAGCTTGTGCCTGGGTTGGCTCATGATCTACAGCTTTTCACATTGCAGATTTGAACAGTGAACAGTTTTCACAGACTATTGTATTTTGGAGCTATTAAATGCCTATTTTATCGCATGTCTACTTTTCCCAATGTTTCAGAATTTCCCCAAATCCATGCTGCTACAAATATTGAATCAGTCTGTCAACTCAGATATGTGCAAACATGCTCCTGGGATAGAAAGATGATTTTGAAAGCCATCTTGCAAACAAGAGTGTATAACTGGAAGATTCATAGCTCATGGTGACATGGATATGTATGGTCCCTGCAGAAGAGGGACCAGGCATGCCAGCGCTCCCTGTGTCATCATGTCTCTAGTGACAGTAAGGCATAATATGTGGTCATACTTCCTTTTGTGATGCTGAGGACAGAATCTAGGGTCTCTCATTTACTAGGAAAGTGTTCTATCACTGAGTTATACCATCAGCTACTAGTATAGAATCAACAGTAAGGGTGTGTGTGCATTCGTGTGTGTGTCACGAGTGTGAATGCATGTGTACTAAGATTACAAGTGAGAAATGCAATAAGACTTTATCTTACATATATATAGTAATTACAATTTTTTATGCAGTTAGTTATGTTTGGCAGGAATGCTCTTCCACTGAGCTACATCTCTAGCCTAGTTTCCCAAGCTGGCCTGGGACTTGCAGTCCTCTTGCCTGACTGAATAGCTGGGATGGCAGGGCTTCACTACCAGACTGGCTCCTGAAAGAAATCGGATTAGTAATAATCAGGGCAAGCTGCTACTGGGCTGGTGTGCTGAGGCTAGCCCATACCCCAGCCCCTCCTCCTCATTCCCCACACTCCACATCACAAGATGAAATCCATTGCTTGCTCCCCTGAACCCCAAACTTGACATGCCTACAAGAGTTTCTTCCTCAAATGGTTCCCTCTATTTAAAGCCCTACACAACCTTGCTGTCCTCCCAGCCTGACATGCATCCAAGGTGTCCCCAAACTGTTCCTTTGTTGATGTTGGTTACCTGGCCCCACTTCCCACCAGCTGAGACTGGCCTGATGCTGCCTGTGCTCAGAATATTCCTCCCCTAAATTCTGGCTAGACAAATGAACTGACTTAGGGAAGGTCCCTCAGCATCACTCCTGTGTCAAACTCTGCATGGAGGAGCAGGAAAATAAAATGACAGAGAAAGAAACAAAAGCCATCATCACTGGGACCATCCTGACTGTGACAGACACTCTGAGAGCCTTACAAGAACATGTGCATCAGGCATTAGGGGATCCGGTCCTGACATATCTTCACAGTGGTACTGGTTAGATTCAACCCAAACCCAAATAAAACAAGAAAACCATGTCTGGGGGCAGTGCAACACACCTGTAATCTCAGAACTCAGGAGGCTGAGGCAGGAAGACTGACCTGACTTTGAAGCCAATGTAGGCTACAAATCAAGACCCTGACTCAAGCAAAGCAAAAAGGTGCAGCACTCTCAGCTTGGGAGTGAAGATTTATAGCCTGGAGAAGGGGAAGCCTAGCACACACACAGAACTCTTGCTCAGGATGGATCTTATCCAGCAGCCCCGTTTTGTCTTAGTGAAGGATTCTGGATCTGTTTCCTGCAGGATAACACCATGACATAAGCAGACCATCCTGCAGGCTAACAGTGAGCTGCTGCCCTATCAGTCCTAGTCAGGCTTTGAAAACCCACCAGAGTGTGCTCTAGATATTAGATGGTTTCTGACAAGCTATTTCTTCAAATTCTTGCAGTCATTTTAAAATCCAATAAGAGCACACTAAATAAGATCTAGAATTCTGTTCCTTTGCTTGCTTGCTTTGTCTTTAGGACAAAGGTGTTCCATGGAGATAGCAGGTGGGTGGCTATCCGGGCACAAAGGATGCTGGTGGGTGTGCCCTGGTCCAGGAGCCGCCCCTTCAGCGTCCTATGTATGAAAGAAGAGTTCCTTTCACCACATTGTCTTAAGACCCAGCTTGTTCGTTTTTGGTTTGGTTTGGTTTCTTCGAGACTGGGTTTTTCTGTGTCTGTCCTAGACTCACTTTGTAGACCAGGCTGGCCTCAAACTCATAGACATCCTCCTGCCTCTGCCTCTTGAGTGCTGTGATTAAAGGTGTACGCCACCATACCTAGCTTTTCTATTCTTTTGGTGTTTTACTCAGGGTTTCTATTCCTGCACAAACATCCTGACCAAGAAGCAAGTTGGGCAGGAAAGGGTTTATTGAGCTTACACTTCAATTTGCTGTTCATCATTGAAGGAAGTCAGGACTGGAACTCAAGCAGATCAAGGAGCAGGAGCTGATGCAGAGGCCATGGAGGGATGTTCCTTACTGGCTTGCTTGCTTCTCCTGGCTTGCTCAGCTGGCTTTCTTATAGAGCCCAAGACTACCAGCCCACAGATGGTACCACTCACAAGGGGCCCTCCTCCCTTGATCACTAATTGAGAAAATGCCTTACCACTGAATCTCATGGAGGCATTTTCTCAACTGAAACTCCTTTCTCTGTGATAACTCCAGCTTGTGTCAAGTTGACACACAAAACTAGCCAGTACAATTGACCCCTTGTCAACTTGACACAAACACATCACCAATAAGCCTCGACCCTTACTTCCTTATTCATCCCCAAGATCTAAATAACTTTACAAGTCCCACAGTCTTTGCAAATTCTTACATAATAACAGTTCAATCCCTTTTAAACATCCAATCTCTTAAAATTCAATGTCTTTTAAAAATTCAAAGTCTCTTAACTATGGGCTCCACTAAAATACCTTCTTCCTTCAGGAAGGAAAATATATCAGGGCACAGTCACAATCAAAAGCAAAATCAAACTCCAACCGTCTGGGATCCACACAAGATCTTCTGGATTCCTCCAAGGGCTTGGGTCACTTCTCCAGCTCTGCCCTTTGTAGCACACACCTTGTCTTCTAGGCTCCAGATGCCTGTACTCCACTGCTGCTGCTGTTCTTGGAGGTCATCTCATGGTACTGGTATCTCCAGAACAATGCTGTCTTCTGCTGCACCTAGGCTTTACCATGGTGCCAAGCCTCACCTCCTTTGCATGACCCCTTCAGTCCTGGGCTGTCAATTGCAACTGAGGCTGCACCTTCACCAATGGCCTTCCGTGGCCTCTCACAGTGCCCAGGCCTCAGCTGCTCTTCATGACTTCTTCATGCCTTCAAAACCAGTACCACCTGGGTGACTCTTACACATTACCAAGTCCAGCCATCGCACAAGGTACAACCTTGGCTATCTCTGGAATGAAGCCTCTGTGCTCTCAGTAAACACTTCTCAGAAGATCTCACCCCAATGATGCTGATCTCTTCTTAATCACCGCTAATATCTTAGCTCCAGTTAACCAGCATCAATGTTCCCAGCAATGCAATGGTTTTGCTCTAGTAGTTCTGGTATCTTGTTAATCACAGCTGATTTCTTCAGCCCCAGCTAACCAAAACCACAGAATCTTAAATCAAACTAGCAATGGCCCTGATAAGAGTCTTTAATCTTCCATCTGAAATTTCACAAGCCAGGCCTCCATCTTCTGCACTGTTCTCAATATTATCTTCCAAGCTCCTACAGAACACCCCACAGAGCTCTTAATATCCCAATGACTTTTCTAACTCAAAGTTCCCAAGTCCTTCCACTGTCATCCCCAAAACGTGGTCAGGTTGTCACAGGAATACCCCACTACACTGGTACCAATTTGTCTTAGTCAGGGTTTCTATTCCTGCACAAACATCATAACCAAGAAGCAAGTTGGGGAGGAAAGGGTTTATTGAGCTTACTCTTCAATTTCCTGTTCATCATGAAAGGAAGTCAGGACTGGAACTTAAGCAGATCAAGGAGCAGGAGCTGATGCAGAGGCCATGGAGGGATATTCCTTACTGGCTTGCTTGCTTCTCCTGGCTTGCTCAGCTGGCTTTCTTATAGAGCCCAAGACTACCAGCCCACAGACGGTACCACTCACAAGGGGCCCTCCCCCTTTGATCACTAATGCCTTACCCCTGGATCTCATGGAGGCATTTTCTTAACTGAAACTCCTTTCTCTGATAACTCCAGCTTGTGTCAAGTTGACACACAAAACCAGCCAGTTCATTTGTTAAGAGCCATTTTTTTCAAGTTGGCAGGAAACTGGACTTGTCAAATTGAGCAACTTCTTTGAGTCCCTCCCAGCTGCAAGTGTACAGTCATCCGTGGTTGTTGGACTATTGTGAATACTTGGAGATGTAGCTGAAGCTGGGTGGTTGCAGCCACTCTGCTCAGCAGCAGCCCACAACCTGGTGAAGAAACGTTCGTTGTTCTTTAGCACCGCTGGGAGACTTTCAGTGGCTCAGGCTGTTGGAATGCCATCTAGGGGGCTCTGAAGATGTGAGTACCCTTCCTTGGACAGACAACGATGGCAATGTCTTTCCAAACACAAAGGCCAGCCTTTCCTCCACCTCCTGGCTCTCCCAGGGCCTCCTCCCATCTTCCTGGAAATGATCCTATTATGAGATCTATGTAACAAACAAGCATAAAACTGGAGGGTAGGTAGACATGGCTCTAGGAGAAAGGGTGCTTACTTCCAAGCCTGACCTGAGTTCTAGCCCCACAACCCCCAGATGGTGGAAGGAGAGGACCCATTTCTGCAGGCTGGCCTCTGAACACCACACACGTGCCACAGCACCAACTGTGTTCTCCAATAAACACACAAAAAGAATAAAGTACAAAAATTTTGAAAATATATTTTCCTTGAACTTATCAAATGAGTCAAAGCCCTGGTGCTGGACCAAAGGGTCTTCGCTTGTTTTTCCTTCTTACAAGAACTCTGAGGGCTCCAGGACCTTGGCTGGGGATGGAGATTGAGCAGTAGAATGTTTGCCTAATATGCATGAAACCCCAGCTTTGATACTCGTATCAAACGAACTGTGTATGTTTGTACACACAACCCTGGCAACTTGGGAGGTGGAAGTCAGCTTTGTATCCAGTTTCAGGTCAGCCTGGGATGTAAGACCCCATCTCCGACAAACAAGACAGTGAGGACCAACAGAAGCAGAATCTGCAAATTCTCATTTGGTTCTGTCTTTTTCTCATATGCTTTGCTATAAACATTTGGATATTGAAAACAACTCTCAAACAAAAGACATTTTTCCTTCTAGAATGATTTTAAAATATGTCTTTTTTTTTTTTTTACACTTACAGGAATTACAATACTTACGCTTCAGTATACTTTTACAGTAATCACAGGTCTCTCCTTAAGTTACAGTTACTTATGGTAACACAGCGTCTCTCCTTGCTGTCTTTAAAATGCATCACCATTTTCATTTTTTCTTGTTGATATATATATATATATATGCAAGTTATATATGTTACATATATGTGCCTATATCACACACACACACACACACACACAGAGACACACAGACACACACACATAAATACAACCTGCTCAGTCTTCATGGTGTTGCTTGGATGTATGCTGAATGTTTTCCAGGCTGACCTTTTGGGGTGCTCTGCTCTCAGCATTCCTTAACTGCTGTAGTTATGGGTGCAGGGCTGACCCCCCATCCACATTAGCTGGTGTTGGTGAGAGTTTGTGGATACAGTTTCTGACCTCTCTAGGAGACAGTAGGATCTACCTCTTACCTCTTAAACAGATCTGGACATCTGTAGGAGACGCCTTTGTGCCCACTCTCCTACAATGACTGCTGAGCCTTGCATGAAGGAGTGTATCATAGATGCATTGGTTGGGACCAAGCTCCACAATTATACATTTTGACTGGTTGTGATTTTCAGTAATAGCTGTTGTCTGTTGATGATTCATTTTTATTGTTTTTAGTTATATGTGTATGTTTGTGTCTGTGTGAACACGTGTAACAGTGTCCTTAGAGGCCAGAGGCATTGGATCTCCGGGACCTGGAGTTACAAGAGGTTATAGTGCTGGGAACCAAACAGGCTCTCTGCTAGAGTAGCTCAAACTCTTAACTGCTGAGCTATCTCTCCAACCCATTCCCCCCACCCACTTTGTACGAGACAGGGCTTTGCTATGTTTCCCAGGCTGATCATGAATTCTAGATCCTCCTGCCTTAGCCTCACGAGTGGCTGGGACTAGAGGTGCACATCACCATTACTGCCCCAAGAGTTAGTGATGGACAGTGCCAGCCGCACTTCAGCACTGCCGCTCTGGATTCTTGGTCAGTTTCAGGCAGTGGCCAGAGAAGGAAGAGAATTAAATCCTTGCTAGTGGCCTCAGAATACATTTGCCTTGTGTGTGAGGCCCCAGGTTTCATCCCCAGCACATACTCATTCACCCAGTCACATCCCTAGCTGGATGATCACTCACAACTGCGGTTGACATCAACCGACTCCAGGCCCAACTCCTCTTGAAGTCTGCAGAGGGGAAGTGTCTTCTCTTCCCAGGTCACTGATAGCTTCGAATGATGTCCCATTCCCCCTGGGCTTTCTTCCTAGCAGTTATCACTCTGAAACCCTTCAAATACTTGTTTATTTTCTGTAAGTGTTCCTCCTTCTCTTCCTCCTAGAAGCAGGAGCCCGGATGACTGACTGCCTTTGGTCGGGTCATTTCCTCCATTGTCCATGGGCATGCCTGCATGGAGAAATGGGTCAGTAAAGACTTACCAGATGGATAAAGATGAAATGGGAGCCTGGGTGAGACATGTGATACAGGCTCAGCAACTGAGGGTTTTATGGAAGTAAGTTGGACCATAGTACTGCACAGGCTGTGCGGTTCAGCCGGGTCTTCTGTTGTAGCTAAGATCTTTCCTAGATTCTTCACTGCTATCCAAGAAGGCATCCTGAGGGATTATCACCGGAGGGTATGGGTGAGAATTTAGCTTTGGGTACAAGGCCATTTGGGGTAGGTTGGCTCATCTTAGTCCATTCTGAAGCCTCTTGTGTCATCCTGGACACAGTTCTGTAGCAGTTGTGACAGTCGTTCAGTAGGGGGCACTCTCTGCCAGAACACCGTCCTTCATGGTCCAGACTGCAGTATTCCTGGGAAGTCATTGGAGTGTAAGCATGCTGGCTGTCTTACGACCTGCACTCCCCTTCCATGAAGTTTCTACTTCTTCTTCTGTTAGCACTTTACCAATGATCTACTCGGCTGAATTTATGGAAGGCTTATTAACGCTTCTCCTAAAATAGGCAGGTGAGGGAAGGAATGCTGATTTATGTGTCTAGCTTTGATTGTCTTTTGAAACTTCATTCACTCAATTATTCTCCAAATTTTTACCATGGGTCAACATATTTCTTAGCACAGAGAAGAAGATGGGTTAGGTTAGGGGTGGGAGCCAGGTTCTGAAACAGGGGTTTATTGGCAGAGCCATCTTCTTTACCTCTCAGTATCCTAGGTCCTCTTCTGTAAAATGGGGCAGCAGGAAGGTACCCTACATATTTGCTTCAAGGATTAGATAAATTCTTGCTTCTAAACTATGGCAGCAAGAGTTTATTAGATAAATACACACTATCTAATACATTGCTAGGTCCTGCTTAACTCTGTAAGAGACATGTTAGCATAGATTTTTTTTTTTAAAGAATTGTGTCTTTTTTCTGATTTATTTTTAGATTTTAATTTATGTGTGTATGTGTCTGTATGCCATGGATGTGTGGGTGCCAGAAGAGGGTGTTGGAATTCCTGGAGGGAGAATTACAGGCTGTGGTGAGTCCCCCGTTGTAGATGCTGCGAACCAATTTTGGGTCTCCTGGAAGATTAGCAGTAAGTACTCTTACAGAGGGCTGTCTCTCCAGCCTCCATGGTGTGTGTGTGTATGTGTCTGTCTGTGTGTGTATGTGTGTAGTTTTAAAGACAGTGTCTCACTATGTAGTCATTGGTGGCCTAAAACATGCTAGCCTCAAACTTGTGGTGATCATCCTGCCTCAGCTGCCTAGGTGCTTATGGTTAAAGACATGTATCATTGTGCCCTCAAAATTATTATTATTATTATTATCATTATTATTATTATTAGGTTTTTGGTTTTGTTTTTGTTTTTCCAGACAGGATTTCAAAATTGTTTTAGTACAGCCAGATTTTGGGGAGGGGGGGGGTCATACCTGTTTCAGCAATGAAGAAGAAGAGTCTGGGAGGATTTCAGGTGCCAGCTCACAAGAGACTAACTCAGAACACAAGACAAATCTGTGATTAAAAATTACAATAAGGGCAAGGAATTTAGTTCAGTGGTCAAATACCTGGGCTCTATTCCTTTGCTTATCTGTCCATTTAACAAGGGGGTTGTCCGCTGGTCCAGCCCTTGGATTGGGCAGTGCTGTTCTCCACATTGTAAGTGAGGCAATCACAGGAGCACACAGGAGCTCATGTGCGCATGTGCACACAGAGAGAGAGAGAGAGAGAGAGAGAGAGAGAGAGAGAGCATGCCAAAAGATCTGCTTGTATTTTTAGCACAGTGGTAATAGCTGTATTTGTTTTTCTTTTTTGTTTTTTTGTTTGTTTGTTTGTTTTTTGTTTTTTTGAGATAGGGTTTCTCTGTGTAGCCCTGGCTGTCCTGGAACTCACTCTGTAGACCAGGCTGGCCTCGAACTCAGAAATCCACCTGCCTCTGCCTCCCAAGTGCTGGGATTAAAGGTGTGTGCCACCACTGCCCGGCTGTTTTTCTATTTTTAATTGTTATATTTTTATAATTGGGATTCAGCCCAAGCCTAAGGTGTATGTGGAAACCCCATGGGTGTTAGGAACTTGTGTAACCTCCAATAAACACCTAGCCACACTGTGGTGCTGCTCCTGACCCCCAGGTGTTTGCTGAGTCATGTCCTGCCTGCTTTCCCTCTGGGAATGGAGGAGGCTGCTCTTTAACAAACCGTGCTCTGTGTTTCCATTTGGGAAGCTCCAGAGAAGGTTTGGCTCTTCTTGACCTGGTGGTACCTGGTGGTACTCCGCAGAATAAGAAGGGTCATGAGGTACAAAATAGATTACCCTTCCTCAGATATCTGACTTCTGGAAGAAGGGAGCTATGGTCAGGATACGGTAGCTGTGTCACCTGCATGGGGTCATGGGATCACATGGGGACCGTTTGCCTTGCTGGCCCACGTGCCTGGGAGTGTGTGAGTTCAAAGGTGCTGCCTTATGGAACATGTAAGCACACACTCAAAAGCCTCTGGAGTCCAGGCTGTCTGAGCAGGGCAGGGTTAATAAAGAAGCTGGAGATACCTGGTGGGACGGAGTCTTAAACACACACCTTTATGAAACTGGTTTTTTGTTATCACCCGTATGGAAGCAGTGCTGGGCTCTTGAAGGGAAGAGACCATCTTTGTCTGGGGGAGAAGCACGTTGAGGACTTGTCCCCTGCAGATGCTCCCTACGCCCTAGCCCCCACCCCACAGAGTCCCCATTCTTGACCTTCCTTCCACCCTCCCCACCCTCCCCTGACTCCCTGCTCTCTGATTGCAAACCTTCAAGATAACATACCACAGACCCACAGAGATGGAAAGCAGTGATAGGGCCGAGCTGTAAACCTGGTGCATCAGACTGACTCCTGAGCGGAATCTCTCTGAGTGTCATTGAATGGAGGAAGGGGGTGGGGGGTGGAGGGTGGGGGTGGGGGGGTGAGGGGTGGGGCACGCTGGACCTTTATCAGGGTGTGGCATTTTTAACAGATAACTAAGAATTACATGGGGGCAAAAAGAGAGTTGGGGTCTTTTGTTAGGAGGGTGGGGTGGGGTGACACCCTTCCTACTCCCTAGCTGCCTCCACCCCAGCTGAGATCTTATCTCGGGGAGGGGGTGCAGAGACTCCATAGAAATGGCATCTTCCGCAACTTTTGTCTTAGTCTTTCCACTTCTTTTCAAAGCAGAGCAAGTTGCTTTCTAGTTTACACAATACAGATAATCCCATCAGAAGAAAGCTGCAATGTTCCCACCCAGCTGTCCCTACCGCCCCACCCCCCCAAACTCAGGTATGACGATTCTACTTTGGAGGCCTCTCTGCCATTTGGGGTCACAGTGGTAGGCTGACAAGGGTCATGACTTTTCTATCAGCTTCTGCAGTTCCCTGCCTGTCTGCCCCTCTATACTGCAGCTCCTTTAAAGCCAGGCCTATGGTTTCTCAGCATGGGAACAGGTGAGCTATGGTGGCATGCTCCTGTATCTTGGTGCTGGGGAGACTGAGGCAGGAGGATCACTGAGAGTTTGAGGCCAACCTAAACTGAGAATCTCTATCCTGTCTCAAATCCCCCTCTTCCTTCCTCACCTCCTCCCTCTCCATTTACCCCCCCACACACACTCACAAATTAGAGGATAAATATTTCTTCTGTGGATGATTTGGAAGTACTATCTTCAGCTTTTAGAAACAAAGCAGTTTCCTCCCGTAGATTCAGTGAATTCAGTTGGGAGGACTCTTGGGGTTGCCTACCAAGTAGTGGGCTGAGCCCTCTCAAGACAGAGCCTTCCCTGAGGCCAACTAGTCCCTCTGTTCTGGTCATTCTCGACCATCTTTCCTTCCTCTCCTTCCACAGCTTCATCTTTCACCCCAGAGACCTTGAGTAAAACCTGCCCTCTCTGCCTTCCCTGAAAGAATAGGGAAACTACATCCCTCTCAGCCCTGCCTGGACACTGGGCATCGGGGCTAACTCAGTGTGGATTTGGGAAGGAGACCCAGAGACCATCGGGATGCAAAGGGTAGGGGGCAGTGTGACAGCTTGGCTGCTCTGTGGCCTCTGTCCTCTGGTACCCTGGACACCATTCCATCACTTTCTTACTCTGAATCCTCTCTAGCTGTTGCAAACCATTTACTTTAAGAGTGCCCCAAGCTGGAGAGACAGGGGCCAAAGGACAAACATATCCCCTTTCCCAGTAATTCTTGGTTCAGATGAAGTCAGGTAGAGAAGCAGCCACCCCCCCCACCCCCCCAGGTAAGATCTAGGCAGCTCAAGGAGGGCCCTGCTCCAAAATAGTTTCCATGCAAACACCTGAACTGTTGGCGGCCAACTCATTCCTTTCTTGCCTGACAAATATTTGTTATACACCCTAGATGCCCCCTTCCATTACATAGAAATAGTGCCTGGTCTTGCTCAAGATGAGAAAGATGTTGGGAGCTGGGTTGATCATTATGGTGTACGCCTGTAAGCTCGGCATTTAGGGAGCAAAGGCAGGAGGCTCACTATAAATTTGAGGCCATCTTGGTCTACATAATGAGTACCAGGTCAGCCGGGTCTACACATGGGGATTCCACCTTTAAAAAAATCCTCTGTCACTATAATTTAAAATCTTATTTTGAAGGAGATGATGTTGATCTCATAGTCAGCCTTCTAAACTTTGCTAATGGCCTGAGACCAACACTTACAATCTGTTACTCCTAGGTCTAAAAGAAGTCTCTTGGATGGACGGTGGGGATGCAGCTTAGAGGCAGAGCACCTGCCTAGCATGCACCCGGTGTGTGGTTACATCCTCAGCGCTGCCCAGTCAACAAAATATAGCCAATGTCAAGGGAAGGTACTAAGGGCTTCTAGTAAGGTAGGGACAGAATATTATGGGAGTGTAACAGGAGTAGCAGTGGCCCACCCATTTCAGACATAAAATATCCTGGAAGAGTAGGAAACTTCAAAGGTAAGTAAATTACTAAACAGAAATAAATAAAATGAAGTCAACACCAGGCAAAGAACAGTAAATGCAAAGTGACAAGAAACACCATTCCTGGAGCTTGGGGGCTCCTTGGAATGCCCAGCTGCCTGGGGAGGGCTCCTTCAGCATCTTTGCTCAGTGGACATCCCACAGTAGCGTCCACCTCAAGTCACAACGGCTGTTAAGAGTTCCTGCCTCATTTACCTGCTTTCTGCTTATTTAAAAAACCATTTATTGGCCCTTTATAATATAAAACTTTACTAGTCCTCCGAGACACACTCATCTCTCTCCCAAGTCCACCATGTAAGCAGAAATGGGTCTCAGAGGAGAGGAGCTCTGTCTGCTTCTTCACGGGTCTATTCTCAGTGTCACATCCTGCCCATCCCTCCTTCCATATTTTTGTGATTGGTGCCTGCAAAGCACCCAGTTGGAGTACTTGATTTTGAAGAAGATGGAGTCTAGTTATGTCATACAGAGATGTTGGGACACTGACAATGTCCCCTGGACTTCACTCTTTCCTTTCCCTTTCCCTTCCGTTCTTTTTCCATCCCTCTTTATTCTCTGGCAGGATCTCATGTAGCCCAAGCTGACCTCAGAGTAGCTAGGTAGCTGAGACTGCCCTGGACCCTGGATTCTCCTGTGTCCCAGGTGCTGGGATAACAGGCTACACAACCATGACTTGCTTCTGGCTTTCCTTTAAAGGCATTTTAGAGACAGCATCTCTGTAATTCCCTGTCTTTCTCTGACTACTTCATAAAGACTTTCAAAGTAAGGCTGAGCCCACTTTTGGCAAGTCTCATACATTTGTGAGCCTGACTTTAGTGTGCTTGGAGAGGCGACTTTAAGAATCTCATGACTGTTGATGCCTGGGGGGAAGCAGATGTTGACAGGGCAGGTGGGGGTTCAGGAATGGAGGCGCCCAGAGACACGTAGCTTCTTTCACAATCTGGCCTGGGGCTGATCCTGTGATTGGGTGTCTCAGCCAAGAATGTCCCCAGAATTCCAAGTCACTTTTAGATGCTATTTCCCTGTCCTGTGGTTCCACGTCAGCAGATGAAATGGGTTTACGAGAAGGCTCGGAGCAGTTCTGCCGGGTGGGGGAAGGGGGGGAAGGGAGGCATCCTCACCTTGTCTTTGGGGTTATTTTCTTTTGAATATGCGTCTGGGTGTGGTAGCACAAGCCTTTAATTCCAACACTTGGGAGGCAGAGGCGGGAAAAACTCCGTGAGTTCGAGAAGCCAGCCTGGTCTACAGAGTGAGTTTCAGGATAGCCAGGACTAAAAAGAGAAACCCTAGTTAAAACAATTTTTTTTTTAAAGTCATGAAGAAAAACTCACTGAGTTCCTTCCTCCTTGAATTCTAAGCAAAACTCCAAAAAACGAGAAAGTTTTATTGAGATCTTCAGTGCCTTTATTTTTTTCTCTTCCTCCAACATTTTGTAACAAGAAAAAGAATTGCTGATGTCTCTCCTCGGGTGACCACAGGAAAGAGGAGGCCTTTATGTTCATTCCAATAATATTTTTCTAGTCCTTTTAGTTTATCTGATTTTATTTTTGAAATGGCATTTTGCTAGGTAAGCCTGGACTTACTATGTAGCCCAGGTTGTACATACAATCCTGCTGCATCAGCCTGTCCAAGGATGGTATTACAGGAGTGAGCCAGTGTACCTATGCAATAATCTTTAATTTATCAACTTTATAAGGGATGCCTCATACCCCATTTTGCTTTTGCTTTTAGTTTTACTTTGTTTTTTTTGAAACAGAGTTTCTCTATGTAGCCCTGGCTGTCCTGGAACTTGCTCTGTAGACCAGACTGGCCTTGAACTCTCAGAGATCTGTCTGTCTCTGTCTCTCAAGTGATGGGTTCAAAGGTGTGCGCCAGCACCACCCAGCCTCATAGCCCCATTTTATGGAAGCAAACACCACTGTGCCTGCAAGGAATAATTAGTGTCTGAAGGTTATGCTGGCAGCAGGTTTTGTGGGCACTCTGTATCTCCAGTTTAGCCAGACACAGATAGAGAGGGCTGGTGGGAAACTGGCTTCTATGTTGAGCACATGCTGATGTTTTGCTGGTTATCATCCGCTGTGCAGTACAGTGTAACTATATGTAGCATTTGCATTCTGTTAGGCAAGCATGAACCTGAGATCTCAGCACTCCGGAGGCTGAGGAAGGAGGTCCTATGGTTTAAGTCTGACCTGAGCTACCTTAGAGAGAGCCTGTCCCCAGCTCTGTAGTGCATACCTGTCACTTCAGCACATAGAAGGTGGAGGCAGGAAGGTCTTCAACTACAGTGAGTCTTAGGCCTACCTAGATCATAAGGGACTCTTCCACAACAATTAAATAAACAGTCTGGGGTGAGAGTGCACACCTTTAATCTTAGCACTAGGAAGGTGAAGGCAGGTAGATCGCTGTGACACAGAGGCCAGCCTGCTCTACATAGCTAGTTCTAGGCCAGCTAGGGCTACATAGTAAGACCCTGTCTCAAAAACTAAATTTTAAAAAAGAAAGAAAGAAAGAAAAAGAAAAAAGGAGAGGGGGGAGGGGGAAGGAGAGAGGGGGAAGTTGCCAATGGACAATGGTCTTGGATCCACCAGCCTAGCTATTTGGCATGAGGGAATAATACGCTATTCTTTGCATCTGGGCCAGAATCCTCCTGTGCAAGCGTCCAGGCTAGAGACGTGTAGAGCGGAAACTTGAATTCCAGCTCTGCTCGTTGTCAGCCCTGTGATTCTCAGCACTCACCCTTCCTAAGTTTCTGTTTTGTCTTATCTACAGAAGTGGGGCTAATTCTGAGGTTATGCAGCAGTCTAGTCTCTCACAGGAGACCATGAATGTCAGGGGCCTGATGCCAGGGTCACCATCCAGCAGATGTGGCCGTTGAGAGGCCCTGAGTCACTCATTCATTCAACAGCTGCTCCCTGACCCGCTGCTTGGCACGGGTGAGGTATTGGGCCCTGTGCACTGGGAGTAGAGCAGACCAAACCAGGCCCCACTCTCCTGGAGCTGGGATGTAAAGACACAGGACACACAAAATAAAAATAAATAAGGGAGCCATGTGGAAGTCAGGATATGCATCTTTTTTTTTTTTTTTTTTGAGACAGGGTTTCTCTGTGTAGCCCTGGCTGTCCTGGAACTCACTCTGTAGACCAGGCTGGCCTCGAACTCAGAAATCCACCTGCCTCTGCCTCCCAAGTGCTGGGATTAAAGGCGTGTGCCACCACTGCCCGGCTTCTTTTTCTTTGTTATGTTTGCAATAGGATTAATACTTACTGGCCAGTGGTAGAGATACTAGCTGCATTATTTAAAACATGAGCCATAAAGTGAGGCCTGGTGGCATATACCATACCTGTCTTCCCAATGCTCAGTAGCCTACACAAGGAAGAATACACAATCAAGGCCAATATGAACTACATCATTTCAAAAAGAAAGTAAAATACATCACAGACACTTTTGGTTGGAAGGGGACTTGAAGATTATGTCTAATGAACCAGGGATATGGCTCAGTGGCCAGAGTGCTTGCTGTGAACACACAAGGACCAGAGTTCAAACCCCAGCACTCCGTACTCTCAGCACTTAGGAGGTCACGAATCTCCTTGTAAACTGGGCAGCAGGAATTGATGAGTTCTGAGTTCAGGAACAGATCCTGTCTCAGAACATAGGGTGAAGAGCCAGTGAGGAAGAGCCTTCACATTTCCAGCCCCCTCAGTTCTCATGTGTGTGCAGGAACATGCACATCTCCATGCAGGCACACACACACACACACACACACACAGGTGCATGCAGATCTCCATGCAGGCATGTGCGCGCGCGCGCGCGCACACACACACACACACACACACACACACACACACAGGTGCATGCTCATCTCCATGCAGGCATGTGCGTACACACACACACACAGGTGCATGCTCATCTCCATGCAGGCACACACACACACACACACACACACACACACACACAGGTGCATGCACATCTCTATGCAGGCACACACACACACAC
>JADRCH010000305.1:500826-547133 GCA_019843965.1 Rhynchomys soricoides | reverse complement strand
CACACACAGGTGCATGCACATCTCTATGCAGGCACACACACACACACGTACATGCACATCTCCATGCAGGCATGCACGCACACACACACACACACACACACATACAGAGGTGCATGCACACCTACTCACATATGTGTACCCACACACATGCAAACACACATATACACAAGCAACAAGGGGGGATAGAAAGAGCCACTTAAGAGGTGCCATAGCATGACATGATTTACTTGGGAGCAGCTGTGAAGCCTGGCAGACTAGACTTTGCTTTCTTCACAATTACAGTTGTCGGGGGTTGATATTCAGAAAGGGAAAGGCCTGGTTATCACTAGCTTTTCTTTTAACAGTCCCAAACCAGAAGTTTGTTTTACCATGACGCTAAGGCTCCAGAGAGAGACATGGGCCCAGTGTTTCTCTATATCATTCCCAGAGGCAGACAGAGAGAGCTAGGAGAGCTCAAGGCATGGCCAACCCACAGTGCTGATCTCCATCTCCATCTCCTTTTGAATGGGTGACTGAAAAGTTTTAAGACAGAAATAGAGCATTCTAGCCGGGCAGTGGTGGCACACGCCTTTAATCCCAGCACTTGAGAGGCAGAGGCAGGCAGATTTCTGAGTTCAAGGCCAGCCTGGTCTACAGAGTGAGTTCTAGGACAGCCAGGGCTACACAGAGAAACCCTGTCTTGAAAAACAAAAACAAAAAAAGAAAAGAAAAGAAATAGAACATTCTGTAGCAAAATACTGAGCTCTGCTCAAGCCTGGCAAGTTTCCATGTTCTCTTCAGATCTTTATTTAAAACAGTCCTGAAGGATTTAGGAACCACTGATGTCCCCTTGGATTATCTTGTCAGTCCCATTTTTCTCCCTTCAGAATGAATTATTACCCTGCAGTTGTAAATACACTTCCTATCATTGTTCTTAATTTTTCTTTGTATGTACTATTCTAAAATTAAAATCCAGAGCCAATGAGAAGGCTCAGTGGCTTGCTACCAAGCCTGATGACCTGAGTCCAATCTCCAAGACCCACATGGTGGAAGGATGGCACTGAGTCCTGCAAACTGTCTTCTGACCTCCTGATCATGTGGAATTAGAGGGCCTGTTTCCTTGGTGTCCTCTGTCCCCTCTGGCTTTTCTACTTTCTGTCTCTTCTACAGGGTTCCCTGAGCCCTGAGGGGAGGGATGTGATGGAGACATCCTGTTTAAGAGCTGAGTGTTCCAAGGCCTCTCACTCTCTGCATAATGTCTGCCTGTGGATCTCTGTATTTGTTCCCATCTGCTGCAGGAGGAAACTTCTCTGATGATGGCTGAGCAAGGCGCTGACCTATGAGCATAGCAAAATGTCATGAGGAGTCATTTTATTGCCACATTGTTGCTGTATGTTTTTAGAACAGAAGTCTTTGGTTTTATCCTAGGTGTCTGGACTATCTAGTGTCAGGTCATTGGTCACCCAAGCGCTGTTGGGTATAGGTTCCTTCTTGGGGAGACGATCCTTAAGTCAGATGCTGGCTGGTTACTCCCACAAGCATCACTACAGGCAGAACACAACTGTTAATCCAAGGATTTGTGGCTGAGTTGCTGTTATATTTCTCAGAGGACCTTCTTGTATCAAAGATGCTAGAACACAGGGGTGAAGACTTTTATGTAGGCTCCAGCTCAACTTCTCAACTTCTCCATGTTCAATGAATTGTGAGGGTGTTGTCTTAAGCAATGGGGTCCTGCTGTCAGTTTGTGGAGAGCAACCTATAGTCTTGGCAAAAGTCTGGGTTGCTTGGGGATTCCCACAGGACCCCTTTGGTCGACAAATCAATTAGATGTAACATAATTGGAAATTCCATTTGGTCACAAGAGATGGCTGGTTGGGGTTCTGCCTCCTCTATCATCTGGCAATTTCAATTAGATCACCTTCCTATATGCATATGTTCTAGGAAGCTTCTGCTGATCAAGTCTCCATTCTACCCCTCAAATGGCCCTTCATTTTACCCGTCTCTCTTCAAATTCCCTCCCTTACCCCCACTTCCTTCTCTTGAACCTTCTGTTCCAGCACATGCCTCCACCCATCCATAACTACCTATTCTACTTTTCTTTTCTAGAGAGATCTATCTGTCCCCTAGTCCCTTACTCTACCCTTAACCTCTGTAGTTTTACAGAATATAGCTTGATTATCATTGACTTAACAATTAATATATATATATTAACGAAAAGATACCCTATTTTTCTTCCTGAGTCTGGGCAGTTTCACTCAGGATGATTTTTTTTCTAGTTCCATCTGTTTACCTGTGAGTTTCATAATTTCTTTCTCCCTTCCTTCCTTCCTTCCTTCCTTCCTTCCCTCCCTCCTTCCTTCCCTCCTTCCTTCCTTCCCTCCTTCCTCTTTTCTCGGCTGAGTAATACTCTGTTGTGTAAATGTACCGCATTTCCTTTATACTTTCTTCTGCCGAGGGATGTCTAGGTTGTTTCCGGTTTCTGGCAGTTATAAACAGAATGGTAATGAACATGATGAGCATGGTGAAGCATCCTTTGAATACATGTGCAGTGCTATAGCTGGATCTAGGTAGATCTATTCCCAGTTTCCGGAAGAACCACCATACTGGTTTCCACAGTGACTGTATGAGTCTGCACTCCAACCAGCAACGGAGGAGTGTTCCCCTTACACCACATCAAGCCAGCATGAGGGTCACTAGCTATATTGATCTCAGGCACTCTGACAGGTGTAAGATGAAATGTTAAAGACGTTTTGATTTGTGTTCTCCTGATAGCTAAAGATGTTGAACAGTTCTTTAAGCTATTTTTTTTTTTTTTTTTTGCCATTTGAGTTTTTTCTTTTGAGAATTATGTTTAGATGTGTAACCCATCTTAATTGGGTTGCTTTTTTGATATCTGTTTTTTTCCAGTTCTTTATGTATTTTGGATATTAGCCCTTGTCTTAGTCAGGGTTTCTATTCCTGAACAAAACATCATGACCAAGAAGCAAGTTGGGGAGGAAAGGGTTTATTCAGCTTACATTTCCACATTGCTGTTCATCACCAAAGGAAGTCAGGACTGGAACTCAAGCAGCGTAGGAACTTGGAGGCAGGAGCTGATGCAGAAGCCATGGAGGAATGCTGCTTACTGTCTTGCTTCTCCTGGCTTGCTCAGCTTGCTTTCTTATAGAATGCAAGACTATTAGCCCAGGGATGGCATCACCCACAATGGGCTAGGCCCTCCTCTTCCCCCTTCACCACTAATTGAGACAGTACCTTACAGCTGGATCTCATGGAGGCATTTCCTCAAGAGTAGCTTCTTCTCTGAGGTAACTCCAGCTTGTGTCAAGTTGACACACAAAGCCAGCCTAGTACAGCCTTCTATTATATGTGCAGGTAGTAGATCTTTTCCCATTTGGTAGGCTGCTGGTTTGTCTGAATGATGGTACAGTTTTGTTTAATTTATTTGAGGTGCTGGAATTGGACCCAAGATCCATGCAATGGAGGTTAGGCAAATGCACTGAGCTGCACCCCAGCCCTTTCACTGTTTGACAAGCTGTCTTTCTGTCTGTCTGTACTTAGCCTCAAAGCTCCCTTAACTATCTCCTTGCCTTGGTAACATGGTGTGTGGCCAAGGCCAGACCCAGCACTCAGTCTTCTCCGGCATCACTCCCAACTTCTCCCTTTCCTTCAGCTCAGCCATCCACGTCGGTCCCACATCTTCAAGCTACTTCGAAATGGTCCAATTCTCGTGTTTTCTGTTAACAAATCGCAACAGCCAGGATTTCTACTGAGCTACTGAGCAAAACACTTTAAATATTTTTTCATTATCTCAATGACCTTGAGAAGTAGGGATTATCATCTCATTTTAAGGAGTGGGATTATTGGAAGAGAGGTCATTGCCAAGGTCAAGGACAATGAATGGCTGAGCTGAGACACATACACAGTTTGCTACCAGAGCTTGGAGTTTTGCCACATGCTAGTGCATATACAACACACACACACACACACACACACACACACACACATATATATATATATATATATATATAGAGAGAGAGAGAGAGAGAGAGAGAGAGAGAGGAATGGTGCTCTCCAAGGACTTATTTTCATCAACTTGTGTTTATTGAACCTCTAAGAGTGTTCGGTACAGACCGCTTTTCACATACATTGCTGTCTTCAGCAATCTTTCACCTCTTCAGCAATCCTCTGCCGGCTCTTGTTTTCCTTTTCATGTTTGAGCATATGTTGACGGGGCTTTGTCCAACACTGTTGTGTACTGGTAAAGAGAAAAAACCCTTTATTTGGAGCCAGAGATCTTGATTTCAAGGATGTCTTTGTCAGTTGTCAGCTGGATGATCTTCAGCCAATTATTTAACTTCTTTGACCCTCTTTGCTAATCTGTAAAGGTCGAATAATAATCATGCTCATGGTGTCTGGGCTGTCTGGGAATCAACAGGCTAACAAAAAGATTGAAAAATTCTCACCTTTTGAGAGCAATAGAAAAACTTGGAATCAGAGTCAGAAGATCTGGATCCCTGGCTTCTCTGAATATGTGGCAGAGAAGGTGATATAGCAGAGCTGGGGTGAGGAAGGGCCTGGATCCTGACCTCGGACAGTCCGTTCCTGCACATTTTTCTTCAGCAATATCACAAGTTATTACAAGTCATGGCACTTCTTGAATAGTCAAATCAAAATCATCAGATCAGATTTCAGAGATGTCCACAGAGAACTTGATTGTTAGGAAGAGAGCATTCTTGGAGACACATTTCCTGCTCAAGCTGGCTATCCATACTGCAAGCTTCCTGGCTTTTCACGGAGTCCATGCTGGTCAAACTCAATAAGGAGCTGACCACCAACCTTGAGCTTCCGCTCTTGTCTTTGCCTCCAGGGAACTAGGATCACAGGTAGATGCCATGTGATGGATTCATGCTGCTGACATAAACCCTGGGCTGTGTGTATGCAGGCAAGTACTTCCCCAGCTGAGATGCATCTCCAGTCATATTCTGGGAGCATGAGGCTGCCTGTGACTCCAGCACCAAGGAATGTCTTCTGGCATCTATAGGCAACTGCACTCATGTGCAGTGCCCACATAAAGATGCGAGCATATACATATAATAAAAATAAAGTAGATCTTAAAATGGGGGGTATAATAGATAATTATAACCAAAATGTTAAAATGCCAATCCTTGCTATCTCTGGGTATGTAAAGTATATTAGATGTGTTTTGATTTTGGTACACGGTGGTCCAGGTTGGCACAAACTCACTGTATATGGGAAGGACCTTAAACCCTGTCTTTCTGCTGCCACCTTCCAAGTGCTAGGATTGTAGGTAGGCTCAACCATGCTCAGCTGTATGTATTTTCCCTTTCTTTTTTCTTCTTCCTTGTCATCCACCATAGGCATGAGTAGTCTATATAACTTAGGCAATACAAAGATAATTTCCATCTGATGTTAAAAAGTGTTAAAAAGGTTAACGCTTGGCAAAATCTAGCATACTGATGATCCAATGGAATTTCATAAAGATTTTATGTGTATGAGTGTTTGCCTGCATGTATGTATGTTCACCTGCTGTGAGCAGTGCCCAGGGAGGTCCGAGGAGAAACTGGGTGCTGAGAACTGAACTTGGATCCTCTGCAAAGGCAATGAGTGTTCTTAACTGCTGAGCCATCTCTCCAATCCCTTTGAGACAGGGTCTTGCTCTATAGCCCAGGCTAGCCTCAAACTCAGCATTCCCCACTTACCATGTCTCCTCCTAATGCTAAGGTCAGACAACATTCTCTGGAATCTTTTCACAGTGCATGCTGGACATTTTGAACTCATTGGTGAGTCTAAGATCAGGCCCAATTTTTGACAAAGGCATTAATTCTGTAAATTCTGATACACAGCTATGAAGTGCATAAGGATCAGCTCTGAGGTTCTGAGAGCTCTGTCCTTTGGCAGTTTCCCCTTGGAGTAAACATCAGACACATATACAACAAGGATTCTTAGTGCACTCACAATTCAGGGCTGCAGCTGAGCTGGGTGCTATTCACCAGGATTTCCAGCTACTTAGGAATCGATCAGATTAGCCCAAGTTCAAACCAGTCAGAACAGCAAAACACCCAAAAGGGTAGAAGATGGGGCTGTGGTTCAGGGCTGGAGGATTTGCCCCCCACAAGTGAAGTCCCAGGCTCCATCCCCAGCACTGTAAACAAAACTGGACAAAGCTGGGTACATGGTTTGCCTGCTGGCTTTTCTCTGTCGTTGCAGATGCTTAGGAGGCTGAGGTAAAAGGGATGGTGTGAGCCCAGCAGTCGGGAATCAGTCTGGACACAGAGAGTGCCTGGAGCCAGACATGGAATACACGGAGTTGCTGCCAGCCTGGCACAGCAGACTATGTCACAGTATGCACTGCCTAACTCTGGCTCTATTACATAACATCTCAAAGCCCAGGGAGGGGTTGTATGCCTGGAATCTCTGCATCAAGAGATGGTGGCAAGAGGATCTGGAGTTCAAGGTTAGCCTGGACCGTATGGAAACTCTATCTCAAAAAGTAGGAGTACAAAACAGTATAAATACATAAAATAGACGGTTCAACCCATAAGACTCCCTTCTCACACCCATTCCCAGGACCCGAGTGGTGACCAACTCCTGCAAGCTGACCTCTGACCTCCACATGCACACTGTGGCACAGGAATCTTATATATCACACTCTACTTTTGCATGCTGGACCTCGGCCTTGCTCCTCCCTTGGTGGTAAAGCCCTAACTGTGTGTTTCGTACATCACACGGAAGAATGGCCTCTGGCTGGGCTTGATGGCACGTGGTGGTAATCCCAGCACTTAAGAGGTAGAAGCTGGAGGATCATGAGGTCAAAGCATGACTTGTCTAGGACAAGTGAGACCTTTTCGGAAACAAAACTAAACACAGACCCCAAATAAATAAGGGCTGAAGATACAGCTCAGTAGTACAGTAAATACTTGGCCAGGCCTGTGTTCAACTGTGGCCTGACTTCAATCCCAAACTATCCCCAGCTTTATGAAGTCTGGTTGAATATACACACTCAGGAGGCAAAGGCAGGCAGTCTGGGGTAGTTCATGCTATTGTAAATACACAGTGAGATCGGTTCACTGACATCAAACAAACGACAGCAACAAGCAAGCAAATGAACAAAAAAATCTTTTCAGAGCCAGAGTGTGATGGTAGCCCTGATAGCTAGCTGCTGCTCCTACAGGACAGGGAAAGAGCTGGAGGGGTGTGGCGGGCTCCTGAGTAACAACTCTTCCCTCCATTCTTCCGGGTGCTGTGGGGAGGGGGCAGGTTAAACAGTGTCTGAAGAGCTAGAAACACCCAACCAATGCAGCCCATTGCCCCGAGGGGTGGCGGAGGAATGTCAGGCTGTCACACACACTCATGCTCGCTGAATCTAATGGTCTAAAGAGTTGGAACCATTCCCCAACCATGTGTCAACCAAGACCTGTGTCAAAGCCCTGTGAGCAGTGTTGTCACACTGGTGAGGTTCAGGGCCATCAGTGAGCTGACCAGTTATTTAATGTTTAGTCCAGGTAGCCCCATGCAGAGCCCAGAGCTCTGCCAGCGACCACTTCTGCAGACCTGTTTTGATTTTAAGTTTTTCCTGGTTGGAAAAACTGCCCTGTCAGGTGTGGAGGTTCTAGCTAGCTTTTTGCCATTCCAAATATGGACAGCCAGAAGCCACCGTGAGATAGACTGGGGGGAAAAAAAGACTCACTTGGCTCTGCTTAACACATCTGGGTCCCAATTCACACTTTAAACAGAGTTCCCCACTCCCACCCCCCAGGGGACTCTGCACAATGAGGTCAGGGAACCTGGCCCCACAAGGGTCAGAGTCACTTCCCTTTCCGGGAGAGCCTGGAGCCCCAGTTCCTGGGAGCCCCATGAACACTGATAATTCTATCGGAATTTCAAAGGTGCTAGGTTCTCGGCACAAACAACACCTCCAACAGGAAGCAAAGAGGACAAAGAAGGGTTATAGTCATCTGAGCACGAGATTGAGAGTATTCAAGACAAAATAAAATGCTGCTCACAAAGCGCGGGCTGCCCCAGGCAGGATGGTCCTGGTCCTCAGCGCTCAGCCTCTGGGGTTGGAGAGGAGGAGTGAATAGACTTTAAGGCTTTTGCGGTCTCTGTTGCTGTTACTTTCAGAGACATTTTTGAGGAATTGAAAAAGCCCTTTTAGGGAAAGAAGAAATACGAAGTGGTGGGGGCAGAATAAATTCGTTTTCTCCCACATTTAAGCATACCACTTGGCTGGTTGGTTTGTTTAGATTCAAGATCCCACTCTTGTGCTCTGGCTGTTCTGGAACTCACAAGGTAGACTAGGCTGGCCTCGAACTCACAGAGATCCACCCGCCTCTGCCTGCCAAGTGCTAGAACCAAAGGTTCTAGAATCAAAAGCAATACCATGGCCCTGGAGCACAGCATTTAAGATCTTTTTGGTTTAGGTTTTTGAAGACAAGGTGTCACTCTGTAGACAGGTTGGTCTAATTGATGATTCTCCTGCCTCAGCTTCCTATGTGCTGCTGGGATTATAGTTGTGCGCCATCATAGACAGCTTTTGGACAAATTTCTTGATCCTCTTGGCTTTGTACCTCTTGGCTCTGCCTGAGTAGGTCCATAATGCCAGACACTGAGCGTTATACAAGCTGGCTTATTAAATAATTAACGGAAGGTCTCCAGCCTTGCTCACTTTCTCCAGTGCCACCCAGATCCTCTGTTGTGAGGCCTCTTAGCTCACTCCTCCACAGTGCTTTCTCGGGGTGTAACACTCGGGGCTCCACCCGAACGTGCCTCTTCTGAACTTCAGTCTTGCCCAGCCTGACACCCTCTTTCTGGACCTCTGTAAGGGATGCTGCGTGTCACTGAAGCCTCTGTCCAAGGCCCCTCCTTAGAAAAGCCCTCTTTAGCTGGGCATAGTCCACACAACTTTAATCTCAGCACTGTGGTGGGGTGGAGTGGGGGGATGGAGGGGGATGGGAAAGGCAAGTGGCTCTCTGTGAGTTAGAGACCAGCCTCGACTACATAGTGAGTTCCAGGCCAGCCAGGGCTATACAGTAAGACTCTGGTTCAAAAAGAAAAGTCTTCCTTTGCTGGGGAAGTCCTCAGTCCTGACCTTCTGACTCCAGACACCCCGGCTACTGCCGATTTACATGTTCTTTCCAGCAGTTATCACCTGAAATTAGCTTTTACGTGTGTGTGTGTGTGTGTGTGTGTGTGGACTCACACTACTACCTATGCTTGGAGATCAGAAGATTACTTTCAAGGGTCAGTTCTTGCCTTGTTTCTAGGCAGTCTCTCTTGCTGTACTGTGTACTTCAGGCATGCCAGACCATTCGTCTGTCTTAAGTCCCATCTTGCCCACATGAGTCTTGGAATTCAAGGTGCAGGCTACACATCTAGAAATCAAACTTACGGTGTCAAGCTTGTGAGGCCATCTCTCCAGCCGTCACGTGAAATTATTTTAGTCACATGTTTATGAGGATTTTTCTCCCTGACTTGCCTCCCCTGATCAGGGACAAAAGCCCCAAGAGGTGGAGACCTTGAGTGACATTTCCCAAGGCCTATGCAATGCCAAGCTCCAACAAGAACCTTTATTTTGTCTTTTGAGATAGGATCTTGCTGTGTAACCCATGCTGGTCTTGAACCCTAGGTAATTTGAGTTCCTCTGCCTCCCAAATGCTGGGATTCCACTTGTATACCACCATACCTGGGAAAGAACATTGCTTAATGAACCAGTGAGTGAATAAATGCAGGAAAGAAGAACAGTCTCAAGAGATGGCTTTGTCCTGAGCCATGGAGTCAAGAGGGAGAACCAGGCCCTCTTGGTCCAGGGGGTATTAGAAGCTCCTCAGACACAGCTTTCCTCTCTCACCCAGCAGCTATGGCATGTCTGTGAAGATGAAGAGGAGAAGGAGGAGGATAATGACAATAATTTGTCTTGATAGTTGAGCTGAACACAGGTCTTTACAGATGTTAGGAAAGCATTCCGACACCGAGTTTCTGCTCCAACCTCCGTCCCCGAACAGTCTTATATTGCATGTGTCTCTCTTTCTGAAGGGTTTTCTGCTCCTTGAGAACAAAGCTTGGTCTGGTTTGACTTTGGTCAGTGCCTAAAAGTGTACCACACAAGCATGTCATAGGTCATAGACGCTAGGCAATCAATAAAAATGTTTATCAGGTCCAAATATAACCAAGCAAGTAATGTTATATATAATGAATGAATCACTGATCATACATAAAGTGTTACATTATTTAGTTAATACTAATAAAGTCATTCCTTAACACTTCTCTTCAGAAAACACTGGCCTTTTTGATCAAGGATATCAGCTTCAATTTTATTTGGGGTGTCTTTAAAGTAGGATGTGAAAATATGCAGGGTGTACCTTGGTGCCTGTGGGGCAGAGTAGAGCAGGCCAGGATTCCAGGGTAGGGTGCAAAGTCAGAATTATTTAAGCTTCCTTATTGCAAGAGAACGGGATTGAGCAGAAGCCCAGGTGAGGGACTGCTGGAATTCCCTGCAGGGAGGTAAGTCACCCCACCCTGCTCTTGCCTTTGAGCTCAGAGATTCTGGGAACCAGCCCAGCGGGGACTCTCCAGGGTGCACTGGGTGGGGCTGGGAGGGGTGGGGACTGGCTAGGGGGGTTGGGGAGTCAGCAAACAGGCTCTAAGGAACCTTTCCATAGATAACACAGGTGGGGAGAGGGAGAGAAATGTCCCCAGGGAGAACAGAGGGAGGCTATGTAAAATCCACACTCAGGTGACCCCTGAGAATTCCAGGCTTTTCCTAGCCACACCTGTAGGCCAATTGTTCTGCAATCTTCAGGGCAGTTTGGCTGGTAAATTTATCTAAATCCAATCTTGGGGGGGAGGGAGATATGGAGAAGGAGTTTCTTCCTGGGGGTGTGGAAGGTAACTGACATAACTCATGTGACTTACTCTATTGCCAAAATTCAAAATTCTTCAAAATCAAACTACTTTAAAAAAAAAAAAAAAAGTGTGACCTTCCTTTTTTAAAGAAGTTCTCTTCCCTACATTGTGTCTGCCTCTTTTAAGTCTTACATGTGGAGGTGGGGAAAAACCCTTGCCTAGCACGAGAAGCCCGAGGTCCTATCCCCTGCACTGTAAGTTAATAATAATCTATAAATGAATACCTTGTATGTGGGGCTCAAACTGGCTTCCACTGGAACAATTCTCCACTATTTTAGTGGCACAGGACAAGTCACAGTCTGCCTAAACCTCAGTGTGGAAAATGGTGGAAGGCACAGTCTCTATACTTAGGGGTGTGAGATCAGGCGATACACGTAGGCTATAGAACGCGTGGCTTATTACTAGTGTGCATTAGAACTGCAAGGCAGAACAGACGCCACATTCACTGGCTTTTGTTCCATCTCTTACTGCAGACTGGACCCTGAGCCTTGCACATGTTAGACAAGCCCTCCATTACTGACTTATAACCTTAACCATTCCTATTCTGATCTGCTCAATTGTCAAGACAGGTCTCTGTCAGCCTTGGGATGGCTGGGATTCCAGGTCTGCACCATCCGGTCCTTTCCTATTTGTGTCTGGGATAGGTCCTAGAGTCTCATGCCTGCTAAGTAATCTGTTTACTCAGCTTCAGCCCTAACCCGGTATTGGTAAGTAGGAGTCACTTGGATTCGCTTCCATTCCACTGACACTCATTGGTTTGGAACATAAAACTCTCCCTTCCCAGCTTGGACTAGAGGCCCCAACAGACCAAGCAGAAGTGGATATAGTCAGGTACACCGCAAAGAATGAATAAGGTGTGTCCCAGGGGCTAACAGGAGGGGCTGTGAACATCTGCCTATTTTATTTCTCTGAGGTTTGGTCTCAGTGTACCAAAAGAAGGCCACCTTTTAATGTAGTCTGGATTACATATTTGTCCCTGTACCTGGCGTAGGGCCTGCCATAGGGAAGGGGTTGAATACATGCCTGGTATGTAAATGGAGCCAACTCACGTTTCTTCCTTGTCAGTTTTAACTAAAATAAGCAGGTAAGTAAATAAATAATTGGGTAAATAGAACAACGGAGAGCACAGGTAGAGAGGCTTGCTCAGCAGTCTCCTTTGAGGAGTACGAACCCTTCTGCATCTGTTAAGATCAGGTCTTTGCCTCATACAAATGTTAGCCGGCAAGTTGCTCCTAAGCGGACTAAGTACTTCCTCGTGTTTGTGATGACTGTGGAAAGAAGGGGCTTTTCAAGTGTTCTAGAATGTTCAAGCATTTACGTCCCCATGTATCTCAAGGGGCTTACATACACTTTATGTTGAGATCATGAACATTCAACAGGGGAAGCTGAAGAGCTTAAGATTCATCTCTGCCTCATAAATGTGGCACTTCTGGGTGAGTGAAAAGGAAACAGTCACAGTCCAGCCCAGGAGAAGACTTGGCTGTGCTCTTTGTTTGGTGTTAATTAAACAGACAGACAGGGTCTTCTGTGCTCCCAACCTCCTAAAAAGATCTCTCTCTCTCTCTCTCTCTCTCTCTCTCTCTCTCTCTGTGTGTGTGTGTGTGTGTACATGAGGGCAGGTCTTCTCAGAGGCCAGACAGTCTTGATTCGGGTGCTACAAACGGAACTTGGGTCCTCCACAAGAGCAGCAAAGCTCTTGACTGTTGAGCCATCTCTCCAACCCCGAACTTGAGCTTTCGCCCCCCACCCCCACCCCAGCTTTCACCTTCTACACATTGGGACTGGGGTTCTACAGAGCCCCACTACTCCTCCTACCCAGGTTCTGTGCTGTGAGAGAGCAAACCAGGAGTTTTTTTAAATGCTAGGTGAATACTCTTCCAGATGAACCACATTCCTAATTAAATTAATCTCCTGAGACGTTAAACAACAGCCTTGGCTACAGTATTGATATGCCACCATCATTGAGTGTGGTAGGGGACCAACGAGAGTCCAACCCCATGGTCCTATTTAGCATTACTGTGCCACCAGGCAAGAGAGTATATCCTTTAATCTCAGCATTTGGAGGGCTACAGCAGGAGGATCACTACAACTTTTAGTCCTGCTGGGGTACCTCCTGAGCTCTGGACCAGTTGGGGGAAGAGAATAATACCTTAGCTCAAAACAAAACACTATGTTGGTGGAGGTACCCAGTCCTAGATGCTGGACCAGGCAGTCAAACTGGAGCTACGGCTCCTGAGGAGCAGCAGGATTCGGAGCGGTCCAAGTGAAAGTGAAGGAAGGAGACAGCCGCTCCGAAGGTTCAAAGTTCAGTTGAGTTTTATTTCATGCCATAGTTTTAGGCTGGGGTTGGGAAGAAGGTGAGAGAGGATTCATGTAGCTCAGGTTGGACTAAAAATTGCCATGTAGCCCAAGCTAGTCTTGAATTCTCGATCTTTCAGCCTGTACTTCCAGAGGGCTGGGAATAAAACTGTGTACCATCACAGCCAGGTTCTTCTTTGCATTCAAGAAATCCGGCTCCAGCCTCCCCAGGTTAGAGTGAAGGTCAGCAACGCACACCTGGAGCCAGGGGCCCTTCCCTCTTCTTAACTCATCGTCCTCTGGCGAGTGACCTAAACATTCTTGCTCCTCATTTCCCCAAGCGCGTAATGAGACTATTGCTAAGCCCAGTTAGCTCAGGCTGAGCCCAGAGCATGGATGAGGGAGGAGCTGGTCACACTTTAGCTGCTGACCCCTTGCCTGGACACACGTCATGGCCACTGGTCGAATGAGAAGGCCCTGGCAGCCAACACCCCTAAAGGCTGCAGGGAACCTTCCTATGTAAAGTTGAGGCCTGGAGCTTGGCATGTAGCCCAATGGAGGAGCACTTGCCTTCCGTGTGTGAGGTCCTGAGTCTGAAATCAAGTCCCACATAAAGTATTCTAAAGAGAGGCTTTAATGCTCATGTGTGAATTTTACATTATTATTATTATAGATGGGGTCTCCTAGCTGTCCTGGAATTCACCCATAGGCCAATATTCACTGCACTGCGTCTGCACCCGCCTCCGCGTCTGGAGTAAGTGCTGGAATTAAGGGCTTACACAGCCATGGCTGTAAGGGGAAAAAAGGTGTGTGTGCGGGAATTTAGGTTTTGAAGCATCTCTTCCTAAAACTGATGAAATACAACAGCCTAGATGTCCATCAATGAGTGAATGCATAATGGAAATGTGAGATACTTATATACATGAATATTATGTAGCAGTAAAGAAAGTGACACACGTTTGTTTGTTTGTTTGTTTGTTTGTTTGTTTGAGACAGGGTTTCTCTGTGTAGCCCTGGCTCTCTAGGAACTCACTCTATAGACCAGGCTGGCTTCAAACTCACAGAGATTCACATGCCTCTACCTCCTGAGGGCTGGGATTAAAGGCGTGCATCACCACTGCCGCTGATGCTGCCACCATACAGCATGCTTGAGTTTTAAGACTATGTTGTGAGGTGGGACCTTACTGTTGCCCTGGATGGTCTTGAAAGCCATCCTCTAGTCTCAGCCCCCCCAAGTTAGACACAGGCACACCACCAGAGCTGGCTTCACATCAGGAAAAGTTGGTTATGTGCTTTGTTCTGTAGATGAGAGAAAGCAAACTCTACGGGGAGACTTGAGTGGGAGGTGTAGACTAGGGATTCCTCTCCATGGACTTCCAACCTTGGGAGGGATGACATCATCGAAGGCGGAACCCGCAGACTTTACCTCTCACCTACAGATCACTGACCGGTTCTGGAAGCCATTGTCCAGGATTGCAGCCTACTTTACTTCTTTTTGTTAGTTTCTGACTAATCCTTTTTCATTCCTTTTGTTCGTTTCTTTGATTTGTGTGTGTGTGTGTGTGTGTGTGTGTGTGTGTGTGTGAGAGAGAGAGAGAGAGAGAGAGAGAGAGAGAGAGAGAGACTCAAGTAGCCTAAGTTGGCCCTGAAGTCACTATGTAGCTTAGGCTGATCCTGAATTCCTGATCTTTCTGCCTCTACTTCCTGAGCGCTGAGACCACAGGCATGTGTAGCCACACCTGGTGCTCTGCTCATCGCCTGGACCCCATAATTTCAGCTGTCCCTATGGCCTCTTATCTCCTCAGCTGGCTCCAGCATTGCTCCTGAACTCCTGACCTGGATATGCAGCTGCTCCCACACAGGCCATCTGGACAGTTCCTAGGCAGCCAGGTGGAACACAGAACTACTCCTGATTGTCCCTGAGATGCACACTGAACTCTCTCCCATTTCCAGACCTGCAAATAAGATCCCCATGTGCAGACACCCACTGCCCCCCCCCCCCTCTGCCCACCCCCTCCCCTCTTTTCTTCCCCTCCCAGTTAACTTCCCCCCCCCCCCCCCGGTTTTTCTTTTTTCTTTTTGGTTTTTCGAGAAAGGGTTTCTCTGTGTAGCCCTGGCTGTCCTGGATCTCACTCTGTAGACCAGGCTGGCCTCAAACTCAGAAATCCGCCTGCCCCTGCCTCCCGAGTGCTGAGATTAAAGGCCTGTGTCACCACTGCTGGCTCTTTTATTTCTCAAAGCTGGGAACCAACCAGGGCCTTCAAGAATGCTACACAGACACTGTTCAGAGGAGTTACACAGCAGATCTTCTGGGATTTGAGTCTGAGTCTTCTCTGTCACATGCCTGTCAGACTTTGAACTGTTATAATAGGTTCTTAATTGGCTTCTCTGTCTCCAGGTAACTTCCTGTGTCACAAATCATGTTGAAAGTCTGTGGTCTTTCACTCAGGCCCTTCCAAGGCCTCACAGTTTACAAAATGAAGGCCATCCCTTAGCCTTGGCATTTGAAGCCTGCACAGTATGTCTCCAACCTGTGTTTCTGCCTTATGTCTCCCCAATCCATTGCTCCAGGAGCACTTGATAATATAGATCTTTACACTGAGGGCACCTTCGTATGAGACTCCTCCGTTTCGGGGCCAGACCATACTCATTCATAGACCGAGTTCATTTATCCACACTTTTTTTTTTTTTTTTTTTGAGACAGGGTTTCTCTGTGTAGCCCTGACTATCCTGGAACTCACTCTGTAGACCAGGCTGGCCTGGAACTCAGAAATCCACCTGCCTCTGCCTCCCGAGTGCTGGGATTAAAGGCGTGCGCCACCACTGCCCGGCCGCATTCACTGTTCCTTATCTTTGCAGTACTGGGGACAGAGCTGGATGCTTTCGGCAAGACAAGTGCCATCCTTGAGTTGACTACATTCCTAGGCCCTAAAGGCTTGTGGTTTGTTTGGTTTTGGTCTAGAAGATTGACAGAGTTTCCTGTGTAGTTTACTGTACAGTAGAAAATAGCACACTCTCAGTGAGAGTGGATAATGGCAGAGGGACTTGTTTTTTCTTTTTTGAGGCTCATAAGAGCCTTACTGACGTCAGATTCCTTCTGACTCTGTCTCTTGGGTTCTGGGATGGCAGGTGTACTACCATGCCTGGCTAGTGAGTACGTTCCTCTGTGGGCACACAAACACTTGAATGAGCATGTGTATTTTGAATTTTGAGACAGGGTAGTGTTATTAGTCGTTCCCGAGGTCTGAACTTCCCAAGTAGCCTAGGGTGACCTTAACCTCTTCACCCGCCTTCCTCCACATCCCAGGGCTGAGGTGACAGGTGTGCATCCTTATGCCAATTTTAAGTGCCTGTGTTTTTTGCTTTATAGTTCCAATCGGCCTGGCGCTTTGGACTCTCCCGCCCAGGCCTCTTGACAGCTTTATTTACAGGTGTCAACAACCAAGCTTCGTATTCGTTTTCATTTTCATTTATTTTGTTATCAGCGTGCAAACCCCGACTTCATTACAGACTTTTCATTTGCACTTTACTCTTGCTGCTCTTCCCCCCTCCCCGCTCCCCTCCCCCTCCTGCTGGTCTTCCCGGAACCCCCCCCCCCCGGTGCTCCCCGGGGGGGGGCCCCCCCCTCCAGGCCTCTTTTTCTCCTCTCATGGTCCTTTCTAGTTTCACGACCTATACCCCAAGCCACATGTACATAATATATAAGAATTAAAACCTAGAATCTGAATGAAAACATGTGGTATTTGTCTGGGTTACTTTGTTTAACATAAAAATGTTCAGCCCCATTCATTTTCCTGCGAACGCCACAATCACAGTTTTCTTTATGTCACAAACAGCGTAGTGTTTGTGTGTACATGCGGTCTGTGTGGCTGTGCGTGTCTGGGTGTGCTCACCTGTGCATGTGCATGTGGAAGCTTGAGACCAACTTCTGGTGTCTTCCTCTACTATGCTCTACCTTATTTTGGGGGGACAGGGTCTCTCACTGAAGCTGAAACTTGCCATTTCTGGCTGACAGCAAACACCTGTCTCTACCTCCCCGGAGACAGGTTCCAGGTGTGCCCCACCAGGCCTTGCTTTTTTCTTTTTTTGGGTTTTTTTGGGTTTTCAAGACAGGCTGGCCTTGCTTTTATGTGGGTTCTGGGGATTCAAACTTAGGCTTTCATAGCGGTTCTTTAGTGCAGACCTCTCCCAACCCCGGGTAGTACCTGAGGAGGAACAGTTAAAATGACCCAGGGATCTAGACCTCATTGCCACACCCTGGATAATTCCTGAATCCCCTGGGGCCTCCTGACCCTGCTTTCTCTTGGCATTTATCATTTTTGGTTTTATTTCTAGTAACTAAGTGATTTGACAGCATAAGGTGACATCAGAGCTATGCTTCTGTTTGTTCAGAAAGTAGCACACAGACAGAGGAGGCTCCTCCTTCCCAGCTCCCAGCTGGGAAGTGCCTCACACCAACCGCACCCTGCTCTGGGCTCTGAAGTAGGTTCGCCAAGGAAAGGGCAGCTAAACTTCCCTGCGGTGAATTTAAATTTCATTTAATTAACATGGCTTTCTTCTGGTATTAGCTAAGTCTTTAGAAAACAGTCAAGAGAAAAGAAGTTGTCTCTCTTTGGATGTGGTCTCTATTAGAAATATAAAAGACAAATTGAATATCAGAGGAACTTGTAATTTGCTTGGGGGTCTCACCTAAATACAATAGTGCACAGGCAGGTCTACACACCACATTCAGTGCGCAGGCCGGCCTGCCTACACCTAATCCTCTGAAAAAAGGGTGACTCTCTGGACTACACCTCAAATTAGCTGTCTGAGTTGGGCATGGAGCCCACAGGCTCTGCCTTTTTAGCTATCTATTTAAGACAGTGCTTCACAGTCTACCCCTGGATGGCCTGGAATTCTCTACAAAGTCCTGTTCAGGCTGGTTTCCACACTGCTGCACCCTCCAACCTCACCTCCTGGAGTGCTGGGGTTGCAAACCTGAGTTCTCATGCCTGGTAGTTGTTGTTAGCAATCCCGACCATATAGAAAATTCTCCATAGCTTCAAAGGCACCATTTCCACCTCCCTGGCGGCAGACGCTCTGCAAGAGTCACTGTACCATGTTTATGTGAGAACTGGGGTAGGTGGCACGCCAGGCGACCCTCTACCTACCGAGTGACAGCCGTGGCCTCTCTTAATCTTCCCTCCTTCATTTCTTTTTCCTCTTCCTCCCCCTCCTCCTCCTTCTTCTAAACTTCAAGTGGGCCTTGAACTTGCTATGTAGCTGAGGATGACCTTAAACTCTCTTTTTTGTTTGTTTTTCGAGAGAGGGTTTCTCTGTGTAGCCCTGGCTGTCCTGGAACTCACTCCGTAGACCAGGCTGGCCTCGAACTCAGAAATCCACCTGCCTCTGCCTCCTGAGTGCTGGGATTAAAGGCGTGCGCCACCACTGCCCGGCTGACCTTAAACTCTTGATCCTCCTGTTTCCTCCTCCCGTGTGTCAGAATTATATGTCTGTGCTGGGATTATAGATTCTCACAGTTGGCCTGGAACTGGTGGCTATTCTCCTGCCTCAGCCCCCAAAGCAGTGCTATTCTAGGTGTGAGCTGCCATGGCTGGGTCACCTCTGTTTGTACTGAATTTCTTCTGGATTACTTTTTTTTTTTCTCGGAGCAGATTCCAGCTGACATTCAGAAGTCCTGAGAGGTACTGGAAGCTTCTGAGGAAGAATAGAACTTGAGTCTGTGGAAACATGGGTGCAGTCAGTCACTCAGAGGCCAGGCCCATAGCCTCACTGTGAACAGGAAGGAGCTGGTGGGGTTTCTAAGCTGGATCCTGCACATTCCTAAACCCCACTGCTTTGCTATCCTAGCTAAACACTTACTTATAAAAACATACTATAGATGCTGGTGCATAATATGAGGAAATCCACAAAAACACCCAGTACAAAAACCCCGTGTGTGTGTGTGTGTGTGTGTGTGTGTGTGTGTGTTTGGGATTGAACCAGGGCCTTGTCCATTCACAAACAAGTGCTTTAATCATTTATTTCTTAGAAAAGATATTTAATGCTAGTACCACTTAGTAATGTTACAAGTGAGAAGAGGCCCAGAAAGGTTAATTAATTTCTTTGAGGCTACTCAGTCAATAAAGGCCCAGTCTGCCTATACTAAAACTCACAGTCGTTTCAGGGTTCCTTGTTGTGCATCAGACCCAAAAAGGAGAGAGAGAAATTGGCTACTGTCTTGGGTTTCAGTCACTGTATGATAAATTAAGATGGAAACACATGCTTAGAGCCTGTGGGAGGAAGGCTAATCACCTCAAGGAAGGGAGACAAGCTTACAGGCCATCGCCACTGCTGAGGGCCTTGGAAACAGGTTCAGTGGCGGAAATGAAGGTGACCTGTGCAGGAAACGGTGTGTGTCCCACTGTGACTGAATAGAAAGGGACACAGAGCCCTTCACTGGAGCCCTGGAAAAAAATCAGGGTGAGTTCAGAACTCAGAAGGCCTTGGGTGTTTGGCACCATGGGGCAGCAAAGAAGCATTCTTGAGGGTGCAAAGCCAAATAGTCAAGGCCTCAATGATGATCTGGTCTCTTTGCGGACAGAGGTGAGGCCAAATGACTGGCCAAGAAGACACTGCCACAAGCAAAGTGGGCCCAGAGAGCATCAATGACAGGCAAAAGGGAGGGATCCTGGCAGGAAGGAGAGAGGAAGCAGGCCTCCAATTTGGGGACAATCTAAAGTAGTGAGTATGTTTCCTGCAGGAAGGGAAGCTCTTGGTCTGGGGTCTGATGGGGTCAGAATGTGTGGCGATTCATGTGACAGGAGGTGAGAAGGCAAGGGAAACAGACATTCCAGGGAGAGTCTGTGAGGCCCTGGCCTTAGGGTCAGGCTTAGTGAGGTGGAGCCTGAGCTCTGGCTTCCCTCGGAGGTGTTCTGCCCCAGTGGTCTCCCGAGGAAGGTTAACTGCTCTTACACCACTGACAGAGAGAAGAGTGAAGGAGTTTGGACTCATCGCCACTTAAATAAGGAACAATGGCTGCTAGCTGGCTGAATGGCTAAAAAGCTACTGACCGAACTCAGTCTTTCAAGAGCAGCATTGAGGTTTTCCTATGCACTGGAGGTTGTAACCAGGATCAATTCTAGTCACGGCAGGATCCCCCCGAACGTTGATTTTTTTCTTCTGTTTATATTTCAGACAATTAACAGTGGCTAATGACTCAGCCTTTCGAGTAATTACCACCAATGACGTGTGCCGCTGTGAAAGGGAAGGGAATTTATGATTACTGAAAGTTCCTCCAAGCTACAAAACTATCAGACTTTAAATTAGTTCCCCCCTTATGTATTTATTTGTGGCTTGGAAAAACTGATGAAAATAGTTAAGTACCTTGTAAAGCGTTCGGTAGTTCCTTCCTTCATGCCCGTTTTTTTCTCCACTCTGTGAGGGTATCAGTGTGAGGGTAGATGACAGACACGCAGCCATTCCCCACGCTTGGCTCTGGACCTCTCTTTTCTCCAAGGTGTGAAAGTATTTTAGAGAAAGTTTCATCTGGGCTTTGTGAATAATTAATCGTCTGTTTCTTCGAGAAGCTGGCAAACGTAGGAGTACAGAACCAGACATAAAACACTCCCTAATTGAGCAAGGGTTCATTCTTGTAGCAGGCTCGGGGCCACCACCGGAATGTGCTGAAGCCGCATTCCAGGGCCTTCACAGGCCGGGGCGCCAGAGGGGATTAACCTGGCTCTATCTCTGCTTCTGCTTTCTGAGAACTGGAGGGAGACAGGAAGAGGCCTGCAGCCATTTCCGGGAAACCAAGGTGGGGGAGCTGGGGAAGGGAGTTGGTCCACACGGGGAGGGGGAGCAAAGCACCCAAGGAGAAGGACAGATAGAGCCGCAGGGCAGAAGAGTGGGCAGCTCATGGAGGGTGAGGAGCTACCTTGAGACAGAATTCTAGTCATCCTCCGGCCCAAGACAAGGTAGTTGGAAATAAGAACGGGACTGTAGTCGTGTTTTGTCTTTTTGAGACAGGGTTTTAACTTTGTAGCCCAAGCCGGCCTTGAAGTAGCTGCTGTCCTACCTCTGCCTCTCAAAAGCTTGGTCACCCAGCTTGCATTCGCAGCTCTTCATGCACGCGCTCCTGGGGGTGACAAAGTGAAAACAGCTGCTCAGTCTTACCGGGTTGTATTTAGTGACCTCGAAAACAGAAACAGAGTCCATAAAAAAGTGCGTACGCACATGCGTGCGCTGATAAACAAAAGCAACGAACCCACAAAACACAGAAATTTAGAGACTCTATGATTCATCTTTTTCTTGAGACGAAATCTCTTAATGTATTACCAGGCTGGCCTAAAACTCATTGTATTGCCCAGGCTAGCCTCTGAACTTGAGATCCTCCTGCCTCAGCCCCTGGGTGCTGTGCTCACAAGTACACACTGTTACATCAGCTGTGGTGAATACTTTATTATTATTATTTATTATTATTATTATTATTATTATTATTATTATTATTACTTTATTGACTCTGGTTGTGGAGTTGGTTTTGAAAATGAACTCAATACCACACCATTCCCCAAAGCCCCAAACCTACTTTTCATTTTCTCCTCTCTTTTCTCCTTCGTCCCTCACCCACATCCTGCCTTCTCCTGCCTTCTCCGCTCCTCTCTCTTGTGAGACTGGAGCTCCTGTCGTTCAGTCTGACCTTGACTTCATTATGTAGCTAAGGATAGCCTTGCATTCCCGATCCCCCTGCCTGGGTTCCCCACAAATGTTGTTTTCTAGGAAGGGGTTAAACACACTGCTGTGGGTGCTGCTTTATTTTACTTTTTGTGGTTGTAAACACTGTTGTGTCTTCAACTGCTGGCATATAGAGTGAACTTTATTTGATGAATGAATGAATGAATGAATGAATGAAATCCTGGGCTAGTAAGTTCTGCCCCCCAGCGTGACAATGTTTCCTTCACCAGTAAGGTTTTTTCTTGTTACTTGCACTTAAGCCCCATTCCCACCTCACACCTTAAGCAACACTGTCCGCCCTTCTGTCTGTGGCCTTGGCCGTTCTGTATGCTTCACACGAACGACATCCACAATATGGAGTCCTTCATAGCTGGCCTCGTGCACAACTCTGTTTTCACTTTGTTGCTTGAGTCAGGGTCTCGCAGTGTAGCCCAGGCTGATCCACCTTCCTTAGCCTCTTCACTGCCTAGATTACAGGTGTGTGCCACCAACTGCCTTTTCATTTGTCCTGGTTAAGATCTAACACCAGTCACAAGTATCAATCTTTTCTCCTTTTCCCTCTCCAAAGTTTCATTCTGTTGCCCAGGCTAGCCTGGAACAGCCAACCGGCTGACTTCAGCCTCCAGCGAAGGTCATGGTGCAAGCCATCAGCCAGCTATGGTTCTCTTCCTCCATTGTGATGCAGTGCTGCAGACTGTAACTACATGGAACGCCACCTACGGGGATGGCCAGCACTCAGATCGTCCCGTGTTCAGTCCTTATGAAGCAGGCTCCTGTGAACACTATGTGGTCCTGTGTGCAGTTTCCTTTCCTCCCATCTAACACAGTAAACTTATACATAACATTTTGAGACATATTTTGCACAGTGATTGTACCATTTTACTAATGCCATATAAGGCTCAAAGATGTACGTACCTTTCTTCACATCCTTGGTGCTTTATGTTGTGCTCTGATGCTTAAAATTATAGCCAGGATTCCGAGTGTGAAGTGGTAATGTGTGTGTGCATGTGCATGTGTGTGATTTATCTATTTTACTTTTGTGTGTACTAGTGTTTTGCTTGCATGTGTATCTGCATATTCAGGAGACTAGTATAGGGCGTTGGCTCAGCGGCACTGAATTACAGGTGGCTTTGAACTTCCACAGGGGTCATATATTCCTTGGGGTAATAAGAGGGGCTTGTGGTGCTCCTGTTCAGTGTACTAATGCCCCGTAATTGTCTCATGGATTTATTTGTAATTTCCTATTAGCATGCCAGTCAGTTGCGGAGAACACAGACTTATGTGTTCCCCACTGCTGTGTCTTCAACTGCTGGCATATAGAGTGAACTTTATTTGATGAATGAATGAATGAAATCCTGGGCTAGTAAATCAGTTGAGCAAACAAAATCACCCCCGTAGGTATCTGAGGAGTGGAACAGAGGCTTGGACAGGGCCAGCCCTGGTGAACACAGACATAGGACGTGAGGACTCATTTTAGGTGCTGGTTGTCCCTGTGCCTCTGCTGGAAAAGTGTGAAGAGGAGTCTGTGGCATCTAATTACAATGGGAGGGGGGAAAGGTCTTGGGTTCTTTCTGGTTTATTGCCTCCTTCTGTTGGCCCTTTGGTCTTGGTTTCCTGGGGATGTTTCTATCTCAGTCAGGGCCAGAAAAGTAAGAGTATAGAATGGTTCTGGGCGTCCAAAGCAGACTGCTGGGACTATCTCCTGGCCTACTGGCCAAGCTCAAAGACCATATTTAGAAGCACTGGCCAATGGGTGGGGCTTTCCTAGACAGCTGTACCAGGCATCTAAGCAGGTGAAGTTCCAGCCAAGATTATATTGGGTGTGTAATAAAATTAAGGGCAATAAAACCAGATAAACCACTTCATTACAGCGGTTTACTGGTAAGGCCACTCTAACAAGACCCGGAGGTGAGAGGAAGAATTCAGATTCTTTCCAAGTCCCTCCATAGACCATGTGTGTCACTTGAGGTTGGGGGTTGTTTGAGAAATGCTTCTGGGGATGCTTTTGTCTCTGTGCAAATCTCACTGATTCCTTACACAACCTGGATGGCCACTCCACTCCTCACCCGGGCCATGTCGAACAGCCACGATTGCTTATGTGCAGCATCATTAGGCTGCATTTGATGAACGTATGGGAGCCGCTCAGAAGAAAGTCTCTGAAATGGTACCCACAGAGGCCAGATGAGTGTAAAGATGCCCTGGGACTGGAGTTACAGACAGTTGTGAGCTGCCATGTAGGTGCTGGGAATTAAACCAGGGTCATCTGGAAGAGCCAATGCTCTTAACCACTGAAAATTCTCTCCAGCCCAAGGAGCCATTTTTAGACAACACGATGATGCGTTGCTTGGATGCAGTTAATGAGGAAAGGCGGGCTGGGGAGGTAGCTCCGTGGAGAACACCTGACCAGCATACATGAAACCTGGGCTTGCTCTGTTCTCTGCTACAGAGAAAACATGGAATCAGTTTCTCAAAATTACTTGTTACCCACACACACATTCCACACACATACACAAATCTACACCTTCACTTGTGCATAGGTAAAGCAAATAACTGAATTAAGATTGCTTCTAAAGTTGGTTGATTCTTTCACTCACTCACTCATCCATTCATTCATTCATTGTACAGGCTCACACTTTCTAGCACAAACTGGCCTGGAACTTTCTATTCACCTGCCTCAGCCTCTTAAGTGGTGAGATTACAGATGTGTATCACCAGAGAAGGCTTTAAAGCCTCCCTCCTTTCCTTCCTCCTGCCCTCCCTCCCTTTCCTTCTTTCTGCCAGGGTCTTGTGTGGCTTCAAATCCTCTGTGTTCTGACCTTGAATGTCTGCTCCTCTTGCTCCAGCTTCCATGTGCTGGGATCACAGACATATACTATACATTATTATTATTATTACACATGGTCTAACCCATGTTTGCTAAGAAGTCAATTTTTAACATTGGGAGAATAGGAGTTGGGGAGATGGCTGAGTGAGGTGCTGGCTGTACAAACCTGAGGACCTGAGTTCAAGTCCCAGAATCTACATGAAAGTCACCTGCCACCCCAATGCTGGGGACAAGAGGTAAGCAGATCCCTGGGACTTGCTGAATAGCCAGTCTAGCCAAAATGGTCAGCTTTAGATTCAGTAAGAGACCCTGTCTAAAACACTGATATAAAGATAGAGGAAGACACTCAGTTTTGACTTCTGGTCCACACATGCATGCGTGTCAGGTTCAGGTACCCATGCACATGTACATACATGTAGGTACAAGCATCCCCGTGTATATATATACACATATACCACATATACCAAATAAAACGAAGTATGCTTAAATTGGAAAGCCTCTATGCATCCTGCCCCAGCTTGTACTATGGCCCCTGCCTGACCAGATACCACCACCTACTTCTGCCCCCCTGCCCCCGTGTGTGTGTGTGTGTGTGTGTGTGTGTGTGTGTGTGTGTGTTTACAAAGAGCAGAACAGAACTTTCTTAGATGTGGGTCTTAAATCATATGTGTTGTATCATTTACCAACACAAGGAGAATAGTTTCTTATTTTTTTATTTTTTTGTTTTGGTTTGGTTTGAGATGGGGTCTCTCTATGCTTTGGCTGCCCTGGAGGTCACTAGACAAGGCTGGCCTTGAACTCATAGAAATCTCCCTGCTTCTGCCTCCTGAGTCCTGGGACTAAAGGTGTGCACCACCATACCTTGTTTTGCTTTTTGATGTTTTTATTACTTAGGACCTGATCTCTTGCATCCTAGTCTGGCCTTGAACTGAGCCTTCTGCCTCAGCCTTCTGAGTAGCTGGGCTAACTTAGCCCAGCTTGACCTGGGTTTACAAGGCAGATAAGAACAATCTCCCAAGTGTCCTGTTAGAGAAACAAGAGCGGCTTGCCCTGAGTGTCCAGATGGGCTTCGGAATGACAAACTGGTCACTGGGCAGATACTCTTCCTTCTAGAAAATCCAAACTTGGCTAAAGGAAGCAAGCCTAAGGCTGAGGGCAAATTCACGAGAATATTACCCTAGCTGATGCTGATGGTTCCCCAAACCAACTCAGTGGACAATGTTCCTCTGCAGGACGGGGAACTCAGACACAGAGCCAATTTGATCCTGCCATTACAGAGCTTGCTAAAAGGATTTAGAAGGGGTTTGGCCCAATCATGTTCCAGAAACTAGACGACCAGGAAGGGCTAAGCCCTCACACTGGGTGCTCTTCAGTGCAGAGCAACCCCAATGTGTCTCATTCTCTTTTCTGCATATCTCTTGGATTGCTTTTATTTGTGATCACTATTTATAGCACACGCTGAGTCCTCGGCCAGCTGTGGCAGGATATGGCTATGCTTTAGAGTCCCGTCAGAGTTGTATGTGACAGTATCTGGCATCCCCTCAGTAAATGCAGTCACAATCACCAGCCAGAAGGAAATAATTACACCAATGCCTAGTGTCAGGACGTCTCACCCTGGCAGTGTGAGTGAGCTACCAAGTGCCTGTGTTACTGGATTCTTCTGTTGTGCAGCCAGATAAGCACGAATACAGACAGATTAGTAAATAAATAAAAAGAGAGAGTGCTTCAGATGGTATGTGTGTGTGAGTGTGTGTGTGAGTGTGTGAGTGTGTGTGTGAGTGTGAGTGTGTGAGTGTGTGTGTGGTGTGTGTGAGTGTGTGTGAGTGTGAGTGTGTGAGTGTGTGTGAGTGTGTGGTGTGTGTGGTGTGTGTGTGAGAGTGTGTGTGGTGTGTGAGTGTGAGTGTGTGTGGTGTGTGTGTGTGAGTGTGAGTGTGTGGTGTGTGTGAGTGTGTGTGAGTGAGTGTGAGTGTGAGTGTGAGAGTGTGTGAGTGTGAGTGTGTGGTGTGTGTGAGTGTGTGTGAGTGTGTGTGAGTGTGTGTGGTGTGTGTGAGTGTGTGTGGTGTGTGTGGTGTGTGTGGTGTGAGTGTGAGTGTGTGAGTGTGTGTGGGTATGTGAGTGTGTGGTGTGTGTGAGTGTGTGTGTGGTGTGTGAGTGTGAGTGTGAGTGTGTGGTGTGTGTGGTGTGTGTGTGTGGTGTGTGGTGTGTGTGTGTGTGTGTGTGTGTAACTCTGGGCCTCGTCCTGCATTCTGCTACTCCACCGTAAGCAGGCTCTCAGACCACCGTAGTACTTAACTTATTTGGAGTTGAGCTTGTAATTCACTGGTGGAAAATGTGCTCAGTATGCCCCAGGTGCTAGGTTTAATCCCCAGCAGACACAGAGAAAAGATTATTTATTTTATATGTGTAATAGGAGCTAGAGGCCCCAATTTCAAACATTCCAAAGAAAAGTGAAAAATAAATCCAACTGTTAGCATAATACTCCAGCCATGTAATTCCCTCTCTCGAGGCAAGCAACGTAACTAAGTTTTAACCTATCTGTTCAGAGGCAGCTTATGCATGTTCAAACGTAACACACGCCACGCTGTCTTCTGACTTTCCCTCATTCTCTACCACCTTCTCTTTCTTATGTAAAATAATTGGATGTATTTATTTTTATGCATACAAGTATTCTCTGTGTGTATATACATATATATGTATGTATATGTATATATGTATGTATACACACATACATACACACATAGGCACACACACCTACAGACAGACATATGTGGGGAACAGTGTGTCACTATGTAGCCTTGGTTGGCTTAGAAATTACTGTGTAGACCAGGCTGGTCTTGAACTCCCAGAGGCCTGTCTGCCTGTATCTCTGATTACTGATTCTTAAATCTGCAGAGAGCTTCCTTGACTTCTGGGGTTACAAGCATGAACTATCATGCTTAGTTTTGAGCATGCTTTAGTGTAAAAGACACACACAGAATAAAAGATGTAATTTGCAGATGATCTGAGTACTGGGATTGCAAACGTAAGCCGCCATGCCTGACTATAATTGTTGATAACTTTGTTTCATGCAGTCATTTTTTGCCTGCCCAGAAAAACCTTTAGGAAGCTTCTCTGTGGCTTCTCAGAACTCCGTGTGACCCTGAAAGATCTTTCCAGCCACACACACCCATCTCTAACTATTGTCTATCGTGGATTCTCCACTTTGTTATGGAGTGACCCCATTCACTTTGTTGAGTGGCCCTTGGTCTTCGCACCCACACACTGTGGTTGGTACACAGAGGAAGGTGGGGAGCCACCCCAACGGTCCCCTTCAAAGCTCCACATTCTGTGAATCTGTGACTAGACAGGCCAAAGGGCACAACCCTCTGTACTCGGATCAGCGATTTCCACTTCAAGGGTTCAGTCTTGTTTCCCCAGCAGTGTGCAAGTTCATTAAAGACAAGGCTAGCCTGCTAAAATTGTCGTTCCAGAGAGGCTTATTGCTTCTGAGCTAGCGGCTACAGTGAGTGTGTTAATATCGGTTCCAATCTTATTACCCAAAATAGGCCAGCTTAACTTAATTTCCTTCTTTTAGGAAAAAACACCAAAATCACCGCAGTGTGTTACAACATCAGGATGTATTATTACCTCAGCCTTGGGTCCTTATGAATCATGACCATCAATAAGTACAGAGACTGTGTGATGACCAGGGGAGGCTTCCATCAGGGGGTTGGAACACATGAAAATATCCTTTCGTAAATGGTAAAAGCTACTACTAGGTGGGTTCAAAGCTGGCAGAAAAGCTAAATAAATACCACAAAAAGATAAGGTGAGAGCAAAACCCAGTTATTTACTGTGATAGAAAAGCATTCTTACCAATGTACAGGTCCTCGTGGTTTAAGGCTGAAGTGTCCCCCAGCCTGCATTGTGAACACTCAGTCCCCAGATACTGGTGTGAATTTTGAAAAGTGGGGAACCTTAAAGAGATGGCATCTGACTCTCCCAGGAGCCCACCTTCCGGAGTTGTGCCTACTTCTGGTTCTGGCCTGGCTCCTCTGTCTTCCGGTCAGTCAGGCAGTGGACAGCCTCTTTGCTTTCCATCAGCACACAAGGAGCCCTTCCCTCTGACTTTACCACCATGATGAGATTACGAGACAAAGTGAAATCTTTTCTCTAGTTGTTTCTGTTCTAGATTTGGTCACGATTGGTAGAAGTGACCAGTAAATAGTTCAGCCTAGAATTGTGGCATGTTTATGTAAAATTTAAGAAATATATATAATTTCAAATTTAGAAGCCTAAACCTATGTATAATGAATCAAGAATAATCTTCACAGTAATCACTGCTTCTACATCCCATGGCAGCTGCTAATTTCCCCTAAGACCGAGACACTTTCCTTACTGGCTTCTCTAATGTCAGCGCACCGCACGCACGAGCGCACTGCACGTAGTGGACACCAGATTGCAGTGGAAACGGGAGACACTGTAAAACTTCTCACAATCAAACTGTTTATGTTAAAAGCTTTTCCAAACAAACATATTCCAACTGCTCTGATTTGGGATTTTCTAAGATTCATGACTTAAGGGCTCCATCCCTAGTGTGGTGTGTATGGGAGGTACCTGGTAGTGTATGTCCCAAACCCCAGTGACAAGGAGGCTGAAGAAGGTGTATTGTGAGTGCCAGGCTGTCTGAGACACAGAGGGAGACCCCGAGTGAATTTTGGAGGGGGTGTGTCTAGGGGGAGATTTCACTCAAGGAGGATTGTGGGTCTCTGGTTTCTTTTGTACCTGACCATGAGGTGAGCCCTCTCCTCCACCATGCTCCCACGGTGCCATGGTCCAACCAGCTATGGACTAGAATTTCCTAAACTGGGAGCCAAATTAGTAACATCATTTACCACACCAGCAGCAAAGGTCTCCTGTAAACTGAAATATCCCATTCTTTCTTGGCAGGCAGTGTTCCCCTCCCCTCCCCCTTCAAGTCCCCCTCTCTCCCCCTCTCTGCCTTCCCCTCCCCTCCCCTTTCCCTTCTCCTCCACTCCCCTCCCCCTCCCATTTTCTACCATGTTTTGTTTGCTTGCTTGTTTGTTTGTTTGGTTGGTTGGTCTGTCGTTTTGCACCAGCATTAAACACTTTCACAGTTCCATCCTCCATTCTCAGGCATCAGTGCCTTAGCTCTGCCCCTTAGGTGTGTCCCTGGCCCTATTGAGAAGTCTTATTTGTCATCTCTTTGCAGTCTTCGTTTACAGTGCCCTCTCTGTGCTTCCTTTTCCTCTTAAGGATATTTCCCCCGAGTTTAGTTCCCCAGGGTTTTTATGTCCTACCATAGAAGTACTTTTAAAAACAGGCACAATTTGCCTGCAGTGCCAGCAAGGCAATAGTTCACATGCTTCCATGTTTTCCTCAGGGACTTTTTCATGTGAGGAGGTGTTATAATGAGGTGGTCTAGACACCCACAATGACTTGTGGGTATGTGCACACACATGTTCATGTGTGTCTGTGTGTGTGTGTGCGCGCGCGTGCGTGCGCACCTGCACGTGGAGGTCAAAGAACAGCTTTGGGTGTTATCCTGAGGTACTATTCACCTTGCTTTTCTCAGACAGGATCTCTCACTGGCCTTAAACTTAAGAAATCATCTAGAATGGCTAGCCAGTTAGTTTTCAGGGACCCTCATGTCTCCATCTGGGATTATAAGTGTACACTGCCATGACTAGCATTTTTTGTTTGTTTCTTTGTTTTTGTTTTTAGCGACAGGGTTTCTCAGTGCAGCCCTGGCTGTCTTCTCTTTCTCTCTTTTAGGTGTAGGGGTCTAGACTTAAAACTTGACTGCTTAATGTGTTTAACTCAGCTGGCCACATGCCCCTCTGTGTCACCTTTCTGCCCTGGTTCTGTAATCTTACACCTCCCTGGTGACACCTTCCCCTGTTGTCACTATCACAATTCCTGTGGCCTTTCTGTCTCCTTCTTGACACTGTACAAACACTTCTTAGGCAATGCAGTTTGTGCTTTGAGGGTTTGGGGGCCTTTCTGCAGCTCTAGAACTCGAAACCAGAGCCTGGTGCATGCTTAATACGTGTCTACCAGCCACCTACACTCTAGCTCCCTGTTGATTCTTAAGGCTGCCATTCCTGTCTCCACACTGGTGGTGGTGGTGGTGGTGGTGTGTGTACATTCGTGTGAATAAATGCTGGCATGTGTGTGTTATAGGTGCATGTAGAGGTCATCAGACGACCTTAGGTATCAACCTTTACCTTCCACTTTCTTTAAGTCAGGGTCTCTCTTATGGTCGTGTATACCAGGGTAGCTGGCCCATGAGCTACCAGTTATTCTCCTGTCTCTGCTTCTCAACTCCCATCAGGGCTGCACTCAACTTATCAAAGCATGCATCACTATGTCCTGGAGATCATGGGTTTGTGCAGTGAACCCTTTATCAGCTGAGCCATCTGCCTGGCCCGAGCTGGAGATTCTTTGAGTATCACATTAGCAAGCACAGCCCCACACTTTCTAAAGCACAACTCAGCCTTCCTGCCCCCAACTTTCATCTTCTTACGTGTCCTCTCTCACAGTAAGTGACACCGCCATCCATGCTCAGTTGCTCAAATCAGAAACTAAGACACCATTTTCTCCTTGTCTTCAAGTGCTCCACAACTTCCTCTCCTTTCTTGTGCATCCTCGTTAATTGGCCACTGAGTCCTGTCCCTTTCTGTCACCATTCTATTCAGCATCTTCTCTCAACCACACAGCAGAAGAATCTCTAACCTTTCCACAAAAGCATGCCTGACTGTTACTGTCCTCAATGGTTTCCCCATGGCCATAAGGGGACAAATAGTCACGACCTTCAGGGCTCTGTAAGACTCTATTACTTTATGTTGCAGTGATAAAGCATCATGACGAAAAGCAACTTACGAAGAATTTATTTTGGCTTACAGTTGCATGGGGAGGTTCCTTGGTGGCGAGGGAGGGGTGGAAGCAGTTGGCCAGAGCAGGAAGATGACAGATCTATCTTGTAGACTTTTTTTTAATTTTTTTTTTTTTGGTTTTTCGAGACAGGGTTTCTCTGTGTAGCCCTGGCTGTCCTGGAACTCACTCTGTAGACCAGGCTGGCCTCAAACTCAGAAATCTGCTTGTCTCTGCCTCCCAAGTGCTGGTGTTAAAGGCGTGTGCCACCACTGCCCGACAGATCTATCTTAACCACATACAGAGAACAGAGAGAGTGGATTCAACGTGGGGCAAAGCTATGTGCTCTCAAAGCTGCCCCCCTCTCGGTGACATAACTTCCTCCAGCCAGGCTTCAGATCCTATGAGTTTCATAACCTTCCAAACAGTGCCACCAAACAGTGCCAGTATTCAGTATGTGAGGCTCTGGGGGACATTTCTTATTCAGCTGACAAGGATCTTCTTTGGTATGGCTTGAACGTGACATGTCACCCAGTGGTCGGGCGGATGTTTGCTTCCCAGTGGTGGAGGAAACGTTGGGACATTAGACTAGCTGAAGAAAGTTGTCCACCGGGGCTGGCCATGCCTTTGCCCTGGCACCCAGTCTGCTTATCCCCCCTGCTTCCCAGCTGCCATAAGCCAACAATCTCTGTCACATGCTCCCGCTGTCATGATGTTCCTCCCAATCACAGGGACCAGCCGCCATGGCCTGAACTCTTGAACTGTGAGCTGAGAGAGTTTTCGGAGGTGCCCACCACAGCAATGCAAAGTGGTACAGTTGTTTGCCTGCTGCCTGAGGTTCCTGACAGGACACATGGCGACATTCTATCTTTCTCTCTGTCCTTTGCAATAGAAAGCCGCCCTTCCCCGCCACCCCACGACTCTGCCTGGAGTATCTAGGCTTAACTTTCAGGCCATGTAAGACCACCAGTTTAAAGAAAGAGTTAGTTTACTCTCCAGTCTTAATTTCCTTCAACTCTCTGCATTCTCTCTGAGCATTATATAATCCACTGTATCTGTAGCTGTTTTCAACAGCTGTTAAATTGTTAATCTGTACTAATTGATCTTTGTAGCCCAGGCTGGCCTTGAGTTTACAGCAATCCTCCTATCAGTCTCTCAAATGCTGGGGTCATGGACCTGCCCCACCATGCCTAGCGAGCTGCTAATCTGCATGCAGTGGATTTGCAAGGTACCTGTGGGAATAGCTGACTGGGAAGTCGTCCGTTTACCAGAAATGGTTTTTGTTTCTCTTTCTTTTCTGCTTTTTTTTCCTTCAGTGCTGGGGCCTTGCACACAACAGGCAAAGCTGCACCCTGAGCCAGGCATCCTTTACTTTGTATTGTAAATACATTTAAGATTCATTACAATAGATTTTCATAACTTTCTCACTTATTACATATGTAAATTTTTGAAAATAAAAAACACACACACATATATATTAAATATTGAACACATATAAGATAAAGATATTATTTGCTTTATTTGACAGAGAGAAGAGAGAGAGAGAGAGAGAGAGAGAGAGAGAGAGAGAGAGAGGCTTCTGCATTAGACACATCATATTCTGATTTGAGATGGGTTTTGCTCTGTAGCTTGGGCTGACCTGGAATTTACTAGGTAGCCCAAGATAGCCTTGAATTTAGAGCCATCTTCCTGCCTCAGATATCTAAGTGCTGGGATTACAGTTGAGAGCAACTGAGCCAGATAATAGCTCTTGAGCCTGTAACTTATTGGTCATTTGCTATTTTCCAGGGGTAGTGCTCATGCACCAGTGTGTGTGGTTTGAATTTTACCTGTGCTCCTAAGGAGCATGTGTGTGCTCCTGAGGAGCATGTGTGTGCTCCTGAGGAGCATGTGTGTGCTCCTGAGGAGCATGTGTGTGCTCCTGAGGAGCATGTGTTGAGGGCCTTTCCCTGCTATGGTCTATCAGAAGGTGGAAGAGCCTTTTAGAGGGGGGCCTAGCGGGCGATCCTTAGGATATGGGCCCTGCCTTTGAAAGGGGTTGTGGGGGTTTGGTCTCTTCCTCAGTCTGTTTCCTGGCCATGAGGTTGGGGCCTAGCTGGAGATCCTTAGGTTATCCCCTGCCTCTGAAGGGGATTGTGGGCATTTGATCTCTTCCTATCCTGCTTCTTGGCTGTGAGCACTTTTGCAGTTATGTGCCACCAAGGGGTTCCTGCCATGACTAGCTGCCTTGCCACAGGACCAATCTGCCATGGACTCAAACCTTCAAAAGCAATAAGTCATAATAAATCTTTAGTCCTTATGAATTGATTGTCTCAGGAACTTGACATAATGGCCCAAATAACAGTGTATGGGATGGGGTGAGAACATGTATTAAGCATGCACAGGTCCCTGGGTTCAAACCTAGCCTCAAGAATAAATGGAAGCTGTATAAAGTGGTGGCTATTTTTACCCCAGCACTGGAGGGTAACGGCATCTCACTCCTGTCGATTAGGTCATATTTTACAGTTCCAGTGACAACCAGGATTCTTTGCTGGCTGCTGAGACAGATCTCCAGAGGTGCTGCCAAGGGATCTTGTCTGTGAGCGTGTGCTGCCTGTTGCATCACAAATTCTTCCCTAACGCATCTGGCTCTGTCTGATTTCATCCCTGCCAAGGGAATGTACCCAGGCACACACTGCCCCTGCTGCCATGGAGCTTGTCCTTGTGGGGTTTCCCTCTCTTTTGCTGGAGCTCACAGCCTAACACACTTGACTTTGATGTCTCACTCATCTGTTCCTGGGATGCCCTGTGCCTTGGGAGAGGAGATGGCCATCCACCTTCAAGTTGTCAGAGGAGTCATTGGGAGGTGGGAGGCGGAGAAGAGCTTAGAGAATGACTTCCAACGTAGGAAAATTCCAGAAGGTCATGGAACCACTTTCTTCCAAAATCTCAAAATGCAGGGGATTGCTACCCTACAAGTCACGTGTGTGGAGCCTAAACTGAGCCAGCTGCAATGCCTATAAACCCAGCACTCGGGAGGCTGACAGGAGGATTACAAGTCAGAGGCTAGCCTGGGGTACGTGAGAGTTCATGGCTAGAGTGTACACACTGAAACCTTGTCTCAAAAAAACCCCACTACCACTGTCCAAAAAAGCTTTTCATAAATTCCTGTGTGTGTGTTTGTGGGGGCTCCTCAAAGTATTAGTAGTGCTTCTGTTTGTAATAATAAAATATAAATGATAAATGATTTTTTCTTAGGTTTTTTAAGACAGAGTTTGTGTGTGTGTGTGTGTGTGTGTGTGTGTGTGTGTGTGTGTGTGTGTAGCCCTGGGTGTCCTGGAACTTGCTCTGTAGACCACATGGCCTTGAACTCACAGATCTGCCTGCTTCTGCCTTCACAAGTGCTGGGGTAAAAGACTCACATCATCACCACCTGCTGTAAATGATTTTATTTTGTACTTTCCTGAATTTTCTATAATAAACATTGGTTATTCACAGCACGTGGACCAAGCCTTTGTTCTCTTTAACTTTCTAAATCGATTCTTTCCATCACTATATTTTGTGTAATTAAATATTATACTATAGGAAAATAACACTATAAAGTACCTAACCGTTGTGTGACCGGCTCTTATTTTTTAAGCAATGTTTGTCATGAGAAAAGGAGGAGCAGGAAGTGTACTTGAGTGGAGAGCAGGATCAAGTGAATTTCGCTTTCGTGGTGGCTTCTGGGAAATCACAGTAAATGACTTTTCCTCTGTGTCTCGCCTTCCACAGACATATCTGAGTGTGTGAGCATGATCCTATAACTGCTCTGAATAGACGCTTCTACCCTTCTGTCAGAACGTTGAAGCAGTGGTCTCCAAGAAACTGAATGTCCCCGGAACTATGTTGGGAAAGGGGCTGAGGTGTGTGCTGAGCAGAAGAGCTCCCACATAGCTCTGCCAGCTTGACTGGCCACCTTGCAGGAGAGACTGGAGCTGAGCCATGCATGATGACCGGTGAGGCGCAGCTTGACCATGACTGCTTAGCTATGAATTCCTCTTCCTCTACTGAAACCTAAACCTCATCGTAGGATCCCAGAGACGCATTTGGGGTGGAGGCACTTACCAGACCTCATTATTTGGCCCTTTCCCAATGTGGCCATGTTGAGTAAATCTCCCTTTTCTAATTTTTTACTGTACTATTGCTCTATTTAGTATGTGTCTATACGTCACGGCACACAGGGGTCAGGATAACCAGTAGGAGGTGAGTCTCTCCTTCTCCCCTGTGGGTTGCAGGGTTCTAACTCAGGTTGCCAGGCTCGGCTGTAGGCACCTCTACCAGCTGAGCCATCTTACTGACCTTTTAGTGAGGTATCCTAGAAGGATGCCCTGCACTAATCAGGGTTTACCAGATGACCCTGTAGAATGCTCAGACTGGTACTGTATTGGTGCAGAGCTCGTGTTGAGCCTGGTATCTTCTATCCACTGGGGCCCATCCTGTTCCTTGAAGACCCTCCCCCACATCTGCATTTTTATCATCTGTGATGTTCTGCACATGGCAGACACCAGTGTTTGGAGGCAGTGACCTCATTTGGCTTCCAAGCAATGCAGGAAAAGAATCTGAGAAGAAGAATGGTAAAAAGTTAATTCAAGAAGCTGCTAATTGGGGACTCCCATGCGTGTGACATCTTGCTAAGCATGTCACATGGGACATCTCATTATTTCTCCACTTCTCTTCTAGACACAGGTACTCCATTGTTTCAGGTTACGGATGGAGAACAGGCTCTTCCATTAAATGGTTTGGCCAAGTATCTACAGAGAAAGATGCAGAACTTAGAGACCTGGGGTCTTCTGGTAAAAATCTGGGTTACTTCCTGCCTTTTAGAACCAGATTTTGACTTTTTGTCCACTTCTTAAAATCCAGGGAGTCTAAAATATATAAGATCGACCTAACCAACAGAAGGGAATTAACTGTACAGTGACAAAGTTAGCATCCACGGGCACGGAAGGTTTAGGCCTGTGGATTATTACGGGCTTGGTGCTCTAGACATTTAGAGCCAAAGGGGTTTGACCCCTCTTTGAACCAGCTCACAGTAGAGAATGCGTGAGATAATGCGTGACATGCCTACCTGAAGAACACGGCTTCACAAATACATCTCTGTATTAAAGTGTTGGAGTCCCAGCTGGTTCGTAAGCTGAGCACACCGGAAGCAGATCAGGCCAATGCAGCCCACACCACGTGAGTCGTGCCTTTGTTCTCTTGGGCTTTCTGAACCGGCCCTTTCCACCACTTATTATTACTCCTTGAGGAGAACACGGGGTGATGTGGAAACAAGTATGCACCTTTGTTTGAAATCTGCTGAAGGGCGAGGCCTGTCCTGCCTATGACACCCCCATCTCTTCCCTCTGCTGTGCTGGATCTTCATGTGTGGTGGCTCCAACAAGGAGCACACCTAAGACTGCTAGCAGCCCAGTCCTGCTTTTCCTACCCTTCCTAGAGTCTCAAAGACGGGGACCACAGGCCAGCTGCTGGGTGTGTTTGGGGGAACAGCAGGGAGCAGCGCTTGACTATGGTGACTGCCCATTGATGAGCCACAAGTCCTGTTAGTACAGACTCTTATACCCCACACTCCAGAGCACCCACCTGAGGCAGGTTAATCATCACAGTTGCCTACGGATGAATCATGGCAGAAAGGCAGTGGGCAGGGGACAAGGAAGAAAGCTGGAGGTGACTTTCGCAATACCACAGTTCACTTCCTGAACTGAGCTGGGTCAGCCTGACTGGGTTCCTCCACGCTTTCTTTCTTTCTTTCTTTCTTTTTTTTAAATTAAGTTTAAAGCGTGTGTGTAAGCTTGAGTGTGCATGCGTGCCTCTGTGTGCGTGTGCGCGCGTGTGTGCACGTGCTTGCTACTGGGAGTGTGTGGAGATCAGAGGGCAACTGAATCCCAGTCTTTGCTGTCTGTGTTGTTTGGGGCAGGGTCTCTCTGCTCTTCGCTGTAGGACAAGCAGTCTGGCCTGTGAGCTTTTGCACATGTTCCTGTCTCTGGCTCCTATGCTGCCACAAGAGTGCTAGGATTACAGATGTGTACTACGTGTCCAGCTTTACACAGGTTCTGGGACTGAAAGCAGTTCGTTGGACCTGTATGGCAAGTGCTTCGTGCTCTTAGCCTTTGTCCAGCCCTGACTGGCTCCTTCCTAGGATACAACCCAGCCTCCTTCTAGCCATGGTTTTGGGTGCCTGTGAAGAGCCTTTCACCCACTCAGAACCTGTCAGCGCCCTGGGAACAGCGATGGTGCTGGAACAATAATAATATATTTTGCTCTGTCACTCTGGTTTTCAGTGTGCCTATCATGTGTTAGTTTCTCTTGCTGTCCTAACAAATTACCACAAACACGATTGTTTAAAAAAGGACAGATGCACTAGCTTAAAGCAGTTCAGCACGCACTAGGACGCCTGCTCTCCAGGGGCTGTGGAGGAGAGTATCTCTTGTATTTTCTTTTTTCTTATTTTCTGCCTTCTGGGAATCACTTGTTTTTCTTGACACATGGCTCCTTCCTCCAAGTACAGAGCAGTACTTTAGCATCTCTCTTCTCTCCTCTTTTAGGGTGGCATGTTTTTAGTTTGTTACATTCTGTTTTGGTTTTGGCGGGGTATCACTGTGGTGCCCAGGTTGATCTTGAACTGCTAGGCTCTAGTGATTGTCCTGTCTCAGCTTCTCTAGTAGCTGCTACTACAGGACAGTCACCACACTGACCTTTCTTCCATCTTCGAGCCCCTGTTTAGTCCTAATAAGAATATTTGTGGGGCTGGAGAGGTAGGTCAGCAATTAAAAACACTTGCTTCTCTTTCAGAGGATTCAGACGATTGCCATCTTGAATGTTTCTGCTATGCCTTCTTGTAGAATGATTATCCCATCTGGGCTTGCTTGTCACAGAAGGACAAGGAGGGTCACAAGACCTCACCTGAGTATCCAGAGGCTCCTACCACCTGTTGCTTCAACTTTGCCTTAATTGCACAGCACAGAGCAGGCAAATTGCCTTGGGGAGGGGCCAGGGAAGACTAAGGGAAGGGGGTCCATCTATGCAATTAAGGAGAGGCTCTCATCCTTGCTGGGTAAAGGCTTTCCAGGTGAGACCTGTGCAGGAGGGGGCACCACATCCCTCTAAGGGTTACTTCCCCTGGGCTCTGTAAGGAAGCCCGATAAGCCCATTGGTCCTCAGAGTGAACTTCTGTGGAATGGCAGCTTGGTGTGTTAGGACCTTGGGGGAGTGGTGGACCTTGCTTAAGTCTTCCACTGGGAAGGAAGTTTAACAACAGTGACATGTGGCATCCATTATGTCATACTGCCCATTGATGAGCCACAAGTCCTGTTAGTAGGCAGATAAACTGTGCTAGAGAGTTCCTGGGTTCAAGACTAAGTTTAAGATCCTAGTTGTTGGCTCCCAGTTGAGGCAACTCATCTCAAAAATATTAATCCAGAATTGCTCCTGTCAAAAAGAAATGCAGGGACAAAGTGTGGAGCAGAGACTGAAGGAAAGGCCATCCAGAGACTGCCCCACCTAGGGATCCATCCCATCTGCAAACACCAAACCCAGACTATTGCTGATGTCAAAAAGTGCTTGCTGACAGGAGTCTGGTATAGCTGTCCCCTGAGAGGCTTTGCCAGAGCCTGACAAATACAGAGGCAGATGCTCGAAGCCAACCATCAGACTGAGCATGGGGACCCCAATGGAGGAATTAGAGAAAGGACAGAGGAGCTGAAGGGGTTTGCACCCCCATAGGAAGAACAACAATATCAACTAACCAGTACCCCCAGAATCTCCCCCCCCCCCAGAGCTCCCAGGGACTAAGCCACCAACCAAGGAGTACACATGGAGGGACCCATGGCTCCAACCTCATATGTCGCAGAGGATGGCCTTGTAGGGTATCAATGGGAGGGGAGGCCTTGGTCCTGTGGAGGCTCTAGAGGAATGCTAGAGCAGTGAGGCATGAGGGGGTGGGTAAGTGGGTGAGCACCCTCATAGAAGCAGGGGAGGAGGCAGAGGGTTTAACTGGGAAGGGGGATAACATTTGAAATGTAAATAAATAAATAAATAAATAAATAAATAAAATGCAATAAGATGAAAACTGACTGAATTAAAAAAAAAAAAAAAAAAGATCCTGGCTGTACCACACAACCATGTGGTGAGAGGAAGTTTTCTTCTCTCCGAATCTTCTGTTACGTTATCTGTAAAAGAGAGTGACAGCATGTAATATCCTTGTGAAGACTGACTGGGATAAGGTGAGGATCAGCAGGGTAAGGAATGGAGCTGTGACTTCTGTGTGCAGTCTTCCGTGCTAGTCTACTGTGTGATGGTTCACTCTAGAGAGCGCCTGAAGCCAGCTCGAGAAGACATGCACTGGTTGTGGACGCCTTTCACTTGATCCTTTATAAACTCCCTCTGTAAGATGCATACTGTTCTCCTCTCCACCTAGGTGAGGACCCACTCAAAAGTAGATTTTCCAAGGTCACACCACAAGCACTCGGCAGAGCATGCATGAGTCCACATTCTGTGCCACTCTTTTTTTTTTTTTTTTTGGTTTTTCAAGACAGGGTTTCACTGTTGTGCCACTCACTTTTGTTTTTCTCTCTGATGTGGCCTCTATCCCAGGTAGGGTTCTTGCCCGAACTCCCCACAGATGTTAACATCTGTGCATCTGTATGTCACAGGCTAACTGTGGTGAGCTAGGGCACTGATGGGTCTGAATGGAGCGCTTAGGCAATAAATGGCCCCCGCTCACCCTAAAAGACCCATTTCACACTCTAGGAAGTCAGCCTGTAAGGGGTTACTACAGGGTGAAGGCATGGGATGCTCTCGAGAGCAGATTTGGGCAGTGCTGTGGAGTCCTGCATGGGCCTGGGTGTGAAGGCTGTCCGTGTCTTCTCAGCAGGTGGGCTGCATGACAGTGTTCTTTTAGAAGCTCACTGGACATTCCAGTCTCACTTGTACCTCATTTTCCAGTGTCCTCTGCTGCTCAGTCAGCTGATGGGACTCAATGGTGATTTGATGTGTTTGAGTTGAAGTGCAAGGGATGTCTGGACAGTATACAAGACCCAGGCACCCATATGGGTTGGGCTCTTCCATAGTTTACAAGAGTTAACGCTTGGTCTACCCTGATGGGTTTTTTCCTTTAAACCAGATTAAAATTTGCAGACTAAACTGAGCATAGTGGTGTTTGCCTTTAGTCCTAGCACTTGGGAGGTAGAGGCACGTGGATCTCTATGAATTTGAGGCCAGCCTGGTCTACATAGTGAGTTCCATGACAGCCAGGGCTACAGAGGGAAACCCTGTCTCAAAACAACAACAACAAGCCAGAAACAAACACAAAAAACAAGACAAAAGAAAAAAAGAAAAAGAAAAAAGAGTTTCAGTGTTTTGGGGTGCAAGCTTGTGATAAGACAAAAGGGGCCAACCTTGACTCTGCCTCGTTGTGAAGGATATGAAGGGCTGAGGAGATTGCTGGAGCCTTCACTCATGTTAAACTCTTTCCTCACTTTCTGCCTCCTAAAGACATAGGCTAGCTAGGTAATTAATTAAAAAAATTTAAGACTAGAAAAATTCTAGAATTTAGTACAGACGGCACTATGCAGATGAGATCTCAATGCAGAGGGATCCAGATTTGTCAGGGAACAGTTAGTAATTGAATCCTAGCAGGTGAGGGGTAGTGAAAGGAGTGCTGGAAGGTTAAGGTTATCCTTGGCTACATAGCAAGTCTGAGTCTAGCCTTGGCTACAAAAGAGCCTGTTTTCAAAGAAAAGCAAGTTGAGGAGGAAGAGGAAGAGGAGGAAAGGTAGTGGTCTAGAATATAGCTCCTACCTGCCTAGCCTTTATGAGGCCCTAGGCTCAAACCCCAAGAAAGCACACACACAATACGAACACACACAGGCACACACACATGCACACATACTCACTGTGAGGATCCGAGTTTGATCCCCAGAACAGGCATGTAAAAATCTGAGCACAGTAGTACATGCTCCTAATCCCAGGGTTGGTGAGATGGGAGGCAGACAGGTGGATCCCTGGAGGCCTACTGGGCAGCTAGTCCAGTTGGCAAACTTCCAGGCCAGTGAGAGGCCCTGTCTCAAACAAAGATAGACGGCAGCTGAAAAATGGCACATCAGCTTATCTTCTTACCTGCAAATGCTTATGCACTCATGTGTCCATGCACGCACACAAATGTGTACACATGCATTCATTTAAAAAAATAAATAGCATGAGGAAAGGAGGGGACACCCTTTGGCTCAACGTCTATTAAGTAATCCCCCCTTCCCTCTCTGCTTAGCAGCAGAACGGCGCCTTAACGGGTCCGTGAAAGACAACACACACCAGCAGTTCCTAGTGCTCCGATTAGGAATTGTAGATTGTCACAATACGTAAGACAGAGCAACAGAGCATATGCTCCTGACCGATACGGGAAAGGTTCAGCAGAAGTGTCCTTCAGACAGAGAGTGGGAGCGTCTGCACAGTGCAGCACCCTGACGTGTGCCAGTGCCTCAAGAAGGTGTCATGCAACAGCTCTCTCCTAGCTGTGTGATGTGTCACAACCGTCACCACAACAGCTAAGCGTTTTGACAAGTGGGCTGTATTAGGATGAAAATATCCAAGGGGGAGGAAGAATATCTCTCACTGAAAGTTAAATGCCCCTTCAGCTCTACGGTGCCACTCGGACTAGTCTACCCACGGATAGAATTGGAAACGGAATCAAACAGCCTCTCTATCTACAAAACAAATTGCTGCAACACTTGGGTTGGCAGCTCTCAGACGCTTCTAGCAAGGGGTAATTAGCAGCACATAAAAGCTAATGGCTAATTACCTTGGCCTGTGTTCATATCCTGGGAAAGCATGACTTAACAGATAAACCCAAGCTTTTTCACTCAGTGACTTCTGGGTCTGGTGAGGGCAACCTTGGAGCTTGGGGAGATCAGGGAGTTAGGCAAGGAGCAAATAAACCAGAGGGCGGGGCCATGATGACAGCACATGCGCACATTCCAAGTACCTGAGAAGTGGAAGTGGGAGCAGGACTATAGACCCGAGTCCAAGGCTACATGGAAAAACCCTGTCTGAGGCAAGACAAGACAAAAAATGAGTGGGACTTGGCTCTCGGAAGGTAGAATTGGGAAATTGACAGTCGCTGTATGTTAACTTTGGAAATAAAGTAATTTAGGGAGGTGTACAGGCTCTGTGTACATTTCTTTGAAGGCCTGCTTTTCTCTAGATGCTCTGTGCCAGATGCTGACATGTAAACCTGACTGCAGAAACATCTGATTACCAGTCCTCCCCCCCCCCCCCCTACACACACAGGGTTTCTCTGTGTAGCCCTGGATGTCCTGGAACTCCCTCTGTAGACAAGACTGGCTGTGAACTCACAGAGATCCACTTCCTTCTGCCTCATGATTGCTGGGATCAAAGGCTTGCGAAACCGCTGCCCAGCTAACATCTGGTTAGTATTAATAAAAATATTATATTATCAATCCAAATATGGGAGGCAGAGACAGGTGAATCTCTGTGAGTTCAAGACCAGTCAGAGCTACATGTCAGATAAATGAGTGGCTTAGGGAGAGAAAATACATAATTCACTTTTCTGTAAAGCAAAGCAAAACAAAATCATGGTGAAAGAGATGTGTTTATAAGGTGTTAGTGAGAGATCACAAGCCCCTCCAAACCCCTTTGCTCTGTCGTGGAGAGAGAGCGTCTGTGAACTTGGGACACTAGTGAAATTAGTGAATGGACCTGAAAACCTATGTTAAAACTGTGTTACCCAGTAAGTAGAGTATTTGGTTTAGTTACTTAGTTTGTTTTTCCTTTTAAAACATTTTATTTAGCAATAAGGGGCAAATACTATCAAAACACATTGTATGAAATTCTCAAAGAATTAATTAAAATATTACATTGTTAGTCCCAACCCAGGAGACAGAAGCAGAGGCAGAGGCAGAGGCAGAGGCAGATGAATTTCTGTGAGTTCAAGGCCAGCCTGTTCTACATATTGAGTTCAAGGCCAGGTAGAACTACACAGGAAGACCTTGTCTCAAAAATATATATTAATTAAAAGATGTATTCTATTTTAAACCATGTGGATGTGTGTGCATGTCTGTGTTATTCAATAATCGTGTAGTGTGTGTGTGTGTGTGTGTGTGTGTGTGTGTGTGTGTGCCTGAGGTAGCCAGAAGAAGGAATTGCACTGCCCCAGTCTTGAGTTCTAGGCGTTGTATGCTGCCTCGTGGGTTCTGGGAACTGTCCTCTGTAAGAACAGAGCCACCAAACTGTCTCTTTAGTCCCTGATTGTTCTTATTACAATAAGGAGTCTTCCCATGTGGTTTAGACTTACAATCCTCCTGTCTCATACTTTTATTTAACATTTTTTGTTTTGGTTTGGTTTTTGTTTTTAAACATTGGCTTTGGAGGAGAGAGGATAAGGAATGATGTCCCCCGGGTGATCCTTTGCGACTGCCACTGGTAGGAAGGAAATGGATTATTTGAATATGTAAGCCAGGCATGGTAGATAGCCTGCAGCACCAGCACTCAGAAGCTAAGGCACTCCTAGCCAGGCATGGTGGATAGCCTGCAGCGCCAACACTCAGAAGCTAAGGCACTCCTAGCTTATAAATTCTAGACCAGCCCAGCTGTTCAGTGAGATCCTGTTTCTAACTGCACACATAAAAAGACAAACACATGTGTGACTTTATCTGGGGAGACATGAACAAATGTCTATTAGCCCCAGTGGGGCACCAACAACAGTTAGCAGAAAAGATTCATCCAAGTTACTTACAGAAACACAGGTAACTCAAGGGAAGTGGCATTCCCAAAATGCCCACAGTTGCATGTGACAACTCAGGAGAGCTGCATCTCTGGCTCTCTCTGAGTAACTTAAATGTGAAATCGTCTCTTCTCTCCAGAAATGGCTTTTATGTTATCTTAGGAGGGACTCTGCAGACTTGTAAGGTTCAGCAACTTCCTGGGCCTTGTAAGTTTACCTATATCTTGAGTCCTATGGGCTCTTCTCTTCCCTTGAGGAAGGAATGTTTTCACTGAGAGGAAATAACTACAAAACACTCTACCCCTTCTTCTGGCCCTTACAGTCTTCCCCTCCCATCCCCTTTGCAATGGCCTCTGAGCCTTGGAGGACATGCTATGGATACTTGATGATGGTGATGATGATGATGGTGGTGGTGATGAAGATGAGGAGGAGGATGAGGAGGAAGATGAGGATGATGATGATGATGGTAATGGTGGTGATAATGATAAGGAGGAGGAAGATGATGATTTTGATGGTGATGGTGATGATGGTGATGATTGGTGTCCTGGTAGTTTACTGTGATTATATAGTGTCTAGTACTCTGCAATGTGGTTATTTTTTTTTTTTTTTTTGCATCTGTGACGGAGAATAGATGATCATGGGTACCCAAAGGCAGGCGCATTACCAAGAAACCCACTCCAGCATGCATGAAGATCCATGAAAGCTGCATTCATGGAGCTCTCTGCATAATTTCCAAGTGGCTGAGCTGGGGAGAGGCCTTGGGAACCTTGTGTCAAGAGCATCCTTAGCCTCTTTCTGAATCCTGTGAGCCCCCTCCCTTCAAGAGGGGACATTTCAGTTTGGATGAGATAGCTAGTAACAATAAATAAGAGGGAGAGAGAAATTCTGTTCTCTGCTGGGCTTTCTCCGTACCTGCTGTAATATTGTTTTCTCAGAGATCTGGAAGGCAGGCCTCAGTTCATACTGGTTAAGCTGAATCTAGGAGAAGCTGAAAGAGTATGTTCCAAAATGAGGACTGGGATGAGGGTGCTCCTCTTTCTATGCATATGTACTTAGAGTCGTAGAGCAAAGCCAGGGAAGGAGGTAAAAGAGATACAACTAGAAAGGGAAGACGTTAAATTATCCCCATCTGTGGGCAGCATGGATCTATCCTACGCTGAAGATTCTAGCAGAAAACACAGAGAACTGATCAACACTTTTCATCAAAGTAGCAGTACTCACTAATCAGCGTTCAGAAATCAGTAACATACATATATATATGTATATATATATACACACACACACACATATATATACTCTACATATATACTCTCTCTCTATATATATACATATACATATATATGCACCCATATATGTATATATGTACAAATTAATATATATGCACATATACATATATAATATGTACAAATTTATATATACACATATACATATATAATATATACAATTTATATACACACATATACATATGAAAAACATTTGTCCAGAAAGAAATCAGGACAACATTCTTGTGTAACAGCTTCAAAAATAAAAACAAAAATTATATAAAAGCCTGACCAGGATCTAAAGGACCTCTATAATGAAAACAGAGCCACTGAAGGAAGAGACTGAAGAAGACACTGAGAAATGGAAAGATCCTCACAGAGAGTTCACGACTTGACAGAACTAAGAGAGCAAAATGACATCACCAAAGCAGCCAGAATATTCATGCAATCCCCATCGACATTTCCATGCAATTCTTGACAAAACTACAAAAAAGTCCTAAAATTCTTATTAAAATACAAAAGGCCCCAAAGAGCAGGGCAATTGTAAGCAAGAGGAGAGATGCTGGAGGCCTCAGAGTACCCAGCCTCAAACTACAGAGCCATAGTGTAACAAAGACAGCATGCTACTCACACAAAAGTAGACACACAGGCCAGCAGAACAGGGTCAGACCCCAGAGAA
>JADRCH010000305.1:487813-500816 GCA_019843965.1 Rhynchomys soricoides | reverse complement strand
ACAGGCCAGCAGGACCCGGTCAGACCCCAGAGAGACCCACACAGGCCTGGCCAGCTACTGAGTCCTTGCTTAGCATGGGGGCAGGAGCCCTGGCTTGGGGCCACAAGGGAACAAAAGACAGACAGACAGACATGCAGAAAAGGCTCTATTCCTTTTGTTTACCTCTTCTTCCCCTGTCCTGACACCTTCTGTTTGTGTGCATTTCTTACGTGAATATTTTTTAAGCATATATTTAAATCTAGATTGTGCTTATGGGCAAATCTGGAACATATGTTTTTCTGAGTCTGCTGTATTTCTCATAGCATGACGATCTCCAGTTGGTCAGTCCACGTTCCTACAAATGTCACAGCTCTTTATTCCAGCTCAGTGAAGCCCGGTGTGTAGATATGCCACATTTTCTTTAGTCACTCAGCTGCTGGCCAGGACAGGGTGGACTGGGCTCTCTGGTGGAGAAGCTGCAGCAGCACCTTGGAAGCTCAGAGTGTTTATTTATACATAGTTGAATGGGAGACTGGGCTCCTGCATACAGCTGAACCAAGCGAGGTGGGGTTCGTGCACACTGATAAACAAGGAGGAATGATAATTACATGGCTGAGCAAGCAGATGGCTTTAGCTAATCTTGGTAGAAGCTATCTCGGAGGTGAGCAGTCTTCAGGCTGAAATGTTTGGGGAGGGAAGCTGCTGGATATTTTCTGCAAACATTGTCAACACTCTGGACAAGAGGGAGTCTTTGCCACCCTTCTGGGCCTCACCTGGATAAGGCATTGCCCTGGATCCGAGGCACTGGGGTTCTTGATGTGCTGGTATCTGTGTCAAACTGGGCACATTCACCCAGGACTTCACTCGCTCTTCACAAGATCCTGTCAAGTTGTCAAAATCATACTTTTGAAAAAAGACAGCCTCTTCAACAAGTAATGCTGGGGAACACGATCTCTACCTGTAAACAAGTAAGCTAGACTTACCCTTCTCCCTGGCACAATTCAAAAGCAATTCAAAATGTATCGAAGACCTTAATTTAAGACCTGAAACTGTAATAGCCAGAGGAAAGCACAGGTAGACCATGCCAAGACAGAGAGAGATGTAGGCAAGAAATTCTGTAAGATGGTCTCCACAGAAAAGGAAACACCAATAGAGGAAGACGTAGGCTAGTGATTGGGAAAAAACTATTTGCCAGCTATCCATCACACAGAGGACCCTTAAAGAATTATAAAAATTAAATACCAAGAAAGTATCCAGTGAAAAATTGGGCTAATGAATTGAATAGATAATTCTCAAAGAGAAAAGTACAAATGGCCAATAAATACTTTGACATGTTTACCATCTTCAGCCATCAGGGAGATGCAAACTGAAGCTGTACTGAGATTCAGTATCACCCCAGCTGGACCAGGTATCATCAAGAAAAACAGTGACAAGTGCTGGTGATGACGTGGGCAGAAGGGAACCCTTACACACTTTTGGAGGGGACAGAAACTGGTGTAGGCACGATAGGAAGCAGCAGTGAGTTTCCTCAAAAAACTAAACGTAAGTCTCCCGTAATGACCCAACGCTACCAACCCTGGGCATAGTCCTGTGAGAAGCTAAGTCAGCACACCTAGAGACACTTGCACACGTCCATCTATTGCTTCATTGCTCATAGTAGCCAAGACAATGAAGCCAGCCTGGCTCGCCCTCAGCAGAAGAATGTGGCATATCCACAGTAGAGCTTCACTGAGCTCTGGTGTGTGTGTGTCTGTGTGTGTGTGTCTATGTCTGTGTGTCTGTGTGTCTGTGCATGTGTCTATGTGTCTGTGTGTCTGTGTGTGTGTTTGTATCTGTGTCTGTGTGTGTGTGTCTGTGCATGTGTCTGTGTGTCTCTGTGTGTGTGTCTATGTCTGTGTGTGTCTGTGCATGTGTCTGTGTGTCTGTGCATGTGTCTGTGTGTCTGTATCTGTGTCTGTGTGTGTGTCTGTGTGTGTGTGTCTGTGCATGTGTTTGTGTGTCTGTGTGTCTGTATCTGTGTCTGTGTGTGTCTCTGTGTGTGTGTCTGTGTGTCTGTGCGTGTGTCTGTGTGTCTGTGTGCCTGTGTGTCTGTGTGTGTGTGTCTATGTCTGTGTGTCTGTGTGTCTGTGTATGTGTCTGTGTGTGTGTCTCTGTGTGTGTGTCTGTGTGTCTGTGTGTGTGTCTCTGTGCGTGTGTCTGCGTGTCTGCATGCATGTAGGACATGGAAGCAGAAAGGAGACGTGATAGAGAGGAAGAGGTGTGAGGTATAAAGGGAGGAGAGGGGTAAACAGGAGTACTCAGTTCTGTAAGGAATTGTTGGGAAAAGAAGACGGAACCTCATGTTGTTCCTGCGCTACCCCTGGTCCTCTCGTCCCTGGCGGGCGGTCTGGCCGGCCGAGCACTGGCGGCAATGGCCGACCTGCTTTCATCTCATGAAGCTCTGAGTCAGAGCTCCATGATCTCCCCACCCAGCTCACTAGGTCCCCACTGGCGGGTCACTACCACGCCAGCCCCGTGCTTCAATACCCCATGGCCTCTGTGGTGCACATCAGGCAAACCCACACTTAGTCACTGTACCTTTCTCTCTTGAACCCAGACAAGCAGCCTTGTGAGGGAAAACACAACACAGACTTAGTTCAGAAACAATGATAACTCAGTCTCTGGGCGCATCAACTGAAACTTAATCTTGTAAACCTTATCAAAGTCTGATTCCTCTGGAGGGGAATCCTTGCGGATCCGCCATGATACCAGGAGATTCTACTAGCTACATCTTACCTACCACATGCTGACCCCGTTCCAAAAGGCACCTCTCCCTCTCTCCTCCTTTTCTCTTCTCCTCTCCAACCCAGAAGTCTCTCCTCTGCACCCAGTGATTGGCTCCTTTATTCATTAGGGGATTGGTTCACAAGTCAGTGTGTAACTCACTCCTTGTCTGAAGCCCCTCACAGGAGGGCAGAATTAGCAGATTACAAACAGCCCAGGGCTATCTACACCAAGGAATAGGTTCTCTAGAGTACCAGTTGTGGTTCACACCATCCCTTGGCTTTCTGGCTTGGGGTTTTGAAAATCATTCCTAAATAATGTGACTTTCTGAAAATCAGTGAAATGTCTATCATTTATTCCAGAAATAAGCATTCTTTTCTCCACTAATTCTATTTCATTGTGTTTTACTTTATTTTGTGGCAAGTGTGCAAACAGTCCCATACACGTCACACACAGTGGGGCAGTGGGCAGTGCGCCCCTACTGATCTTGTCTTCTCTGTCACTCAGACACTAGCCCTTTGGCCCCCTTTGGTTTCCTTGCAATGTCATTGGGCCACTAGATAATCCAGGCCAACCTCAGTACCGTATGTTGCACCAACTCCTTTTTACCACATAACGTGACATATGCACACACCCCGGAAGTTAAATTGTGTTCACCAGTGTGGGGGTGCTTTTCTGCCTGCCACAGCAACGGCATCCCATCCCATCAAAGTCAGCGCATCCTCTCTCCTGGCTCTGCCCTCACAATAGTTCTTGATTTGTTAAACCAAACAAAAAATAAATTAGAATGGGTTCTGCCTCCAGTGAGAAAATTAGCAGTTAAAAAACAAAAGAGGCTGTGTGGATGCAACCATCCAAGTCCCCTGAGTCCCCCAAAATGTCCCAGGGAGAAAATCAAAAATGACAGAGCTGAAGACTCAGAGTAAACACTATGTCCAGTCTGACTCACTTGACTGCTAGATATAAACTGAGGCAGCTATGAAGTGAGATTCAGTTCAGCTTGACTAGCAGGGGTGAGGAGTAAGAGAGTGAGGAGTCAGGAGATGGTGCAGGGTGTTGTGTCAAGCATGAGGGTCCCGGAGAGACTCTGTTATGTCAGGGAAATGAGACAAGTTCCAGAAGGACCAAGATACAGTAAGGTAAGGACAGGCCATCGTGGGTCCCATCCCGAGGTGTGGCAGCGGTGTGAGAACACTGCACCTGAGCTGGACCCAGAGCAGGGAGCCCAGGGTGGGTGGCTTGCATTGTCACGTGGAGGGGGCACAAGGGCAGAGAGTTGTCACCTGAGTACTTGGAGATGTCCGCACTACTTTCCAAAACCAATAACCCTTTCGAAATCCAAATAAAACTTGGTCTTAGTCTAAAGCCACGAAGCAATGCAATCAGGCTTTCCTGTCACCTTCAGGTTTCACATTTGGGGTGAGTACTTACTGGTTGGCAGGGACAGTCCTGTGTATCTCACCATGCTCCGTGACATCTCTCCTCTAACCTGTGGATGCTAACAGCCCATTGTGTACTGCCCCACTACCCAGGATATCTCCCAACAGGGCTTGAAGTCTCTGTAAACCATTGAACTAGATTCAATCCTATCCCTTAGTCTCCAATTACAATTAGAGACCAACGGGGAGCAGAAAACTAAATTGGGCACAGCTGTAAACAGAGAGGGGGAGGGTCCCCGTCTACGGTGCTTTGTCTCTTTAGATTTGATGATCAGAGCTCTGAAAATAATAACTGTCATCTATGGCCACTCAGCCAGACCAAAGTATCCATATTGTGAAAACATGGGCCCCTTTTAAAAAGTAAAACCAAACCACCATACCAAGATCCCAACCTAACTCAAGGGCAGTCTACACACAGCTGCCCTCCCTGAGGACAATACAGTATCTGTCTTTACACACATCTGTTCATACTTACACAACTTTTGTAGAGTTTGTTTTTCCTTTAAAGTTGAAATGGTAGAACATACCATGTTCAAAATACCCCAAGTTTACCTACTCAAGGAAAAATGTTGTGTATTATCACTGGATCTTTTACAAGGGTGTCTCTGAACTTTAGTAGGGTAGATTTTGACCATGATGGTGTGAATAAGAACAGCTTTCATAGGCTCACATGTTTGAATGCTAGTCAGCAGTGAGCACAGCTGTTTGAAAGGATTAGAAGGATTAGGACATGTGACCCTGTTGAAGAAAGTGAATTACTGGGGGTGGGCTTTGAGGTCTCCTATCCTCAAGCTGTGTGGCACAGATTATCTCCTTCCTGCCTGCGGATCCAAATGTAGAACTCTCAGCTTCTCCAACTCTATGTCTGCCTGCATGCCACCATGCTTCCCACCGTGATGACATTGGGCCAACCCTCTGGGACACTTCTTCCAACAAGGCCACACCTACTCCCACAAGGCCACACCTCCTAATAATGTCACATCCAATGGGCCAAGCACTCAAACACACGAGTCTATGGGGGCCAAACCTATTCAAACCACTTCAGTCATGGTGTCTCTTCATAGCAAGAATAGTGATTAGGGCGAATGGCTTTTTGTATCTGGTGCTTACATTTAGTGCTTGTGAGAAAGGAAAGTGACCAGGAAGTTAACATTTGTTTTCAGCACACACGTAGGAGAGTTAAGAAATTTCATTGATAGAGAATGTGAACAAAGCACAATCAGCCTGGAGTTCTACAGCTAATATTTGGTGGCAGCCGTAGATAATTTTGAAGCCTGCCACATTCTGCTCTCTTCAGATACCCCCAAATATTTTGTTGAGGAAACAGTGTTACTGGAAGTAGAATGACTACTGCTGTCTCAGTAAGAGTGGTCATCACTCTGTCAAGAGCTGTCTGTCCTTGTGGTGTCATTGAAATCTGCAGCTATTAAGTTGAGGCTTGCTTCATATTTGCAATGTAGCCAGAGCTGTCTCTGAGCTCCCAATCCTCCCTCCTCAACCTGCCAAGTGCTGATATTAAGGTATATGGCTCCACATCTAGCTTAACTAATTTTAAGTGTCTGTAGGTGGGCAGGAGAGAAGAGCAGGGGTGTTTATAGGGCTTTGAAGGCCTGGTTTTGAAGAAGTCTCACAACGTGGTGAGCAGGTGTCTCAGTCAGCTCTGTGTTGCTGTAGCAGTGGACCTGATGCTGGTAATCTCCACATAGCTTGTTCTTCATTCACCCTGTTGTCTGCTCGCATTTTGGTCTTCCCATCATCTAGAGAAGTGTAAGCAGTTGCTCACTCTCCATCACACCCCGGAATGCTCAAGCTTCCTGTCCTGTGTTCTTCTAATAACCTATGCCACCACATGGACCTGGTTCTACTGCAGCTCTCCCTTTGTCTGTGACCATAGACAGACCGCAGGATGCTTAAAACTAGGAGTTCCAGCACTTTCAAGTTGCCATGAGCCAATGCCAAGCCCACCACACAGAAGGTCTAAAGGGGACTCATAATGACTGTATTGTGCAGAGCAACTAGAGTCAGTGAAGCAAATAGAGACACGAGCTCTTCAGTGTTGTCTCTTGGAAGCTACAGAGACAAATTTAGAATAATCAAAATGACAAAGAGTTATAGAATACTTGGGCTCCTGATAGCCATAGTGACTAAGTTGAGGAGACGCTTATTAGGTTTCTTCTTCCCAGGTCTGTCTTGGCTCCCCACCTTTCCTCAAAACACTGTTTTACCCCAGCTTAGATGGTCTAACTGGCTGACTAGAGCCTTTGTTTGTTTGGTTGGTTTTTTTGTTTTGTTTGTTTTTTTGTTTGTTTTGGTTTTTCGAGACAGGGTTTCTCTGTGCAGCCCTGGCTGTCCTGGAACTCACTCTGTAGACCAGGCTAGCCTTGAACTCAGAAATCCGCCTGCCTCTGCCTCCCAAGTGCTGGGATGAAAGGCTTGCGCCACCACTGCCCTGCCCTGGCTAGAGCCTTTATGTAACACTTTCCATTTTCTTGGTGGCTTTTCTTTGTTTACAAGATTTTAGAGCTCTGTGGTTCTGTGACTCAGTGAGACTTCTCCCTGACCTCACTCCCATTAGGAGCACTGCCTGCTGTCACACACTGCCCGACTATCTGTCCCCTGTTGGTGTAAGTGAGACTGACACAGGAAAAACAAGAGAGGAACTAAAATAAACTCACGGGCTTTCATCCTGCCCTGCCAGAAACTATCCAGGAGAGTAATTCAAGCACCCATCAGATATGAAAATGTCAAAACGGGGAGAGAGAAGAAACATGGACTCTAGGTATGAGGGCGACAAGTTGGAGAAGACCTGGGCAACATCTAGAAAACTAGTAATAGCGGTCGTGACTCGGAGGGTCCCAGGGAGGGGAGGGGCAGAGCAAAAGTGGTTTGCGGGTCTGCTGGAGGGTACTCCCCAGCCTCGGTTCTCCAATTAAGGTCTACTGGCTCCTGTCCCCTCTCACCTGTTTAAGAACACAGAAAGTTCCAGAGACAGATCCCTTGTCTTCCCTGAACTGTAGCCAATCTTGGTTTCTCCCGGATCCTTCCAAGCCTTCGGTTATCTAACCTTCCCCTACGGCTCCTCGACATCTCACCTCCCTTTCTACAGGAAACCCCTTTTTAAACCCAGTTTTCTATACTGCTCTCTCCAAATGCTTCCCTCCTGTTCCCAGTTAAACCCTGTGCAATGAGGCTTTTGCCCTGAAACGCAACTGCTCTTGTCCAGGTGACCACTGATTGTCCCACAGCTAGAGGCAACGGTAATTTTCGTTTCTCAATTTGTTTGGCCCATCGGCAACCTTAGTGCAATTCCCCCACCCAGCATTAGTGGGGATTGAACTTGGCCATAGGCAAGCTAAGCCAGTACTCTACCACTGAGTTACACCCTCATCCTGGGCCCATTGTTGGCTCTTTAAAAAGGCTGTTATCCCTCCTGGCTTCTAGAGCAACACTGTATTTTCCCCAGCTGACTGTCCCCTTCCTCCACACGCCCCCAACCCCACCTTCACTAGGCTGTTTCATCTTGTTGGTATTGCTGACATTACTAAGGACTTTCTTCTTGAAAGTCTTCATGTCTTCATTTGCTCTTTTGGTGAATTCAGTTTGGTGGCTAATTAAATAAAGGGACAGTGCAGAGTATGTGCACACCTTTAATCTCAGCACTCAGGAAATAGAAGAATATACATTTCTATAAGTTCAAGGCTAACCTGGTCTACATAGCAAGTTCCAGACCATCTAGAGCTACATAGTGAGACCATGTCTCAAAAAAATATTTAAGCAGAAGCTAAGAACTTTGAACCTATATGTCCATCCCAGATCTCTTCCCTGACCTGTATATTCCTCATGGAGGTGAATAACTTAGTATGTGAATTCCAGTTTTCCTCTGAGAACCTCTTCCCGACAGTTCTCCTCAGCTCAGTGCTGACCTCATAGTTCCTCATGTTCATCCATAGCTGGCATTCAAGCCTGACTCCTGTCATGCCCAGGTACAGTGCTGTCTGCACTAGTTTCAGCGTCTGTCCAAGTCCCCCACTGGGAGCCAGGTGTGGTACTGCACACATTGCCTCCCATTGAGAGGCAGAGGCAGGTGGACTATGAGTTTGAGGCCACCTGGTTTGAGTATAGACTTCTAGACCAGCCAAAGCTATACAGGAAGCTCCTGTCTTAAGACACAGGAGAAAGAGAGACTTTTCTGAACACGTGACTTTTCCTGCAGGATTGCCATTGGGCCAATGTCAATCACTGGTCTTTCCAGGGTTGCTGAAAGAACCCTTTCTTGGGCTCTTTACTTCTGCCTGCTTGCCAGTGACTCCCAGACACACTCCATTGCTGACCCCCTTTCTTGCTTTTTCTTTTCTTTCTTTCTTTCTTTTTTTTTTTTTTTTTTTTTTGGTTTTTTGAGGCAAGATTTCTCTGTATAGTCATGGCTGTCCTGGAACTCACTCTGTAGACCAGGCTGGCCTCGAACTCAGAAATCCACCTGTCTCTTCCTCCCAAGTGCTTGGACTAAAGGCGTGTACCACCACTGCCCGGCCCTTTCTTGCTTTTTCATGGCATATTCATTTCCACTTGTTTTAGGAGCCTCATCTGCTGCTGTGATAAAATATCTGGTAAGAATCAACTTAAGGAAAGGTTTATTTTTGGTTCATGATTTGAGGATACAATCCAATTCTGGAGGAAAGGCATGGTGGCCCAAGCAGGAACTGGAAGATCATACAGAGTCTACAGCCAGGAACAGAGAGAGGCAGATGCTGGCACTTGGCTTGCTTTGTTGTTGTTGCTGTTGTTGTTGTTGTTGTTGTTGTTGATGATGATGATGATGATGATGATGATGATTACTGTCCATTCTGGGACTCCATCTAGTGGATTTAGAATTACCTAGGAGACAAGCCTCTGGGTGTCTGAGAAGGGTTTCCACAGAGGTGGGATCGTATCTCCTAGGTGATTCTAAATCCTATCAAGTTAACCGTCACACCATGTAAGTCATTTAGATAAAGAACATATTCATGGGTGACTGACATGGCTGAATGGGTAAAGGTACTTGCCAGGAAGGCCTGACAACCTGAGTTCAATCCCTGGACCCCACATTCAGGTGGAAGGGAAGAACCAACTCCGCAAAGTTGTTCTCTGCTCTCTGACACTCATCATACACAGGCATATACACCAATAAATAAAAGGGTTTAAAATATTGATAGGTACAACTACATAGAAGCACCACCTTACTTTTATGTAAATGTATCAGTCTGCTAGGACCATGATCTGCCATTCAAATTTATTAAAATTACATGTATTTATTCATTAAGATGAGGGGTCATGCATATGGAGAAGAGAGAGCAGCAAGTTCACTTCTTCCACCATGTGGGTTACAGGAATTGCACTCAGACTGTCAGGCTTGGCAGCAAGCTCCTTTACCTGCTGAACCATCTCACCAGCCCTAAAGCAAAGATTTTTAGTAAGAAAATATATTCCTCAATTTTATTGATATATAAATAATTTATAAATCATTCAAGCACCATTGATGCATTTGACCATTTTCCATCTGTAACCGATACCACAGCCAAGACACAGAATGAGGCTGTGGTGGGGCTCCATGGTGGTATGCTTGCATGCAGAAGGACAGGGCTTCAATCCCCAGAACTAAAAGGAAAAGAAGAGACAGGACATGTCTACCATTTGCAGATGTTTCCTTTCACCTCTTTCTTTGCAGTAAGCTGTTTCTCCATCCCTGGCTCCAGGCAACACTGATGTGCTTTTAAACAACCTGGGTTAGACTATGGGAAAAAGTTACATGTTTTCTTCTAGTAGAAAAGATCTAGTTAAGAAGAAAAATGGGCTGCAGATAATGCTGGATTATACTGCATTCTCCTTTTCTGAAAGGACCCACAACAGCATGGCATGCTTTCTTTGCCTCAGGCATCTGCCATTCAGCAAAATGCATCTGAGATTTGTTAGAATTTCAGTGGATGACTCCTTTCACTATGGATAATGTGGCAGTTAACTGAGAATGGCTCCCATAGGCTCATAATTTGAATACTTAGTTGCCTGGGAGTGGAATGGTTTGAAATGATTAGAAGGATTAGGAGGAGTGGCCTCGTTGGAGGAAGTGCGTCACTGGGGGTGGGCTTTGAGGTTTGAAAAGTGCACACCAGGCCCAGTCTCTGTCCGTCTGTCTGTCTGTCTGTATGTCTCTCTGTTTCTCCCCCCCCCCCCCCCGCCTACTGCCTATGGATCAGGATATAACTGTTGGCAACTGCTCCAGTGCCATGCCTGCCTGTGTGCTACCACGCTCCCCACCATGGTGATAACTGACTAACACTATGCAACTTGAAGCAATCACCTAATTAAATGCTCTCTTTTGTAAGAGTTGCCTTGGTCATGGTGTCTCTTCACAACAATGGAATAAGATGCTATTCCACTCTAAGGAAGCATCACAATTGATTTATTAAATGTACCAGTTGAAGGCAAGCTGGGGCTTTTTATATATGACTAAATAGGAACTAATGAGCTAACATGAACAAAACATCTGTGCACCAACTTTACACTGTTGGCTGTTTTTCCAACATTTGACTCCAGCATTTCACAGTGTGCTTTACTTCTTAAGAAACTGATTAAAGTCCAAAAATTGAACACTTCTGCCCAACCATCCAGTCCATGAAGTCAATACCTATAGCTGCCAGGGAAATGCAAACCACATTGAGATGCCACGTCATTCCAGTTGCAATGGATACTATCAAGAAAACAGACAACTTCAAATGTTCAAAAGGATGTGCAAAAGGAGGGGTCCTCATGTACCCAAGCCAAGAATGGAAAGTATCCATCCACAAAGGAAATCAGTATGGAAATTCCTCAAGAAAATCAACATAGAACTGCCACAGGATCTATCTGTATCACTCCTGAACTGTAGGTTAGCATTTAACAGCACGATTTGTAGCAGCCAAGATATGGAGTTAGGTTTTGTCCCATCAATAAAAGAGTAGATAAAGGAAATGTGATATAAATTCACATTAGTGTTTGGTTCAGCCATAAAGAAGAGTGGGGCCAATGAGAAGGCTCAGCAGGTACAGGGGCTTGCTGCTAAGCCTGACATCCTGAGTTTGATCCTGGAATTCACATGGTAAGAGAGAGAGAACCTGCTCCCACACTGTCCTCTGACCTCTACGTGTGTGTCATGGCGTGAATACATAAATGTAACAACAAATGTAAACAATAAATATAAATAGTAAGATTATGTCCGTTGTTGGTGGTTGGTTTGTTTTTTGAGAAATAGGTGGAACCAGAGACTGTGTTACACAGTATAAGGCAGACATAGAAAGACAAATACTGCAGGTTTTATTTCACATGTGAAATGTATGTTTGACAAAAATACAAGAGGTGCTTGAGGCCAGATGGGACTAGAAGGAGAGGAACCCTAGAGACGAATGGAGAGGCCAGAAAGACAAAATAGGAGGGGCAGGGTGAACATGAGGAAGGCACCATGTGCGTAAAATGTCTTTGTTATGACTATTATTTTGCATGCTAACTAAAGAACTAATTTCAAGAAAAGAGAGAGCTGGGCATGGTGGCAGCCAGCTTTAATCACAGAACTCCCAAGGCAGAAGCAGGAGGATCTATGTGAGTGTGAGGCCAGCCTGGCCTATACAGTGAGTTCCAGGACAGCCAGGACTGTGTAAAGAGACAGTGTCTCAAATCAATAATAATAATAATAATAATAATAATAATAATAATAATAATAATAATAGAGAAAGAGAATAGGGAAGGTGGAGGAAGAGGGGGAGGGAGGTGTAGGGGGAGGGGAGGAGAAGGCAGAGGGATGAACAGAGAGGGGGAGGGACTGGGAGAGGAAGATGGAGGATAGGGAGGGGGAGGGGAAGTAAGAGAGGAACGGGGTCAGGGAGGGGAAGAGAGATGGATAGGGAGGGGGAGGAGGACAGGGAGCTGCCTATTTTCCCGAGTAGGCTCGTGGTGTGTGACAGCCCAGCTGCTTGGTGCCCACACACTGGGTGGGTCACTTGTGGTTCACCTTTCTATGATCCTTCTCACCTTGGGCGGATGTTGTGTACTGTCTCACCAGTTCTCACTTTCACTCTCCTATGACTAAGGGCAGTGACTGCTTTCTTAAGTCTCCTGTTCTCTGGTGAAACAGAATCTCGCATCTCTTGCTGTTTTATGGTGATATTATTTTACTTTAAAAAAGGTTGTTTTAACTTGTGTGTTTGTGTGTGTATGTCTGTGTAGGGAGGGGCAATATGTCCGTATGAGTCCAGCGACCCTCAGAGATCCTGGATCCATGCGGAGCTGGAGTCACAGGCCGTGTGAACTGACTAGCATGGGTGCTGGAAACTGAAGTCTGGTCCTCTGTAAGAGCACTACACGCCTTTAATCGTTGAGCCATCTCCCTCCTGCCCCAGGAAAACTCTACATATTGTTAATGCAAGTCCTTCAACAGATGTTTTCACTCCAAGTATTTTCTTTAGTTCCTACATTGCTGTTTGTTCCCTTAACAGTGGCCTGAAGAGCACACATTTAAAATGTCATGAGAAAGTCCAAATTAGTGTTTTTTTTCTCTCTTATTATTTGAACTCCTATAAAAACTGTGGTTTTCATACTTATAAAAATATTTATTTTCTTATAAAGCACAGCATATTTGTTTATTTAATTTTGTCTCCATTCACTTTTAAAAATCTATAAAGTAGTACAAGGTGGTGGAGAGTATTGAAATAAAACCAACTGGGCCAGACACGCTGCTTCCCTCCCCCTCCCTCCCCCCCCCCCCCTCTCTCTCTCTCTCTCCCTCTCCCCTCCTCCCCCCCCCCAGCCCTCCCCCC
>JADRCH010000305.1:448857-487713 GCA_019843965.1 Rhynchomys soricoides | reverse complement strand
CCCCCCCCCCCCCCCCTCTCTCTCTCTCTCTCTCTCTCTCTCTCTCATTCCTCTCTTTCCTCCCCTCCCCCTTCTTCCCCTCCCTCCCTTGCTCGTTTTGGTTCTTAGACAAGATCTCATGTGTAGCCCAGACCAGTGTCAAACTTCACTGGGATTTTAGGTGTGAGCTACCATGCCCACCTTTGCTGGTGAATTTCCTATGAGACAATGTGATAGAAGCACTGGTGATAGAAGCACTGGTGATAGAAGCACTGGTGATAAAAACGCTGGTGATAGGAACATTGGTGAAAAAAACCACTGGTGATAGAAACACACACTGGTGATATAAACATTGGTGGTATAAACACACTGATGATAGAACAAAGACATACAAAATGCCTTGACTGATCAATCTCAGCAGCTCTCTGCCTGTTTTCTCAGGCTCATCAGTGAAACTAGTAATGACCCACATACTGTCCCTGAGCTAGGCCTGTGCACACAGAAGACCTTAACCCTCGATGTCATTGACATCATCAGTAAAGTAACTGTGACAGCGACAGCACCAACCTAGCCAGCAGCACATGCGAGCCAGCGGCATATGCCAGGGGTGTTTATAAAGGTGCCCGAGGCACCCTAGGGGTACTCCTTGCAGTTAATGGAACATTCCCCAAATCTCAGAGCTCATGTTTCTCTGCTGCCAGTGTACTTTCCTAACAAAAATTTGGGGGTCTTTATAGTTTTGTGGGAGCCGTGTGTCAACAGATTCCTTCCTGATTTCTAAGAAAAGCATTACCTCAAATTATTTTTTTTACCACAAAAAGTCCATCTTTAAAAAACTGTCTCCTGATTACTGCTGTTTCTGTTTCGAACAGTCAGATATAGAAGAGTTTTTGTGAGTTTGCAGCTCCTGCTTGTCTGGGCTCTTCTCATGCTGGCCCATGCCAGCCGCTGTCTGATCCCACCACGGGTCTCGGGACAAAAGGACTTACCTGGCACTTGCCTTTCTCAGTCAAGGAAGTTTATAATTTATAGCTTGGATGCTGTCAGCCCAGATAGCAACACAACTGCATCTCCTATATTATTTGGATGTCATTTTAAATGCAGTTAGCTTTTTAGGCTTAGATTCCTGGGTCAAATATTTAATAAGTGATCTGGGCTCAAACGCTGGTTTAATAAGTAAAGACATTTAAGTTAGCCACCGAAAAAGGTGATTCTGGATCCATGTGAAAATTGCTAAGCCACAAGCTCAAAAGCCTCTTAATGTCATCTGAGGTGACTTCCCCAAAGAATGTAAACACAGAAAGACTGAATTTGAGGTCAGGAGGTTTCGGTGATAAAGGGACTTTTGCTGTCTAGTCTCAAAGCTGCATTGCTTGGTGCCTCCTCTATGATGAGACATCCTGAGAGTACCAGATGACTCACTTGACCTGTCTGATTTAACCACACACGGTACGTACAGATTGGCTCCTATTGTTTATCATACAGCTAAGTAAAACTTAATCGAATGCTTCTATCCAGTCTGCTTCTGAATTATCCTCTCTCTCTCTCTCTCTCCATACTTGCCCAGGGTATGATATTTCTTTTCCAGGCAAAAGAAAAATTCCACTTTCCGATGACACAAGGGACACAGACGTTTCTGTGTCAACAAGCAATTCTTTCTATTTCCCCCTCTCCCAAACAGATCCCATAGTTTCTAAGCATAGGCACAGCACATATGGGGTTTGTGCCAAAACGTGTTGCCCTCGATGAGTTCAAGCCTACTTCCGCTGGCTTGTTCTGGCGTCTAGTGGGTTTATGCCCTGGAAAAGGCTGTCACTTTCCAGTGAGCTGAGATCAAACCCAGGACCTCTATCATAAGCTCTCAGCCAGCTCTCCACCACTGAGCTCTGCTCCGAGCCCAGTTACATATTTTAACTTGATTGTCTTCTACTTCCTGTAATCTGTTCTCTGCTGCAGAAGAGGTGGAAAGAAGAAAAATGAAACAGAAAGTAGGAGGTGGTGGTGTGAAAAGGGGTACAGGCTGTGCTGCAGGCCAGGTAGGGTGAAAAGGACCCGTGCCCCAGTCCTCATGCCTGCCCCTCCCCCATCCCGACCTTTTTGACAGTGCACAGGCCTTTGTTTATCGCTATACAGCCTAAAGCTGTTGTTCTCAATATGAACTGTGTTTAAGTGTCATCTAGAGGGTTCTGAAGCTACCTAGTGTAGCCCCACACCCAGGATGGCTTAATCAGTGAAATGCAGATGGGGCCCACATCTTATAAACACTCCACATGGGTCAAGACCAAGAGGAGCTTCGGGATCCCACTTTGCATCTTCTCCTTGGGAGACTGGGGAAGTCCTAAGGGCTGTTCAGCAAAAGAAGAAATCCCCACTTCTGTTTTGTGGAAAGGAAGGAGGAGCTGGGGGTGGTCGCCCTGGAAACCCCCTGGCTCACAGAATTCTCCTAACTTCTGCCACTGGGGGCCTCCAACGGGTGGGGCCTACTGCTCCTCCTGGCTCCTCACAGTCTTTCTGGATCTTTGGAGATTTTACAGTTGACCTTTTCTCAAGTCAGATTTCAGTGAAGCTATCTCGATTTTCTGATTTGCATGAATTGAGACCTATCTGTCCAGCAGCAAGAGGCTTCTGTGGGGTTTATAGTGCATTTCTTAAGCACAGTTACAGTATGGTTTACAACTGTCATGGATGCAGACAAAATGTAATCCACTTTAACACTGCATTTGCACTCTGTCAAGGTCTTGGGGCAGTTAGACCCATTCTAGCAGAGTGAACATCATTGTAGTGTGCTCACCTGAAAAGCAGGGTGGCAAACACCCATCCTGTCAAGGATTTGTTTATGAAGTGACATCCAACAATGCAGAGTTGAGTACACTCTACAGACTGTAAATCACTGTTTAGAGACACAATATTAATATGGTATAGTTTAAATATGTTTTTTTTCAATCTAAAATTGATCCCAATTAAGAAGTGGCTCACAGCCGGGCAGTGGTGGGGCACGCCTTTAATCCCAGCACTCGGGAAGCAGAGGCAGGTGTACTTCTGAGTTTGAGGCCAGCCTGATCTACAGAGTGAGTTCCAGGACAGCCAGGGCTACACAGAGAAACCCTGTCTTGGAAAAAAAAGAAGTGAGACTCACCTAGGGCTGGGATATAGCTCAATGGTAGACCTGACCTCCAACTGTGTGTGGGGCCCTGAGGCTCATTGCTAGAACTCAAAATGACTGACAGAATGAATACATAAATAAACAGAGGAGTGGAAGAAGAATAGACCATCTTTATTTTTCAATTTTAGAAATGTATAGAGAAAATAATGCATATCTTTAATCCTAGCATTCAGATGGCAGGTGCATTTTTGAGTTGAAGGCCAGCTTGGTTTACAGAGTGAGTTCTAGGACAGCCAAGGCTACACAGGGAAACCCTGTCTTGAAAAACAAAAACAACCCCCCCCCCCAAAACCCCACTGGGTGTGGTGGTGGCCATGCTTTTAGTCCCAGCACTCATGATCTCTGTGAGTTCGAGGCCAATGTAGTCTACAGATCTTGGTAGGAATAGCACTGTACAAACTCATTAAAGCCTACATTATCTCAAACCCTTAGTATATTCTGTTCTAAACAAAACAAAAACCAAATCAATGATGTGTCGGCTGGGTGTGTGGTGGTGCAACCATGTGGGAAACTGAGACAGGAGGAGCAGCCTGTGCTACATAGCAAGAACTTGTCCCAAGAACAAAACCCAAACCAAGTGTTTACTAGATGGGTTGTGTAGTGGTTGGCATGAAAATGGCTCCCATGGGTTCATAGGAAGTGGCACTATCGGAGGTAAGGCCTTGCTGGAGTATGTGTGGCCTGGCTGGAGGGAATGTGCCACTGGGGGTGGGTTTTGAGGTTTCAGAAGCCCAACATGCCCAGTGTCAACCCTTCTTTCTGTTGCCTGGTGATCTCGATGTAGAAGTCTTGGCTCCCCCTCCAACACCAAGTCTGCCTGGGTGCCACCATGCTTCCCACTGTGACAAAAATGGACTGGACCTTTGAACTGTGAGTCAGCTCTAATTAAATGCTTTCCTAGTTGCCTCGGTCACGGCTTCTCTTCCTAGCAACAGAATACTGACTAAGACAGGTCGGTTCTTATGGATTCGGTAGCAGAAGGGCTAGAGAAGCAGGTGAAGCTTGGCTCTTGTGTCATATCATCATTTAAATTACTTAATTAATTAAGTTTTAGTTTTTCTGATACAGGATCTCATTATGTAGCCCATGGCCTCAAACTCACAGTGCCTTGCCTCTGCCTCCCATGTGCTGGCATTAAAGCCACATTGACTTTAAAGATGAAGGTGTTTAGATCTGCAGACCTGAAGAGAGTGTCACTCTCCAGAATTCATAATGACAGCTAACATTTTTCAGCAATGGGAAAAGTAATCATAACTGTGGGTAAAATCGTTGAGGATTTGCTTTCAAGGAGTTGAAGGTTGGAATTTGTTCTCTAAAGAGACGTGCTTTGTGAACACCAGGAAGCAGTGATGCTGGGACTGGAGACATGATCGGTGAGAATGGAAGCCGGAGTGCTCTGACAGGACACACTCACTCTCAGGCTAGTCACACCGACAAAGCTTTCCACAGAGCCAAAGGGCTGGGTTGAAACACACTTGATAAGACAGGATTATATGCAGAACACGTAAGACTGAACTGCTGAAAGGAGTGACTTGAATCAGGAGAAAATAAGCTGGAAACCCAACAACAGTTCCTCTGTGTGTACATCAGTTCTCCCAGGCTGAGGCTGATCTCTGGATCCTCTTGTCTCCATCTTGCCAGCCTGAGAAATTACAGTAAATGCCACCATACCTAGTTACCCACTTTTAGTTTAATAGTTTTGTGTGGCACCTACATAGAACGTGTATGTGTGTGTGTGTGTGTGTGTGTGTGTGTGTGTGTGTGAGTCAACTGTAGTTGTAGAATTCAAGGTCTCCAAGCCCTGTCATTCTTGGATATGAGTTATAAAGTACAAATTTAACAGAGTGAAGAGGGCCTTCTGAGGGGAGCTTCTCTGCTGGGGTGACCCTGAACACTGGGCTGCTAAAACCTTAACATCAGCAACTACAATGGGTCCTCCTCGGGTGGCTGCTAACCCTGGAGCATCCCCAAGCCCACTGATTACTAATTATAGGGCTCTGTTCCCGGAGATTCTGACTTCATTAGACTGAAGTGCATCCTAGGCAGGAGCAAAATTTTGCATTCTTCAACTGATTCTGATGGATAGCTTCTGCCTTGATGAGAAGCTCACCCTGCCTGGAGTTCTTTGCAGGAGAAGGGATTCACTACCTAGAGACCACCATGTTACTTCCCATGGGATGCTAGGCAGTGCCTTGCTCTGGGGCAGGGGTGCAGGATCAGGCCTTACATTGTACCTGTAACCACTTATGACATTAAGTTGGTAGGTAGATAGTCAGAGCCCAACTATGAAAATCTTGGCTGACCTTAGATTTCTCATCACAGGTGACATGGACTCAAGGTGACTCTGGAACCCAAGGAGAGAATTGATATCTTTATGGAAGGCTTCTCGGGTCAAAACAGTTTGGCATAGTCTAAGCACTGAGAATAATATGCCTGTCCACAAGGCAGGCTGTCTTCAGCTTTCCCCTGCAGATGTTTTGTGGCTGGATCATGCAGCAGACAGTGCGTCCAACATAGAAGGTGAGTAAGATTGCAGCTGATTTGCCATGGATTGTAAGAATAAAGACCACGCTTGCCGTCTTCATCCGTCAACTGAAAACAGGTCGTGGTTCACGCTAATGTCAAGATGTGCTTCTTAGCAAGTCCACTATGTTGTCTCTGGTACTGTGTGTAACAGTGCTAGTGCTTAAATATTTGTTTTTGCATTAAAATTGTTTAAACTTAATTTTATTGTTATTATGTGTGGCAGCCAGAGGAGTCAGTGACTTGTGAAGTCAGTTCTCTTCGCCCTTTTTTGTCTTCTTCTATGTTATTGTTACCTTTAAACAGCAACTATACAAAGATGCAAAGGGCAAGGGAGTCACAGGTGAGAGGGTGTTTTGCTGAAACAGACACAGGTCTGTTTTGCACAGACAAAGGATGATTTGCTAAAGCAAACGTGTAAAAGGACACATGATGTTAAGAAAGACCCAACAGACAGTAGATGGTGCTACCATTGGTTGTCAGGACTCCACAGAAAGAAACGCACCCAAAAACTTCTAGTGGTGTTCTGGTGGCTTCTTGCAGCTTCCGAAGCTGACACAGATAGAGTTTTGCTACGACAGACTCCTGTGCTGAGGCAAGACCTGTGGGGCACACGTGATGTTTGGAGGGAGTGTAAAGAGGACTCAGGGGACAGTGACGGGCTAGGCTTGCATGCATAGCTAGCGTTACAGTGTTTCTTGGTCTCAAGTCTTTGCTGAGAAAGGCACAGCCGAGAACTCCTCCTGGCACTCCTGGTGGTCCTGGTCCTTCTTGCTGACTCAGCTGAGGCCTGGTCCACGGAGGCGGCTTTTTGTCTTTGTTTTTATTGGCACTCCATAAGGAATCGTCACCCTTAGACCTAGGTCCATGTATGCTTGATAGGTCAAGAAACACACCTGAAACATTTCTCATCTGGTTATATGTTCCCTAAAAATAGGGCTGGGTGCAGTTTAATGATAGAAGCCTTGCCCTGGATGCTGGAGATTCTAGATTGGATCTTTAGGACCATTAATTACTTAACTAATTAATTAATTAAAGTCACTGGATGGGGAGTGTAGTTCAGTTGGGGAATACTTGTTTACTATGTGGAAGGTGTGGGCTTGATTCCTTTTTAAAAAATACATTTAAAATTTTTATTAACTTTATTATTTAAAAAAAAAGTCCTTGCAAATAAATAATGCCCACCAGGCTTAATTCCTAATACTACCAAAACAAAAGGAGAAGAAAAATGAAAGTAAGCAAAAAGCTTTAAAAAAAGAAAAAGAAAAAAGGAAAAGAAAAAGAAAGTCTACCTGTCGGTGGTGGCCACTCCTTTAATCCCAGCACTTACTCGAGAGTCAGACCTCTGAGTTTGAGGCCAGCCTAGTCTTCATAGAGAGTTCTAGGACAGCCTAGGCTACAGAGAAACCCAGTCTTGAAAAAAGAAAACAAACAAACAAACAAAAGTGTAAAAACTCAATCATTTATCACGGCTCTGTCCTTCAAACTGTCTGTGATTTTTAAGGATAAGTGTATTCTCACGCCCCTCAGCCGAGGAACCCGGAACTAAGTGTCCAGGTGAGCACGGACCCTGCCTTATCTGCTCTCTTCCAGTAACACCTGCCATCCTGGAGGGTGCACCACAAGGCATTGGTGAAATGGGGAGGGGGCGGGGCAGCCAAGATTGCCTGAGTCCCAGGGAGAGCATCTGCAGATGCCTTTGGACAGCAGTCATTCGCCCCTTTGCCTTCCTTGCCTTCCTTGGGAGGTTCTAGGGCAGAGGGAAACCGGCAGTTTCATTGTTTCAAATCCCAGATTCCTTCATTCCCTTGGAAAGGCTTAGGTGCACTCAGCCTTCCATTTAAGGTAACACTCAGCACTTTGACAGACAGTACAAAGGGTAAATGGTAAATTAAAATTGAGAATGGGTAGTCTGACATGTATCCACTTTCTTGTGTGCGAGAGCAGAGCCTTAATGGACAACAGGCCAGATGTTCCAGAAAGTTCTTCCTGTAAGCTCTCCTCCCCCACCCCCAGGCTTTTGGTCTATAGAGCTGTCTGAGCACTCCAGGCCCACAGTGCCTAGGCTTATAGCACACGGTTTTGTGGTGCTAAATGGAAAGGGGACAGAAAAAAGTGTCATTGGCTAGATCAGTTACTTTGTAAAACCTTAAATTGAGCCTCTGCACACACAATTTAAGAAAAACAAAAACAAAAAGTCCCTCTGGGGCGGGATGTTTTAGGGATTCTGTTTTTAACTGGCCTTACTTTGTTGAGTGTCCACACCTTGAGTCTGGCCTGGGGAGAGCGCTCAGCTGTTGGATTGCTTGTCTGTCATACATGAAGCCCTGGATTTGGATGGCCAGCACCATATTCTGTGGAACACAGTATGGTGGAACTCGCCTCTCAGCCTAACAGCACGTGGGAGGTACAGGGAAGGTGATCAGAAGGTGGAAGCTATCGTCAGCTACGGAGTGTAAGGCCAGCTTGGCATACTTGAGTTTGTGTACTTGTAGACTCTCACTCTCGACTGAGCTACAGTTTTAAAATTATTATGGTTTTTCAGGAGGGTTTCTTTGTGCTGCCCTGGCTGTTCCGGAACTAGCTTTGTAGACCAAGCTGGCCTCAAACTCAGAAATCTGGGATTAACGGTGTGCACCCCTACTGCCTAGGGAATTATATTGTTACTTGTATTTTGAGATAGGATCTTTCTAAGTTGCCTAGATTGGACTTGAAGTCCCTCTATATTCTAGGCAGGTCTCAGATTGGGGACATTCTTGCCTTAGTCTCCCCAGTATCATAAGGAAGTGCCACCACAGCTGGCCAGTTCCTTTGAACTTAGATGAAAGAGAGAATTATACCAAGAATTTTATTTCTAACCCTTGCATTACTTCACCCTAAACTCAATATATCCAATACACGGGATGTGTGGCCTTAGAATGATGACCCATAGCTGTGAGGTGGTCAACATTGACTTTGGGGTACAATGTAGCTTATTAAGCAATTACAATTGGGAAGTGTCCCCTGGTGCATTTAGTCACTGAAGAGATCTTCACCTCTATGTAGGTGGAGTACACATACAGACCATAATAATCCGTGAAATTCATGCTCTTAGAAAGTGTGCATTGTGAGTTCCACTTGAATTGCTCAGAGCAAGTTCTTTGTCAACCCATCTCTGACTACACAAAGACTGGGTCCACAGGACCCCAGAAGTAGGCTGCTCTGGAAAGCAAATTATGTTTCTTTCATTTCATGCTGGCCTCTGGAGAGTGGTGCTAGCTCTCAAATTTTAATTAAGTATATAGAAATTTCTGATCAGACTTGAGAAAAACTGAGAGAACACAGGGCTGGAGACTACCTGGGAAGCTCGCAGTAGCCCCAGAGCTTCCCAGGACCAAGGCTACAGAGACCAAATGCTCCCCTTCCCTCTCCTCTCTCTCTGCCATGCATCACCAAGTACAACACACGAGAGCCGGAGTGATCGAGAGCCTCACCTTCGAGTCAGGGCAGCTGTGGTTTTTGGAATTTCTTATTTTCCACCCTTTACCTTCTACATGTGTGTCTTGTGGACCCTGGCCTTTGTTTGGATGCTGCTGAGCTGGTTTCAGGACTGTTGTGTGTTTGTCCATCCAGTTCACTGTGGGATTCCTCCCTGTTCTCCCCAGCTGCATCTCTCCATTCGTTTCTCAGTTATAACCTCCCATACCGTGACAGTCCCTAAAATCTGCAGGTCCTAACAGGATCCCAATTTTCCTCTCTAGCTTTACCCACCTTGATTTTTTCTTTTCTTCAAAATGGATCTAATTTTTTACCTTTGTCCTTACTCACTTCACCTTTACTGATCTAATGCTAAACCATTATTATCTTTTCAGACTCAATGTAACACTTAATCCCGGTTCTTACCTGCTTCCTTCCTAGCCATTCTTAATCTTATTACTAAAATCTGAGCCTATGATAGGCTATCCTTGCTTGTTCCTTCCCTGACAGCTTTTTGAAGTCTACGGTGTTATTCACTGGCTTCTATTACGGTTGCACAGTGGTGATGCTATTCACCTATGGGTGCTCCCCCAGGGAACACATACACAGATGGTATAGCTTGTGCCGGGCATCTGGAGCTCCTGGTCTGAGGAATCATTTTCTAAACATCACTATTACATACAAATCCCATCTGGACTTTGCAAATCTGCCAACTAAAAGCATATATAGCTGATAAAAAATTAAGTCAAGCAAAGAAAGAACATTGGATACATAAATCTTGAAGAAATAGCAAAAGAAATGTGAGAAAATAAGACAACACAATTCTTTAAAAAATTATTGGTTTTACAGTCATGTCATCTAGTGAACGTGAGCCAGATGACATCACAGACATAGAATTTCAAATCGTCGACATGTTCCAAGGCCAAACAATTGAATGAAGTAAAGAAGGTGATGGGTGATGTGAACGAGGAATTCAATACAGAGAACTCCTCAGGAAAAAAAGAAACAAATAGATGGCTCCTTACTTTTGATCCTACCTACTAGTCTGCATTCTTAACAATGGTTTATCTTATTTTGTAGTTATTGGTCATGTGTGTCTACTTGTATGTACATACCCACAAACACAGGCACCTATTGAGGCCAGAAGAGAGCATCAGGTTTCCTAGAGCTGGAGCTATGTGCACTTGTGAGCCACCCGACATAGGTGCTGGATACGGAACAAGAATTCTCTGCAAGAGTAGTATTGCTTCTAACCACCAAGCTATTTCTTCAGCTCCAGTCTATGTTTTTGACTGGGGAATTGAGATCATTGATAATTTAAAGTTATTATTGAAACTCTAAATTTGTGTACTTATTGCTGTTATCTTGGTGATTTTGTGGGTTGGGGATTCTTTGTCTCCTGCTTATTATTTTAGGTTGGTTTATTCTTTCTTGTGGCCTTGTGGATTCTTTGTTTTGCTTTTCTATGGAATTCCTTCAAATAGCTTCAATAAGAGCTGGCTTAGTGGTCAGAAATTCCATTACTTTATTTTTTTATTTTTTATTTTTATTTTTTGGTTTTTCGAGACAGGGTTTCTCTGTGTAGCCTGGCTGTCCTGGAACTCACTCTGTAGACCAGGCTGGCCTCGAACTCAGAAATCCGCCTGCCTCTGCCTCCCGAGTGCTGGGATTAAAGGCGTGTGCCACCACTGCCCGGCTCCATTACTTTATTTTTATCATAAGAATTTTCTTATTTCTCCTTCAATTGTGAGAGAAATCTTTGCTGAATACTATTCTGGGATAGTTGTTGGCTTGCAGAACCCAAAAGATGTCATTCCAAGCCTCTCTGGCTTTCAAAGCTTCATTTCAGTAACCTGCTCATAACCCTGCCTCACATGTGACTTGGTGTTTCTGTCTTGTGATCTAAGAGACCCACCTCATCACAAAAGACAGACAGACAGACAACATTTTAGGGTGAAAGGACAGAAAGGCATATTCCCAGCAAAGGGATCTATGATATAAACAGGTATAGCTCCTCTAATTCTGACAATAGACTGCACACCAAAACCAGTGAGAAAAATGGTCACTTCATACTGTCTAAGGGACCAGTCAATCAGCCAAGAGAACAGTAATATTCTAAACACATATGCTCATTTCATAAAGCAAGAACTACTACAGGTGGTCACCGGTGAGGCCCAACTCAACAGTAGCAGTGCCTTGAGTACTTCAGTCTCACCTACTAATAGGTTATCCTGACAAAAACAAACTGAGATATACAAACTAAGTGACATCACTGGTCAAATGAACTTAACAGACATCTGCAGGGAATTACATCCAAACATTACAAAAATCACAGTTTTCTCAGCATCTCATGGAACTTTCTTAGGACACAAAGCCAAGTCTTACCAAAGGAAACATGAAATAACTTTTTGTATTCTCTCTGACCACAATACAACTAGACTACAAATCAATAACAAGAAAAACCCATACAAACTTATATATGTTAAACAATACAATATACTAATGAGTGGGACCTTGAATAAATTAGGAAGGAAATAAAATATTTCTAGAATTAAATGAAAGTGAAAACACAACCTATGTGACACAATGAAAGCAGTCCTAAGAGGAAAGTTTATATGGCTTTAAGCACTTAAGAAACCAGAGAGGACATGAGGGGTGATGCATTCTTCTAATCCCACAATTTGGGAGGTAGAGGCAAATCTGTGAGTTTGAGACCAGCATAGTGAGTTCCAGATTAGCTGGGGCTACATAGTGAGACCTTGTCTTAAAAAGAAAAAGAAAAAGAAACAAAACATGCATAGAGTAATCTCTGTGCATGTTAAAGCTCTGGAAAAGAAGCACAGGCTAAACTCCAAATCAGCAAATAAAAATAAATCATTCAAATCAGATCAGAAACTAATACTATAGAAATGCAAGTCTATATAAAGAATCAATGGCACAGAGTTGGTTCTTTGAAAAGACAAATAAGATGGACACACCCTGAGGCAAGGTGCCTAATAAAAAGCAAGAAAGGACTCAAATTAACCAAATTAGAGATGAGAAGGAGGCCATTGCAAGATATGCTAAAGAAGTTCAAAATATCTTGAAAACAGATATTCCACTAAATTGGAATATCTAAAAGAGACAAATAAATCTCTAGGTACACATGAGTCACTAAAATTAAATCAAGAGGAGATCAACAATTTTAACTGGCTGATAAGCAGTGAGATCAAAGCAATCATTAAAGAACCTACCACTTAAGAAAAGCTCAGGCCCAGATTTCACCGGTGTGAATTTTAACAGTTCTTCAAGGAAGGCCCATTGCCAATGCCTCTCAAACGGTTCCATAAGACAGAAAACAGTCTCATTCTCCAGAGTTAGAATCATGTGATATGAACACAACACCTAAAGACACAACAACAACAAAGAATTTGTCTGATGAACTTAAACACAAAAATTCTCAACAAAATATTTGTTAACCAAATTCAAGAACACATCAAAGAGATCATTCACCATGATCAAGTTTTCTTTATTCTAGAAAAGCAGGGCTGGATTAATATGTGAAATCAGTAAGTGTAATACATTATGTAAATGGGCTCAAGGATACAAATCACTGGATCATCTCCATAGATGCAGCTTTCACAAAATCTAGCATCCTTTTATGTTAAAAAGTCCTGGAGAAGATAAGAATAGAAGGCAAAGAACATATCGGAACATAATAAAAGCTTTATATGACATACCTACATTAACTAAATTAATTAGCTAACATACTAAATGGGGAAAAAAGCATTCCCACTGAAATAAAGAACAAGACAAAAGTGCCCACTTTCTCTATTCATATTCAATATAGCATTGGAAGTCTTAGCCAGAGCTGTAAGACAAGAGAAGAAAATCAAAGGGATGCGTAGAGAAAAGACAAAGTCAAACTATCTCCATTTGTAGCTGATATGATTCTATTTGTACTGGAGTCTCTTACAAATATCTGGTCTAAAAGTCAGATAACTTTTAGAACTAATGACAATCTTCAGCAAAATAGCAGAGCACAAAATTAATACATGAAAACTACTAGTCCTCCTATATACCCCAACAAAAAGGAGTTAAAGAGACCATCCCACTCATAACACAACAGAGCCAACGAAAGGAGTTAGAGAGACGGTCCCACTCACAACACAACAGATCCGACAAAAAGGAGTTAGAGAGACCATCCCACTCACAACACAGCAGAGTTGACAGAAAAGAGTTAAAGAGACCGTCCCACTCACCACACAGCAGAGCCAGAATCCCTTGGGAAAAAACCCAACTAACCAACACTGCGGCAAAAGATCTCGGTAATGAAGACTTTAAACATCGAAGAAAAAAATAGAGAAAGCTACTAGAACATGAAAAACTCCCCATTCTCATGGATTTGAAGAATCAAATTTGTAAAAGTGGCTAGGTTGCTGAAAACATTACACAGATTCAATGTGACTATAATCAAATTCTAGCGACATTCTCCAGAAAAATATTTTCAAAAATTAAAAATTCCAGTGGAAGCACAAGAAACTTGCACAACTAAAGCAACCCTAAAAAAGAATATGGCTAGATATCTCACTACACCTGATTTCAAGTTATGCCGCAGAACCATAGTGATAAAGACCTGACTCAGACACTCAGTGCACTAGAGCACCCACTTAAAAGGCCTTACAACTGCAGCTGTCTGAATTTCAACAAGGACATCAAAAACCCACTTTGAAGAATAGACAAGCTCCTCAACAAATAAAGTTGGGGAAACCAGAAAGATGCACATGCTGAAGGATGAAACTAAAACTTTATCATTTATTCAACCTGCACAAAAACCACCCCCACGTGGATCAAGGCCCTCTTGACAGAGAGCTGAAACTACCAGACTGCTAGCGGAGAAAACAGGGGAAGCAGGTCAAGATAGAGGGCCAGGTCAGAACTTTGTCAATGGGAATCTTGTTGCTAAGAAAACAAGGACAAGACTCAGTAAATGAAATCACATGAAATAAAAGCTTTTGCATAAGCAAAGGAAGCTGCCAGTCAAATGAGGTAACACTGGACAGAGTGGCAGAAAACCTTTGCCAGCTATAAATCTGACATATTAGTATCTAGAATATGCTAAAAAAAAATCAAGAAAATAAAAAGGTAAGAAAACAAACAACTCAATAAAAATAGATGGGCCGAGAAACTTAACTTAGTTTCCAAAAGAAGAAATTTAAGTGAGTATAAAACATTTTAAGTAGTGTTCAATATCCTTGGCCATCAGGGAAGTGCAAATTAAAAATACTTTGAGATCCATCTCACCCCAGTCAGAATGGACATCATAAAGACAAGAATGTCAACACATGCTGGTGAGGATACAGGGAAGAAGAAACCCTCCGTCACTGCTGCTGTGAGGCAGACTCCCTAGCCACCTGGGAATCAGTGTGGAGGTGTGTCAGAAAGCTAAAACTGGGTTAGTAGATGATATAGCTATGCCACTCCTGAACACATATCCGAAGGACTCCAGAGTCCCCAGCGGAGAGACCTGAACATCTGTGTCCATTATTTATCTAGTCACAGTAGTTGGGAAATGGAGCCATTGTGTGTGCTCCTCAGCTGATGGGTTGATAATGAAAACGTTAATACATATGCACAAAGGAATTTTATGCAGCTAGTAAGAAAAAATGAAAGTAAGCTAGGCATGCTAGCACACACCTTTAATTCCAGTACTCATAGGGCAGAGGAAGGTGGATCTCTGGGTTCAAGGCCAGCCTGGTCTGCAGGAGCAAGTTCCAGGACAAACAGGGCTACCAAAGAAACTCTGTCTTGAAAAAAAATCAAAACAAAACAAATGACAATAACAACAGAAAAATAAAAATGAAATAAAAATAAAATTGTAAAATTTGCAAGAAAATGGTTGGAACTAGATATTATCCTATCCTAAGTGCTAGCACCTTAGTGCTAGAAAGACAAATACTGCATGTTACTGCTCATATGCGAATCCTAGCTTAGAATTCTTAGATTGGTGCGTTAGAAGAGCCTAGGAAGATGGAAAGGAGCCGTGAGTGGGAAAGAAGAGAAACATCTTAAGGGGAGAGGAGACAATAGAACACATGATAGAAAGCAGAGGAAAGGGGGAACTGGAAGGTTACAGTCTAGGCCGGGTGGGTGTGCAAGCAAAATGTATCCACTGTGCCATCTTTCCATGCAGATGGGGAGCAGTGGGTTCACCCAAACTAGGGATGTAGGAAAAACCCACTACTTTGAAAGCTAATTTAAAAATACCATTAAAAATTAGAAGTTGTCAGAACATAGAAGCCTTGCATAGGTAGACAATTCCCCCAGAAAACATGGATTATTAAATGAAAATCTCAGTAGCAGGTATGATATACTTCCCTGTGGGTCAGAAGTCTCCAAAGCAACACAGTTGAAAGGCATTGCTCCAGAACTAGACGGTAGGATCCTGTTCTGAAGACACAATACACTGTGGTTGCAGGACACAGAGAAATCATGCCAGAACTCACTTGAAAACGTCTTCCCTGCTGATAAGCTTTCGTAGTTTCTGAAGATGCTGTGCAGGATGCTGAGGGAGAAGAAACATGAGTGACACCCTTTCAGCCAACTCTTAATGCTACAATATTAATCTGCCAAGCAAGATGTGCATCAGTGCCATAGTGGTATGAAGGTTGTGAGCATGGACAATTGCTTTTGGGTTCGATTTGAGGTCTGATCCACAGGAAGGAATTCAGGTCCAGTACTTTTTTTTTTTCTTCAAAGCCCAGACTTTGGAGGTCATAGGCCCTAGAGATGACGGCATGTCATTACCCTCTAAATATTTATGCTTATAATCACAGATTAGTGCTGCCCTTGGCCTTGGCCAGAGAAGCATTTCTCTTCAGTGGTCAGCAGTTAATGCAGAAACTTATAACTGGTCAAACTGCCATCACCATTTTTTTGTTCAGCTCAACGTGGACCATTTAAAGCAACACTCCCCAGCCAAGGCTAAGGGCCGTTACAGAAGAGGCATGGACCGTGTGAGAACAGGGGGATGGAGATGAGGTGCTGTCTCTGGGACACAAATGGCCCTAGTACAGTGGACTCACTGTAGTTGCCATGATCAAGCCAACAAAACAGTCAGCATTCCGACAGGCAGCACTGATTAGAGTTGGTGGGTTACCAACAAACACAGGCAAGGACAGGAAAGGGAAGACTACATATTGATGGTGCCCGGGAGAACTGGGGGGGGGGGGGGGGGGGGGACTGAGGGCCCATGTGACCAAGGCAGATGGTTTTCATGTATGGAATTGTAGAGGAATAGGTAAAAGTCTATTAGAGGGAGAACACGAGAGGAAGGAAGGAAGGAAGGAAGGAAGGAAGGAAGGAAGGAAGGAAAGAAGGAAGGAAGGAAGGAAGGGTGTACAAGTTAATGTATAGGAAGAGAAATGATAACATTTCAGGCGACATGATTCACGGACTGGTATTCAATTGTAAATGTAAAAGCAAATCAACTTGCTCTGTACACATGAATGCACAAACATCATGAGCATTCTTGAAATGACGTTTCTTACAAGCAGTTAGGAAAGAAAAAAGAACAGAAGATTTTCTTTTAATAGTAATACCAACAATAAAAAAATCATATCTAGGAATAAACTCAAATATGTAAGAATTATGTGTTGGAAAGTATAGCTGGAGAGAAACTTTTTTAAAAGCTCAGTGTAACTGTTGCATGTATTTTCACCATTTGATAAATATAAATAGATGGGATTGGTGTTATTGCTGTAGTTGTTCGGGCTTTTTTTTTTTTTTCTTTGAGATAGGTTTGGTCATGTAGCCCAGGCTAGCCTCAAAAACAAAGTCTTCCTGTGACTGCCTCTCAAGTACTAAATGTATTTCCTTGAGGAAGCAAAAAACCTACAAAATTCATAGGTTCATGGAGAACAATGACGAGGGAAGGTTGTTGGTAGTGCAGAAGCCCGGAGTCCAACTTCTAGCACCACATGAACTTGGCATGCTGCTACATACCTGGAATCCCAGGACCCGTGAAGTAGAGGCAGGATCATCACAAGTTCAAGGTTATTTCTCACTATATGGAGTTCAAAACCACCCTGGTACAAAAGACCCTGGTGTGCTGGCTCACACTTGTAATTCCAACACTCTGGAGGCTGAGGCAGGAGGATTTCTGGGAGCTCCAGAACATCATGAGCTATATAAGAAGACCCTGATTCACAGCAACAGCAGCAACAACGATGACAAGAGTAACAACAAAAGAGCTCTGGAGGAAAGATGACCAGTCAAGAAGGCTCACACTCAGCCCTGAACGCCCTCCTCACCCAGTGCAGTCAGGCCCTGCTTCACCCAGGGCTCCCAGGGAAGCAGCTTCTGAGGCAGGCTTTAAAAGTTCATTCAGCAAAACAGGAAGGGAGGCAGGGTAGAAAGGAAAGTAGGTTGAGGGAACCCTCCAGAACACCGCAGTCTCGAAGTGGGTACAGGGCAGTCAGTGTAACCACAGGTGGAAAGCAGAGAACCCTGGCAAGCCTGACTCAGGGCAGAGCTGAGTACGGCAGAAAAATTACCTCAAAGCAGCTATTGTGTGCAAACGAGTCTTTTGTCATGGACCTGCTAGTTGTTGCTGCTGTATCAGTAATGAGACATACCATGTGACTCTGCCACTCAGCACGTGACCAGTTAACGGATGTTAAATGAACAATTACTTCAATAAATTCAATAAATTACTGACACAAAGGAAGAGAGAAAATAAAAGAAAGAGGAAGTGGGGGGAGGGAAGGGGAAGGGAAGGAAGGGGATAGGTGCATTTTGCAAGGACCTGCAACCCCAAATGATGAATTTGGGAACAGGAGGGTCAAAAGTTGGAGAACAGTTCTGACAATTTAGTGTGACTGCTCTCAGAATAAAATGAATAAGTAGCTTAAGGTATGGCTCCGAGCTAGAGTACTCACTCAGCTAGCGTGCTGGGGTCAACTTCCCAGGGAAGAAAGTACAGAGGGCAGGAAGCAAGAGAAGAGGTCTATGCCCTTCCTTGCTGTGGTCAGCTGATGCACTCATCACTGGAATGGATGCCCACAAAGTTCCCTGGGGGGAAAGGCCAATCCCATTACAGCCATCTCTCTGGGGTAGTGTACTGCTTAGGAAAATTGACTGAACTGACTGAACCGGACTTGGAGCTATCTTTACAAACCAATAAGCTACGGCCAGTCCTCCACTGCCGTCTGGCACTAGTCACTAAGGCAGTTCTAAGCCCGTTCAAACTCCTACAGACATCTACTGCCTTGCTTCCCTCTGTAACTGGCTGAAGTTCCAGACAGGCCCCACGGGGTCATCTGAATCTTATGCAGAGTTTTTGACATTTTTGAAGTTCTCACATAGTTGACCTCTGGTATGGGGCGTACCCCAAGAAGGACTTAGCAAACAGGTCCCTGATGCTCTATCTGCTCCAGTGGAATCCCAATGGAATTGTGGCCTCAGCTTCTCCATTCAATATAAGAGGTTCTGAGTGACCCTATCCCAAACTATGATAAGCATGTGAGGTGATGCATGCTATTTAACCATTCTACAATGCATACATATCTGAAAACATATTATATACAAAACTATGTATGTCTTTTTGGTCAATGAAAATAAATTCATTAATTTAAAAGCGTTTGTTAAATAAGCAATTATATACACAAGTAAGTGTAATTAGCAAATTTGTTAAGGTCCATTTATTCTGCCTTTCAAGGTTTAATTAATATGCTCTGCTTTGAATAAGAGTCTTTGTGCTTAGATAGTTACTTTTTCTTAAAGCTAAGTGAATAAATATTACCCTCCCATAGGGCTGTGGTTTAACAGTACCATCTTTGTCTTCAATTCATTTTAAAAATTAAGGTTTATTTTATTTTTAATTGGTGTATGTGTGTGTGTGTGCAAGCATGTACAAGTGTGCATGTGTGTGTACGAGTGTGTACAAATGTGTGTGCATACAAGTGTGTATGTGTGTGTGTGTGTGCAATCCATGGTATTGCACATGCAAGGCAAACACTCGACCACTGAAATACAGTCCAGCTCTAAGGTCAGTAAATTTTATTGGTTTAAACTGACATATGCTGGTTAGTGCTTTGTTAACTTAATGGAAAACAGGGCATCATCTGAGATTAGGGAACCTCAGTTAAGAAGATGCCCCACCAGAATGGCCTGTAGGCCAGTCAGTGGGGGTATTTCCTGATTAAGGGGTGATGTGAGGGGGGCAGCCTACCGTGGGCTGCGCCACTCCTGAATGGTATGAGAAACATTTGTTGCTCTTGCAGACGACCTGGGTTCAACTCCCAGTACCTTCATGGTGGCTCACAACCATCTGCAACTTCAGTTCTAGCGCCTCCAACAGGAATAAACACTGAATACATACATGGTTTCAGGTATGCAGCATAAATGAAATAAATTTAAGAAAAAAGAGAGAGAAGCAAGGTGAACAAGCCACAGAGCAAGGAAGTGAGCAATGGTGCTCGAGGGCCTGGGCTTCAGTGAGCAGCAGTGCACAGGACCATGGATGTGGCCCCCAGCACCACTGAATATATAAGATCATATTAGAAAACAAATGACTCAGTAGTTTAAAGTGTGCTCTGCTCTTTGGAGGACCAGATTCAGTTCCTAACACTAGGTCACTCTAGGTCTGACGCCTCTGGCACCTGTACTCATGTGAACACACGTACACACTCACACACACACTTGTACACACTCACACACACATACACACTCACACGCATACATGCACACTTGTACATGCTTGCACACACACATCCCAATAAAAAATAAAATAAACCTTAATTTTTAAAATGAATTGAAGACAAAGCTGCTACTGTAAAACCACAGCCCATTGGGAAGGTGATATTTATTCACTTAGCCTTGGCTTCATTGAGCAGTAGTGCTTCAGATTCTTCCCTCTCTTCAGTTCCTGCCCTGACTTCCTTTTATGATGGACTGTAGACTGCATGAAGAAACAAACCCTTCCCCCCCAGGTTGGTTTAGTTTGTGGTGTTTTGTGTGGCAATAGAACGCTAAGGCAGAGCTGAGACCCACGCCTTTAATCCCCTGCCCTTGAGATGCAAAAGCAGATGATTCTCTGTTAGTTTGAGGCCAGCCTGGTCTCTATAGCGAGTTCTACAACAACCAGAGACCCTGTCTCTAAAAAAGAAAATGAAACAAAACGCAAAAAATACAAACTAAAAACAAAGGAAGAAAGAGAAGAAACTAAGATACCTCATTACACATTTCAAAGACCTGTCAAGATGAGTGTACCCTGCTGAGAGCTCTCACACTGAGACTGAACAGGAAAAGAGTTACTAAGTAATATAGAAGCTGGAGTACCCAGAAGAACGTCTGGTGCACACTGTTAATTCTTCCTGTCACTTGTATTCAAAGGCCTACATTTCAGCTGCCACAGTGTACATACCTGTCATCTCAACTACTCTCCGCAGGAAGGTTCCAAGTTCAAGGCCTGCCTGAGCTGTAGAGCGAGTTCCAAGCTGGCCTCAGCAACTGAGCAAAATCATGTCTCCAAATAAGACAGTAAAACAGAAGGACCTGGGAGATGATGGCTCAGTAGTTAGGAGTGCCCACGGCTCTTCCAGAGGATCCAGGTTCAATGCTGAGTACCCACATGGTGGCTAGAACCAACCACCTGGAACTCCAGTTCCCGGGGAATTCAACATCGCTTCTGACCTCTGCAGGTCCCTGAACACAGGTGGTGCATGTGCGTCCTCTCTCACACACACAAACATAAAAACAAAAAGTAAAGCCTGGAATAGCACAGAGCAGCAGAGCCTTTCCTGACATGCGTGAGGACCTTGGTTCACTCCCTTGTTCTGCGAAACGCACAGCAGCAGCAGCAGCAGCAGCAGCAGCAGCAGCAGCAGCAGCAGCAGCAGCAAACCCCTAATTTTAAAACGTGATAGAAAAACATGCTGATTTGAGTAAATGGCTAAAGGCAATCTTCTGTTTGTTAGTGTGGTTGTTTGTTTTTTGAGACTGGGCTTTCCTGTGTAGCAACCCTGGCTGTCCTCACTTTATGCTATGCTAGTCTCAAGCTCACATATTTCTGAGCATCATAGTGGAAATGCATCTAAAGTTTCCAGATAAATATACACCTAGTTTATTTTTAATTTCAGATAAGCAATGAATATTTTTAATATTAGTATATCCCAAGGTAATATCTGGCACATGCCAAATTCAGGACATGCTTACACTACAAAATTATTTATTTTTGATTTGCTATTCAAATTTAATTAGGTATCTTGTATTTTGGCTTGGTGACTGTGGCAATTCTAATCAAACCATAATGACTAGCAGCAATCTGTAAAGCAATATAGTCGTTCAGTTGGCTCTTTGATTTTGAAAGAATGTTCTATTGGCAGTTAACCAATTGTTCCCCCTAAAGTTTTCAGCCCAGGTCCTTTCGTCCCCCTAAACCTGTGGTTAGTTTGCGCTGTGATTTCACCTTCCTTTAGAAAATGCTTTGAGCTCTAGAATCAGAGGGATCTATTTTGGTTCTCTGTGGTTACCAGAATGCGGCCTGAAAGAAAAAAAAGGAACAGTTGTTAGTCCTGGCTAAAGGCAGACAATTGGTGTGGAATTCTCAGTTGCGTCCTCTCCTGGAGGTTCAGCGGAGACTTGTAGAGCAGGTTTTCCGTACTAGTGTGATCCAGTAGCCAGGAGACCATTGACATGGCTGCTTATTATCATTCCTACTGAAGAGTCCTGAGCCCTCCTGCTAAGCAAGAAAGGCCAAGCTTGATAATCAGTGTGGCTGAGCAATAATAAGCAGTGTGACCGCCAGCTAGCACTGTTCGCCGAGCAGAGGGCGCAGAGCCAAGTTTGGAGGGAGGTCTTGGCAGGGCACCGCTGGCCAAGAAAGAAAACCAGAAGTTTGCACTAACTGGTCCTTTTATGGGTCGGTTCTTCTTTCATTATTCACCTCTCTCAAGCAACCGTATAAATCATTTTGGGTCTGAACTCCAAACTTCCAGAAAGCTGGTTAGGTGAGCAGCTGTGGAGAGCCAGGGCTTCTTGCCAAAACAAGACCCTGAGGACATTCCGGGTCTCCTGCCAGCTCCCTAAAGCCCTTTCCTTTCTTCTCTGAACCCCAAGGATTGGCCAGCCTGTTTCCTCGCCTGTGGTGCCACCTGTTACTTCCAACTGCTGTTATCTCCTTCCTGGAACAGTGTGGGACAGGAGAGAGCTCCACCACTTCTGGCCTACCTTCTTCACACCAACTGCAGTGTTGGCAGGACTCACCATGGGCCTGGCCTTGCTTCTGGGCCTTCCAGCAAAGCAGTCTGTCTTTCCTGTCCTCCTGAGCTGAGCCTGGCTCTCACCGCCAGGAACTGGAATTCTTATCAGATCATGGGAGCTGAAAATGTGATACAAGCCTGTCCAGTTTTGTGATCTTCGTATAGCTCGGGAGACAGGCACCATCTCTCCCCCCACCCAGTCCCATTTTCAGAGGAGAAACAGAGGGAAGAGGATCGGCAGCTCACAACTGTCTGTAACATTGGCTCCAGGGGATCCAGGACACAGACATACATGCAAGCAAAAAACACCAATGCAATAAAGTACAAAAATAAAAATTTTTCTCACAGAAACAAAACCAAAAAAAGCAAAGTTAGTGAATGAAAAGCCAACTGACTAAATTCCTGTACACAAAACATAAAAACTACAGAGAATAAAAAGAGAAGCCAGGCCAGAGAAAAGACGCTTATCACCAAACGTCATGATCTGAATTCATGGTCAGGACCCACATGGTAGAAGGAGAGAACTGACTCCCACAAATTGTCCTCTGAACTCTACACCCAAGCTGTGACACATGCACACACATATGAACACACAATAAGTAAATTCAATTTTTAAAAAGACAAGCAACCCAATAAGGACAATTTGAATAGACTCTCCACAGAACAAAGCATTAGTCATAAGGAAGACACGAGGGAACCAGAGTGAGATCTCATTTCACACCCATTAGACTAAATAGGATTTTAAAAGCGGACAATAACAGGTCTTGGAGAAGATGGAGGCTGACTAAAATGGTAAGATGTTGCTCATGGGTTGCAAACTGCAAACACTTGGAGTTTCTTTATGCCAGGAATTCTACTCCTGGGTGTTTGCCTAAAGGAAACATATGCAAAGGCTTCATGATAGCTCAAATAGGGACGACTGGAGTCTTTAAACACGCTGTGACATATTTAGACAATGCGGTATAATTCATATTTGTTGTTTGGTTAGTTGGGTTTCCTTTCTTTCTTTGTTTCTTGAGACAGGCTCTCACTATGCAGCCCTGGGTGTCCTGGAACTCACTATGGAGACCAGGCTGTCCTCAGAGATCTGCCTTCCTCTGCTGGGATTAAAGACATGCACCACCATGCCCAGCAATTCAGAATTTTGCAGAACATAGAAGTCATGCATGAAAAAGTACATATCTATGACTTCACTGGCCATAAGGTCAAGGCTCAGCAAAGATGCCCCTGGCAATTGAAACCAGGGCATTCGAGGGGAGCATGCACTAGGAGTGCAGTGGGAACACTGCGATAGCATAATGTTCTACATCTCCATGTGAAGGCTGGCAACACAGCTGTATACAGTTGTTTTTTCTTTCCCAAGGGTTGTGTGTTTTGTTATATATAAGAATTATATATATTTATGACAAAACATAATCTAACCCTAATGTATACAACCACTAAAATAGATTTAAGCTGAAGAGTAAAATAAAAATAAATATTAATGTTATCCCAAATGTTTGGTTTTGCAGCACATATTAGATAACATTCACTTCCATATATACTACATAATTTTAAATAATCATAGTAACTAGTATCAACTAACTGGACACCTCAGAGTTCCCAGGGATTAAGCCACAAACCAAAGATCATACATGGGCTGGTCCTGTGGCCCCTGCTACACATGTAGCAGAGGACTGCCTTGTCTGGCCACAGTGGGAGCAGATGCGCTTGGATACTTGATGCCCCAGAGAAGGAGATGCTAGAGGGGTGAGGTGGAATTGGGTGGGCGTAGGGGCAGCACCCGCTTAGAGGCAAAGGGGAGGGAGCTAGGGGTGGGCTCGTGGAGGGGGAACCTGAAAAGAGAATAACATCTGAAATGTAATAAATAAAATAATCAAAATAAAAAAGAATTCATGCATGCACATATGTGCAAGTAAATAAAATCAGGGTAGATAAGACTGTAGAGAGTGGGCAGGGCTGACGGTGCTTGTTCACGGAGGACCGCACCCTGGCAGTAAGGGAGGCTGACCTTGGCCCTCAAACCAGCTGGTGCCTCGTGAAGACATAGGATGTGCTGTGGACAAATGTGAGATGCTGTCCATGAAGGAAAAGTACCTTTCCTTTGTTTCTCTTTAATTTTATCAAGATGAGTTCTTCCTTTTCTATCTTACAGAATGGTTTGAGAAGCATTGATGATAGATTTTCTATGAGGGCCTGTTAAATCCACACCCGTGAGCCCATCGGGGACCTGAGCCTTTTCATATGGGAGTTTTAATAGCTGTTCAGACCTCGATGCTTGTCCCTGGTCTGTTTAAACGGCTTCTCCTGTCTTGGCTTAGTTTTGTAGTCATATGCATCTAGAAATTAATCCATTTTCTTTACATTGCCTATGAATGTGTGTTTCCAAGGGAAGACCTGGTAATGTTTTAAATTTCTCTGGTGTGTGTTGTAATAGCTCCTTTTTCATCTCTAGACTTACTAATTTTGATCTTCTTTTGTGTGTTTTTTCTTTTGGTACTTTGGTTAAGTGTATAGTCCTGTTTTTCTTTTCAAAGAACCAGCTCTGTGTGTCACAGATTCAGAATGCAACGGGCCTTGGCTGGAGACATGCAGTTGTACTTAGAACCTCGAGTCTCAGAGAACAGTGGGGAGAGCTGTCAACATTAACCACTGAAAAGAGAAAAATAAAATTGTGAGCATCTTACGTAGAAACAGATGTGTGTGATCAGTGGCCTGTGCTTCCCACTTTGTGGCAGCTTCTTCTGCACAGTGTCACTGCCCCACCCCTCGGGCCTCACAAGCACAGAGTCTGCTGTCTTTAGTGGACACGACGTCATCCACAGTCCTCTTCACAAAGTGTAGCGAGGCACATGATTGTTCTGAGCCTTGGCTGTTGTTCACAGTTGCAGAGAATCTAAATTGGGGTGAAAGACATGAGAAAAGCCATGGGCCGACTCGCCTCACAGGAGTCACTGATGTGCATATTTTAGAATATTCTAGAATTTTTCATTTACTTTTCCACGTTTTGTCTGATAGTTTTGCAGAGATCAGCCCAGCATGGCACAGCTTCTCCACAGAGCTGCTGCCATGAGGATGAACAAAATTCCTGGTTAAAATGAAACTCTTAGGTCTGTTCACTCAGCTGTATCACTTCAAAGGGAAAAACAAATAAAACCCAGCTTCCTGTCATCTCTGGGCATTAAAGAACGACAGACTATAGTTGCTTTCCATTTTGACTAGAAGCAAAACCTCAGAATAGCAAAACAATGGATCAAGAAACCAAACAAACTCCAATCACCTCTTCATCAGGGGAGTCAACCAGTGAAAAACAAGTGAAACCTCTCACCCTGACACTAGCTGCTTTTCAGACGAGGGTAAGGACGGAAAGAAAAGACAGAAAGGAAGGAAGAGAGAGAAAGGCAGAGAAAGCTTGTGCTGAGCAAGCACCATAGCCCGGTGTCAGACACACTAGTGAAATCTGCAAGCACTCTCTCTATTTGAAAGGAGTGAAAAGGAAGTTAGAAAGAAATGCTCTCTCACCACAGAAAAACTCTCCCAGTACCTGGCAGAAGACTCTGAGGACTGGCGAGTGTGAGGACAGGGACTGTGGATGCCTGAAACAGTGGTCTCGCTGTCACGTGACCACCCTCATGTACTCAGTGTCTGCCCCTGTCCATCAGTGTTGCTGGAGGACCGTATGAAACCAGTCTGTTTTTAAGGCCATGCTTTTTGGCAATGTCAAAGCTTGATTAACTGACTTCATGAAGCAGTGGTTCTCAACCTGTGGGTCAGTCCCAGCCCCTTTGGGAGTCAAGAGACCCTTTCACAGGGGTTGCCTAAGACCATGGGAAAACACAAATATTTACATTAAGATTCATAACAAAATTACGGTTATGAAGTAGCAACAATAATAATTTTATGGTTGGGGGGCACTACAACATGAGGAACTATACTAAGGAGTCGCAGCGTTAGGAAGCTGAGAACCACTGTCATAAAAGAATGACTTGCTCAGGCACCCAAGGAGACATCTCACATGCTGTAGAGCTGACAACCACTGGACAGTCACTACACTATCTGCAAGGTCCCTTAGGTTCTGACGATGATGACTGTGCAAAAGACAGTGACACCCAGAAGTAGGACTTTTGACTAAGGTTGAGGGAAGTAGGGCAGGGAAGTAGATTTGGAAAACGTAACACTTTAGAAATTATACGATTAGCCATACACAGGAAGAATCTGCAGAGAAATCAAGGATCATGGTGGGTTTTGTAACCTACCAGGAGTGACAGTCTCTGAATGTGTGGCTGTAAGAAGCTGAGTTAGAAAGAGATGCGCAAAATAAGTTCCAGATGCCTCTATCTCACATAGCGGCAGCAGCTGGCATAGCTGGGTTAGTGGCCTGTTCATCTTAAGTTAGAGATGACAAGTCCTCGCTGTAGAATGGAGTAAATATTTTTGGTAGAATGCCTTTAATCATCATTCTGGTGGTGGATTAGACCTCATTGGTGATAAAAAGAAAACAAACTCAAGAGTCATTGCTGAGCTGAAGAAACATAACATTTTGATTTGCAGCTAACATGATTGTTTGGGAGCCGTCATTCATTTGGCTGCTTAGAGAGAGCTAAAATGAGAAGCACATTCCTGGGTCAGAAAAATCACAGAGAAGAAAACATTAGAAGATCCGATGAACCCTCACACAGCGAACCAACCTCCCTCCGTGGGAAGGGGTCCTGCTTGCTTGTTGGATTTTCCGGGCTCTCCCAGGAAGGCAATGAGTTCTCAGGAGTCATCTTCTGGTTAGAGATGACCTCGAAACAGATACAAATCCCCAAGAGTCAGTGTTTTAGGCCATTCTTATTTTCTCTTCATTGGGTCAAAAATTTAATAAAATTGCGTACACAGTTGCTCACATGTGTGGATGTGTGTGTATGGTGTGGGGGGGGGGGTGGAGAGAGAGAGAGAGAAAGAGAGACAGAGACAGAGACAGAAAGAGAGACAGAGAGGGGATGTGTACGTGAATGGTCCAGTGTAAGAATGTGGTCACGGATAAGTCAAGGCCCATGTGTGAGGTCAGAGGACAACCTTTGGTGTCAGCCCTTATGCCTTGTTTTAGACAGAGCCTCCTTGCTGTCAGCTACTGCTTCTGGCAGGGTAGCTGGCCTGGGTGCTTCAGGGAGTTTGCTGTTCCTCTTCCCATCTTGCTATGGGAACACCAGGACTACAGATGCATATGCTGTGCCAGGCATCTATGAGGGTCTGAGTTCAGGTCCCACACTTCTTCGGCAGGCACCTCTACTCAGTAAGCCATTTCTCCATCCCTTACATTTTAATTAATTTTTAAATTAATTTAACTTTTTCAAGCTATGTCAGGCCTCTGCTAAATTCGCAAACTTCATGTTGATAGCATAAACATTTGAACGTATATCATCGTCATCGTCATCGTCATCATCACCATCATCATCATCATCATCACCATCACCATCATCATCATCATTTTATGAACAGCATCACTGTGCCCTCTTATGTGATAGACATGACAGGGATGTTTTTGAGATTTTAAAAGGCCCAGGCAGAACACTTGCCCACATTCACAGAGGCCCTGGGTTTCATCCTTCGCAGTAAGAATACTAGTACATGTATTTATTCTGCATCTTTGAAACATGTTCTCTTAATTTGTGAATCATGATGTTGTCCAGAAAAGTCACATGTGGATCAGATTTCAAGTAATTTGTCCTATGGACTACTTGCAAACACCCCTGTTTAGGCCACATTTTTTTAAAAAAAGTGTTGATAATTCATTTTAGCCAAACCTTTTTCTAACATACTGCGTGGGCTACTTCCCACGCCCCAGCTCTCCTCGACCTCTTACCGCTCGGGACCAGCAGCTGTCCTCAACCATTTTTCTAGAAGAAGAAAAAATGGAACCCATTGAACATCTTGTGAGCTTCGTCTCTATATTTTCTCTTCCTCACAGACTCACAGCCCTAGGGTTGTTTCCTCCGTTGCCCTGACAACAGGTGGCCTGTTACTGTTTAAAGGCGTTGGAAAGCATGTCTGCAAATTTCTTTGCACAACGTGGTTATAGACCCACTGTAGAAAACTACGAAGCTCAGATTAAGTATAAGTGAAAATGACTTTACAGTCAATCCATTCAGCCCTGGCAACCTTGCCTTTCAGTTTTTCATTGCTGTTGTTGACTCTCAGATCCCTGCTGGGACTTACCCTGGTCTCTTGAGTTCTAGATCAGCATAAGTTCCACAGGATGTCACATAAACACCTTCCTTCAGCATGTCCTCAACAGCAGCTCTATCTTTTCTCTAGAATTGATGACTCTTCCTTTCATAGCTCTCCTCATTGGGAGAGAGCATGAGCCACACCTGGTGCCTGCTTCCATCCACGCACACAGTCTGGGTCCTGCTGATTTAGCCCCACCCTTCTGGAACCTCCCCCTACCCCTTCTCCTTGATAAACCATCAACCATATCCTACCTGGATGATGGCCATGACCTGTCAATTGGTCTTGAATCCACTCTCACTTGTTTTAATACATCTTAAACACGTGATCACGTCCTCCTTTGTCTTTCTCCTGTTCCCCGGGGATTCCCACCCTACTTCATTACACCACTTCAAAGACCTGAATGGCTGTAACTCTCTCTTTTCTCACTTGCCAGTCACCTTTCATTGGAAGCTGCTGTGAGCCTCAGTTCCAGAGTGTGCTGGTCTTGCTTTCTCTCTGGGACTCTTCACCCTCACCAGTTCTTTCTCCCCTCTGCCTGCTCTGCTTTCTTGGTGAGTTCACCCCACTCTGTGTTCTCTCATCACCTCGTGGCATCGCCTCACATTCTCCAGCAGGTTTGGTCCTTCTAGTCTCAGAGAGCTTGTGTGGACTCACAGGCTGTCCAGCCACCCCAGACAGTCCTTATGTGTACCAAATGCTCTGTTGCTTCTGCGCTCCTCGGCCCCCACTGTCTGCAGTTTCCACTCCTTTCTCGGTTTCCTCCAGCTGGCTAATCACTACTTGTTCTTAATTTCTCAGCCCAAAGATAACTTCTTTCTGAAAGCTTCCTAATGGCATACTTTTTGCCCTTCTTTTCATTGTGAGCTGTCTCTGATTTATCTCTACCTCCAGTCCTGGCATTATATGCATGTGCTACCAACTTTTTACACGGCTGCTAGGGGTTGAATTCAGGTCCATACACTTAACACATATGCAGCCAGCACTTTACCAGCCTACCTGTCCTGGGAACCCCTGGAAGGTTTTTGTATTTTGGGGTTTTTTTTGGTTGTTTTTTGGGTTTTTTGTTGTTGTTGTTTTTAAATGAGGAGGCAGGATTTTCATGGGGAGCTATCCTCAAATTCACTGTAGAGTCAAGAGTGACCTTGATCCTGGTCAACCTGCCTTCAGCTGGGGTAGCATCTGGGATGACAGGCATGTACCATACCTTGAGATACTTTGTTAAAGATTCATATGCAAGTCTATAACTTTCCTATTGCAACCTCATTTGTGACTGCGTGGGAAATATCAGCCCTTCTTTTAATTTTGAAACATTTTACTGTACGTGCATACACGTGTGCATGTGCGTGCATGTGCATGCATGCGTGCGTGTGTGTATGTGTGTGTACATGATGCACAGAGGGCGTGTACAGGTACTCCTATGTCACAGCAATCCTTTGTTCTCGAGCAAGCCAGAGGACAACATCTGGGAGTCACTTCTGCCTTCCTCTGTAAGTTCTGGAAACTGTGTGCTCAGTGCTGTTATCCCCTGAGCCATCTCACTGGCCCCGTTATCTGTCTGAGAGACTTTAAAGTAATGGTGTCAGGAACTAGGTGGCTTTCCTCTTCCCTGATGTATTCATGGCACTAGCACAGAGCCTGGCACCAACAGAGTCTCAACCAATATTTCTTAAACAAATGGATCGTGTTCCCACCACATTTCTGCAATAATTTGTCTGGCATGTCTTTCTTGGCAAGGACCGTTCTATTCATGGTTGCATGACTATCACTGAGCATGCCCATACTTGTAACAGCTGACAGATGTAAAATGAGTGAATGAGCTGCTCTCAGCCAATCTGATTTCTTTGGACGCTCAGACCCACGGATAACAGACACACTGTCACCAATGACTACCTGTGATGGCCAGAAATATAGGCGTAGTCTCTTCTTTCAACATAAGAATGAGGGGCTGGAAGAGGTGGCTCAGCAGTTAAGAACACTGACTGCTCTTCCAGAGGACCCGAGTTCAATTCCCAGCAACCACATGGTAGCTCACAACTGTCTAGGACTCCAAGATTGGGCACTCTCACACAGACATACATGCAGGCAAAACACCAATGCAAATAAATTAAAAAAGAAGAAAGGAATGACTAAGTTAGTAGCCAGTAGCCAATCTCTGTCCAAAAGGAGTAGGCAGAGGACTATAGGAGAAGCGGGAAGGGCAAACTACCTTCTGCTGTCTTTACACCCCGAGCATAAACTGGACCACAGAACTCTGTGAGGCAGGCTATAATCGTCCTCACTTTCCTAGATGAGAAAAAGATCGCTCTGTTGTTCAGGAACCCCAGTGACGCTAGCTGACTGCTCAGCCTGTACCATGCTCTGCAGACCCTTGATAATTTACTTCTAAATTCTCTTTTCTATTTTCCTCACACTAGAATTATTTGGTATGTAAATACATTAGCAAACATCTATTCAGTCTTCCACAAGACGGTGCTTTAGGTAAATTAATCTTCTGGAGATTCACTTTTAACCCAAACCAATTTTCAGGAATATACGAACATCAGAAAAATTGTCAGTTACTTGATGCTGGTTTTTTCCAGGTTATTTTACAGCCATTAAAACCAAGTAGAATCCAAATATTGTGTTGTTTCTGATTGACAACTTTAGAGCATGTTCATTCTACATCATCCTTGTTATCTTTCAGATACTAGGGAAAGGCCACAGGAGTGGGGAAAGGTAAATGTCTCTCTCTACTCACCTTTCTGTCTCTATCTCCAAAATTCTGGGATTATAGGTGTATGTGTTTTCATGTCCAATTATTAGAAATTCTGTAAATTGTTCCATTCTGAGCAAACTGTCATTTTTAAATTAAGTTCTGGGGCTAGCGTTGCTTTGAGAACACACATAAAAATAACAGAAAGTTTGGTCTTCTTATACATGAACATATATTAAAGCCCATAAGATTGCTGAACTTCAGCCATGGGCAGTGCCACGTGCTGGGAATCTCAGCACTTGATATGGTAGAGGCAGGAGCAGGCTTTCAGAACTTCAGCTACATAGTGACTTTGAGGCCAGCCTGGGCTACGTGAGACCCTGTTTCAAACAAAACAGTCTACTTAATGTAGATGAGCGTAAACTGATGACCATAAGCCACAATCTCTCACACCCAGACTTCTAGAACAGGGTGAAGAATACTACAAACAAAAATATATTGCCAATCTCCTGACACCTACTTCTGTTTTCCTTTTAGACAGTGTTTGCATAGCCTAGGCTGGCTTTGACCTCCTGACCCTCCTGCTTTAGCCTCCTGGGTGCTGTGAGCACAGGCATAGTACAGTCTTGCTCTAGTTGTCTGTTTGTCTGCCTGTCTGCCTGCCTGCCTATTTATTTGTATGTATGTATGTATGTATGTATGTATGTATGCATGCATGTACTGTGTGTAAGTGTGTGTAGGAGTCAGAGGTCAGCTTTTAGGAGCTGACTCTCCTTCCATCTTTCTCGTTCCTGTGATTTAGCTTGGACTTTTCCTGGCAAGAGCCTTTACCGCTGAGCCACCTCACAGTTCCTAATTCTGGGTTTTAATTGCTAATTCGTTTTTGTTAATTTACAATGTGCAGTAAAATGCTTAATTGCCACTCTTATCAATATCCGTTCTTTTGGGGAAGTTTGCTGAGGCGAGTCACGAGGTCTCTGTTTGCTCTGGGATTTGTAAGGTAAAGAGAACTAAAGGCCACTGCCGAATCTGTGCAATATTCTGTGTTATCCTAATATCATATTAGATGACGGCTCTGCTAATAGACAAGGAAACAAAGGTAAGTAGCAGTCCCTTGCCTAACTTTGCTGTTATTTTACAGCATCAGCTCCCTAGATGTTGGTATTCTAAGTGTAAGCCACCACACCTGGCTCTAAGATATTCATTTAGATGTTTTTCTTTTTCAGATTTCATCCGTAAAGAAATTTCTATACTTTGAGAGCTTTATACAGTTTTTGCTTTTATAATTATTGCCCGTGCTAGACTCCAAGACTCCAAACTCCAGGTTCAGGGGCTACTCCTAGCAAGGGAATCAACTCCTCAAATAGATGGGGGTGACAGACACACACCCATTTTCTCTGCTGTTACCACATTTCTTCAGACTCCACTGAGGGTAGCAACCTGCAGTATGTAGGGGCTGAGCTGAAGGGCTAACCATGGGGGTTCAGAGCTCTTACCTAACACATGAGGACCTGGTTTCAATCTGCAACACCAAGCATAAACACATGAGTTTGCACAGCACACACACACTGAGCTGTCGCCTCAGCCCCAGGCCCACATCTGCTTCTGCACTGAAGGTCCATAAGTGGTCATTACATTATTTCCTACTGGAGCCCCTGCAGTATAGGCCCTAGTGTCCCAAAGGCAACCAATGTCATTGTTGGAATCTCTGGTATTAAAAAATACAAGTATTTATGTGTACATGTGTTTGTTTACATACATATGCTGTGGCCTGTGTGAAGAGGTCAGAAGGGGACAGTTTATGGGATTAGGTTCTTTCCCACCATGTGATTTTGAGGGATCAACCCTCAATTGTCAAGCATGGTGGCAAATGCCCATATCTGCTGAGTCAATTTTCCAGCAGTCCTGTCATTTTTACAGAATGCTCATCTTTCTGTAGGGCCATCTTGATTCCCTGGTTCCATCCTACCTCAGAGCTATGCCAGAGAGTCTTCATCCTCTTCTCTGGTACTTCAAAGGCTTCATAAAATAGGTGTTTCATTCTTTCATAAGTCCCTGTGTGCTAGGTTTTCAAGATCCTCTGACTCAGCGCCCCATAATCTTCGGTCATCCAGTTTTCTCCCTCCCTCCCTCCCTCCTTCCCTCTCTCTCTCCCTTCCTTCCTTTCTTTCTTCCCTCATCCCTTCCTCCATTCCTTTCTGCCTTTTGGCCTGCCTGCCTGCCTTTCTATGTGTTTGTAAGTTGTATGTGTTCAAATATATGTAAATGCATGTGTGTTTGCAGGTATACATGCACGCAACTATGCAGAGACCAGAAGTCAACCTTGTATGTCAGCCCACAGGCACTTTTCACCCTAGTTCAGAGAAAGGGTCTCCCAGTGGTCTGAATCTTGCAAAGCAGGCTAGACTGGCTAGCTAGTGAGCCCCTGGGGTCCTCCCTGGTACTAGAATGCTAAACATGTGCCATCACGCCCAGCTTTTTAGTGTGGTTCTGGGGCTCAAAACCCCAGTTTGTGTGACAAGCACTGTATCACCTGAGGTATCTCTCCAGCCTAGGGATCCAGTTTGCAATAGCTCACCTTCAGGGATCCCATTCTCAGCTATGAGTTTGATCAGATAGACCAAAGTTGGCCCCGGGACTATTATGTGTGGGTCCAACTTAAGGTAGCAAGTTTTCATGTGCAAATGTGAGGGGCCAGCAAGATGTAACACAAGCTTTCTTGTATGGAGTTAGATCATGGGAAACATTTAACCTATCACCTGATATCCATAAAACACTCAGTAAATGACAACCACATGTATACCTTAAACATGGACTCTACTTTTATCAATACAGAGTTGGATAAAAGCGTCACAACCCTACTCCAGAACACTGGAATACTATTAACATAGGGTGAGCCTATATTACCTTCCTCAAGCCCTCATCAGACATGGCTGACTCCTGTGGGAATACTCATGTGCCTAGATCTATCTCTGTATGCCTCTGGCCTACCACATCAGTCCTATCTGCACTGTGTTGACAGTGCTTGCCTGTTTGTCTTATTGTGTCTTGCCGTTTTTATTTTGAATTATTTATTCTTATTTGGCTCTAACATATTTAAGTACAACCTATCGCTCCAACTAACAGAGGCCATTTTGGATTCTAGTGTGTTCAGTCTTTCCTAGCTGCACAGAACTGTTCTAAAGTCCAGTTGCTAGAACCAGTAGGATGAGTCAGTAAGGACAGGTACCAGCCACCAAGACTAACGACTGAGTGTCGTCCCGGGGACTCAAATGGTGAAAGGATATTAAACTGCTCCAAAAAGGTGTTTCCTGATATCCTTAGGCACACTAGGGCATGTATGTTCACCCTCTTCCCACCAGGCATGTCCTCCAAAAAATTAATAAATGTGACATAAGTTTTGGTTTTTTTTATAAGTCCAGCTGCTGTTTGCAAGCCTGCCTCTTAGGCTTTGAGACATACAGTGTATTCTTTGCCAAAAAGAACAGCCCTCTTCCTCCTGGCTCTGTGCCCACTGACTTGATGCAGCTGCCAGCTCCTAGTGAGCTGTAGGCTTGCCACAGTGTCTCAGACTTCAGAGAGGCCATGGGGAGCTCCTCTTCCTGTGAAAGCCAAGCATCAGCTGACCTATGTCCCATGTCCTATGGTGGGCACCACATAGATCCTGTGAAGGCCAAAGAGAGAAGGCTCCAGGTTACCACGTCCTGTGCCTTGTGGCACTAGGACGATGTGATAGGGTTTCTGCTCCTACCCCGTCAGTCCTGTAAACCCCTGTGTTGGAGGCGATGGAATCCGAGAACCTCTGGTCGTCACCGGGTAGCCAATCTGGCTGAGGAAAATGGTCAGTTTAATAAGGCACTGCTTCTGATGTCTTCCTCTGGCCTCTAAGCAAGCATAGAAGTGTGTAGAAAGACACTCGCACATGCACACATGTATGCATGCAGATACAGATATGGTCTCCATGCTCCCTGGTTTTTTAAATCTCCATCTGGATCTTGACACACAGACCTACATAGTCCAGAGCCAACACTGCAGATCCACAGTGCTGCATGGTATCCATTTTTCTTTCTGCATGTCTCTCCCTGACTGACTTCTCCTGCTTTTTGATTTTTTATTTGTTTGTATTTATTTATTTGTATTTATTTTAACTTGTATACATGCATAACTTTAAATTTTGCTATATATTCAATTCTGTTTTCAGACAGGGTCTCACTCTATAGCCCTGGCTGCCGGGAATTCAGTGTGTTGATCGGCTAGCTGTAACTCTCAGAGATCTGCCTGTCTCTCCAAACCCACTGCTAGGATTACAGGTGTGCACCACCATGTCTGGCTTATTACTGAATGCACTAATTGTGCATTTCTGTAAGTGTCAGGTGATATTACAGTGCTTCTCAGCAACACACAAGAATCAAATAAGAGTGAATGACACATTCGCCAATGCAGGCATTTATCGTTTCTTTGTCCCGAGGACAGTCACCGTCCTCCGACCCAGCTATTTTGAAATATCCAGTTGAGTGTTTTCTTTCTCTTCCTTTGATTTTTGTTTATTTTTTTTTATTTTTTATTTTTTTTGTCTTTTCGAGACAGGGTTTCTCTGTATAGCCCTGGCTGTCCTGGAACTCACTCTGTAGACCAGGCTGGCCTTGAACTCAGAAATCTGCCTGCCTCTGCCTCCCAAGTGCTGGGATTAAAGGCGTGTACCACCACTGCCCGGCAATAATTTTTGTTTGTAAGAAAACAGGCTGAGCAAGCCAAAGGGAGCAAACCAATAAGCAGCACTCCTCCATGGCCTCTGCTTCAGCTCCTGCCTCCAGGCTCCTGCCCTGCTTCAGTGCCTGTCTTGACTTCCTGTGGGATTTTTAAGACAAGTAAACTCTTTCCTCCTGACTTGGTCATGGTGTTTTACCATAGCAGTAGGAACTCCCACTCTGAGATATCTCACTGCCTCAGTTCATCATGGCTGCTACAGATATCCATTTGTAGGTGTGACTTAGAATCCTCTCTCCTCTCCAACTGTAGCTCAGTCTTCTCCTCCGTGCTCCTCCGCACCCACGCTCAGCATGAGCGGCACATCCTCTGAGGAACCGTCTGTGACTCCTCATCGCCGTCCCTCAGGAACACACTGGGTGTGGTGGTTGGATTAGAAATGTTCCTGAGTGTTTGGTCTCCTCCGGTGACATTGTTTGAGGAGATTGTGGAACTTTTAGGACATGGAGCCTTGCTGGCGGACGGATGTCACTAGGGGCAGGCTTTGGGAGTTCATAGACTTCTCCTTCTTCCAGAACTGGCTGTGTATGTGGCTAAAGATATGCCTTCTCAGCATCCTCACCGGCTGCCATGTTTCTCTCACCATTGCGGACGTTCCTTCTAGATCAGTGGTTCTCAATCTGTGGGTCTCAATCCCTTTGGAGGTCAAACCACTGTTTCACAGGGGTCACCTAAGACCATCAGAAAATGCAAATTACTTACATTACAATTCATAACAGTAGCAAACTTACAGTCATGAAGAGGCAATGAAAATAATGTTACGGCTGGGGGTCACCACCACATGAGGAACTGTACTGAAGGATTACAGCCTCAGGAAGGTTGAGAAGCACCGCTCTAGAACTGTAAGTCTAGAAATCTATTCTGGCCATGGTATTTTTATCACAGCAACAAAAAGTATACTAGGTACTAGGTCCTGGGTCCTTCTTCCTGTGTAGATTTAATGTCTATCTGCCCACGTGCTTTCTTGATCCCTTGCACCCTCTCTAGGCTGGGACGCTTCACATAAAGGAATAATATTTATTGAGACAATGTTTCTTTATTATGAAGCCCTGGCTGTCCTGGAACTCTCTATGTAGATCAGACTGGCCTCAAACTCACAGAGATCCATTTACCTCTGCCTCTGCTGGGATAAAGGTGTGAGCCACCACATCTGGCTTATTTTAATGTTATTTATTTTATAATTTTATAATTTAAGACAGTGTATCAGTATGTTGCCCGAGACTGGCCTCAAACCCCTTGGCTCAAGTGTTCCTCAAGTCTCTGTCTCCTGAATGGCTGGAACTACAGGTATGAACCTGCCTGGGCATTAGAGCACTGCAGTGGAACTACAGAGTTGAAAGGGGTGACTCTGTGTGTGTGTGTGTGTATGTGTGTGTCACAGTAGAAAATCTTTGGATTTAGAAGCCAAATCTCTAAAAGGGAAAATTAATAGAATACATGTCTTCAGAATAAAAATGGAAACCTCTCTTCTGCAGAAGCCTTTCTTGGAGGTGTTGGACTTTCAGACTATAGGCCAGAGCAATTATTTAAAAAACAAAAACAAAAACAAACAAACAAACAAAAAAACCCAAAACCAACCAAACAAAAAAAACCCACCCTTGGGCTGAAGAGATGGCTCAGTAGTTAAGAGCACTGTCCAGAGGTCCTGAGTTCAATTCCCAGCAACCACATGGTAGCTCCCAACCATCTATAATGGGATTCGATGACCTTTTCTGGTTGTCTGAAGACAGTTAAAAATAAATAAAAATCTTTTAAAAAATTAAAATTAAAAAAACGTTCTGACAAGAACTGCATGTCGGATAGCTGAAGGACTCTCAGCACAGCAGCAAGAGTCAATGCAATTATGAGCATAGGACATTTTATTGCAGCGTGTACAGAGACAGCCACGCGCAGGTGTTTGTTGACCGTGAGGAAACACAAACTAAACCCACAGAGCAACGCCGCTCAGTTGTCAGAATAGCTAACGTAAAGGACAAAACCGTCTCAACCGTGGGTGAGAAAGATGTCTCAGAAACCCAGTCTCCAGCACATTGATTGATGGGTGTGTAAAATGGGTCAGTCACTCTCTAAAAAATGTTGGCAGTTTCTTTAAAAAAAAAAAAAAAAAAATCCTAAACACAAAACTACCAGAGAAACCAACATTTGGCATTTATCCCAGAGAACTGAAAATTTATGTTCATGCAAAAACCTCTACCTGAATATTCATAGGAGTTTCGTTAGCTCAGCCTGGAATACTGCAGGTGTCCTCCCACAGGTGGCCAGTGGGGAATCGCCAGTATATGCACAACATGGAATATTACGAGGTAATGAAAAGGGAGAATCTCCCCGTCTCTGTGTCTCCCTGCCCCCCCCCCCCACACCTTGAATAAATTTCCAGGAAAGTGTCTAAATACAATCAATCAAAGAGTTGTATAACTTCTTCTTCTTCTTGTTTTAGGATGCTCGTTAGCCTACGCTGGCCTCAAACTGTCAGAGACCCTCCTGCAGAGGCATTCCACGGATGGAGTTACAGGCATGTGCTAGCACAGCCGATCTACTGGTACATATGCTTCTTTTTATGTGTAGAATGCACTTTTTTTTTTTTTTTTACTACTTCTATGTATTTGGTTTGTGCATCTCTGAGTGTGTATGTGTGCATGCACACATGTCAAAGCTAAGAAGATACAGGTAAGTCCTGCTAAACCTCGTCAGATCTGACTTCAGTTCCTGCAACTTACATGGTGAAAGGTGAGAACTGACTCATGTAAGTTGTCCTTGGATACACACGCACAAACACACACACACATACGCACACATACACATGCACACACACACATACA
>JADRCH010000305.1:419638-448847 GCA_019843965.1 Rhynchomys soricoides | reverse complement strand
ACACGCACAAACACACACAAACATACACATACATGAGCACACACACAACACACACACATACACACACATACATGAGCACACACACACACATTTCTAATTAAAAAATATATATGTGAATCTATAATTATCTAATTTTTTTTCATAGCCAGACATAACAGGCAGGCATAACATGCCTTTAATCCCAGCACTTGGGAGATAGAGTGGAGCAGAACTCTGTGAATTTGAGGCCAACCTGGTCTACATAATGAGTTCTTGGACAGCCAGAGCTAAATAGTGAGACTTGTCTCAGAAAAAAAAAAAAATCAGCTTAAAAAAATCTTTTAAGATGCTAGGACCAGGGAAGCTTCAGAGGAAGGCCCGCACTGTGGAGACTGGTCCACGGGGACAGGTTTTCCTGTGTGTGTGGCTCCTTGTGATGTATAAAATACTCAATTAGAACAAAAAGCAAAACTAAAAAAAGAAAATAAAAAAGATGGTCAAAGCAAATGGAGAGGAGCTAAGTTTGGGTGAACGGGGGTGGGGTGGGGTGGGGAGGTGGAGAGCAATGTAGAGATGCTGGATAGAAGTCAGATGAGATGCTGGATAGAAGTCAGATGCTCAGGACTCAGGCCAGGCAGTCAGTGCAGGAAGGCTAATGAGATGAGGAGGAAGATAAAATGGCCAGATTGGTCTCTTATGATTAGTCCTTTGATACTTCAAATGAACTTTCCCACAGAGTTTGCCAAGTCTCCAAATGCGTAAGAACCACAACAATATATAATAATATCAGTATCAATGACGTAGCTACAGTTCTCGTTTTTCCATATCCCCTTTGGGTACAGTGGAACAAAACCAAGAATAGCCCTGGGACTGGGGGTCTTGGCTACCCTGCCTTCCCACCCTCACCTTCCCATGGACGGGCTGTGGTGACAGCTTCTGTTCTGGAGTCATCTTCTGTGTCTTAGCACCCTCAGCCACAGGCCACAGGCCCACCTGCTTCTATCTCTCTTCTGTCTCTGCCCTCAGTAACAAAGGCTGAGAAGGCTGGTAAGGCGCTTCTTCCTGTCTGCCGGCCACACAGAGACGTTCACTCTCTTCTGATGTGGCTTGTCTTCTTTCAGCTTGTGCCCAAGATGAATCCTGTCTAGTCATTATTTACCTCTGTCTTTGTCTCTCCTTCTCCCTCCCCCTCCCCTCCTCGTCTCTCTCCTCCTTCTCTCTGGAGCTAGAGCTGGAGTTACACAAGGTTGTGAACCCACCAAGGTGGGAGCTGGGAACAAACTCAGGTCCTCTCAAAGAGTAGTGTGTGGTCTCAGCCACCGGCTCATCTCTCCAGCCCCAGACATTTTGCTGCTGCTGCTGCTGCTGCTGCTGCTGCTGTTGTTGTTGTTGTTTCAGTGATAGCGTAGGGAAGACACAGCACACAGCACTTACCTGGTTAACATCACTAAACAGTGGCTGTGACGTTTTAGATGCTGAGGATGCTTTAGATTTGTTGGACCTCAGACACTTGAGTTTCCAGGGTTGCACTAGGATCTTATGGAGCATTGTGTGAGTGTTCAGACGGCAGGCCAGAAGGAAGGGAAGTAATGAGGCCTCGGGGCTCCAGGAAAATGAAAAAGACACAGTGGTCCTGGAAGGTCCCAGTGGTCCCTTCTCCCATGACCTCTCCCCTGCTCCCCAGGTGGCCAAGCCCAGGGTCAGCCACAAGGGTCCTTGTGACCTAGGGGAATGTTTCGTGGTGTCCAAATGCAGTTGCAGCTGCCTAGGGGCCCGGGGAGACTGGCAGCTGAAATGAAAGCTCAGAAATGAGTCAAGGCTCTTGACTCCGGAGGGCAATGATGAAACTGCACCAAGTTTGAGACCAAGGGGGAGGGGGCGGGGCTACTGGGGAGAGAGTCCTGCCCAGAGCAAAGACATAAAAATAAAGCACAAAATCGGATTGGGTACTGAAATACAAGCCACAGCTGAGTTGGGGAAGCCCATCTGGCCCATCATCTTCTCCACTTTTCCATGCCTTTAAGCTTTACTTTTACCAAGAGTTACTTTGTGGCATATGTGGGGGTGGGGGGTGGGGTGGGGACATAAAGTCTGGGTGATTCCTGATCCTGTCTTAGACCTGCACTTTTGACTTCTCCCCTTCCTCTCCCTCCTCCTCCTCCAACTTCACCTCCTCCTCCTCCTCCACCTCCTCCTCCTCCACCTTCACCTCCTCCTCCTCCTCCACCTCTTCCTCTTCCTCTTCCTCCACCACCTCCTCCTCCTCCACCTCCTCTTCCTCCTCCACCTCCACCTCCTCCACCTCCACCTCCTCCTCCTCCTCCTCCTCCTCCACCTCCACCTCCTCCTCCTCCACCTCCACCTCCTCCTCCTCCACCTTCTCCTCCTCCTCCTCCCCCTCCTCCTCCTCCTCCACCTCTTATCATCCTATTCTTCCTCCTTCTCTTCCTCCCTTGCCCCACTTTTCGTCTTATTCTTTTTCCTACTCTTCTATGGAGTTTTTGCCTATTTAGTGTGTGTGTGTGTGTGTGTGTGTGTGTGTGTGTGTGTGCGCGTGCGCGAGCATCCATGAAGCCTGGATTCAATAGCTTGCACTCCGTCCAAAAGGAGCAGAACACCCACATGCATACCACATCCTGCCCATAGAATCAACATCCAGGTCCACACCATGGCTCCTTTTGATTAAGTGTCTTCATGGCACCACACTCTACATTAAATGCTGGGGACAGAGATGAACTTCCTGTAGAAGTTTGGTGTAAGAAGTGACACACAAAAATGTTACCTGAGTGGTTGTGGTTCATGCAATGGGAGCAGAGGCCCAGTGAATGCTTTTTGGTTGTTGGTAAATTACTTGTGTTTACTTAGTTTGGGTTTGAGATAGGGACTCATGAAGCATAAGGTTGGCCTCACGCTGTCTATGTAGCTGAGGATGGTCTCGAACTCCTGATTCCCTAGCTTCCACCTTCCATATGCTGGGCTTGCAATTGTGCACCAGTAAGTCTGACTTTATTTATTTAATTTAATTCTTTCTTTGTTTATTCTCTAGATTTCTTTGTTTAATGACAATACCCACTAAACAAGCTCATAAGTGTGGACATGAGCCAACAGTATCTCCATGGAAATCCATACCCTCCTGAACCTGAGCAACATTACCTGTGTTGTGAGGCTGTTAGCTGGGATGCTTAATAACCAAGTCAGCGCTCATGTGATCCTAGAGGAATACTGCTCAGTTCATAGCAGTTAAGCTACAGGAGATAGGGGTAGAGAAACCCAGTGCTAGGGAGACGTGCTCATAAAGTGTTTGCTGGGCACAGGCTTGAGGACTTGAGGCCCATACCCATCCCTCAAGTGAAACAGCACACCTAGGGACCCAAGAAATGTCCTTGCATAGGACCTGAGTTCAATTCCCAGCACCTGCAAGGGCAGCATACAACTACCTGTAACTCCAGCTCCAGGGGATCTGATACCTATAACCTTCAAGGGGAACCACATTTGTATGCATATACCCAACCAAACACACACACACACACACACACACACACACACACACAAATAAATAAATAAATAAATAAATAAATAAATACTCTTTCTTTAAATCACACCCATAATCCCAGCCTTGAATAGGCAGAGACAGGAGGATTCCTGGGACTCAGTGTCAGCTAATCTAGCCAAATTGGTGAGCTTCAGGTTCAGTAAGAGAGTCTGTTTTAAGAGCAGTAGTAGTGGTAGTAGTAGAGCCGGGCAGTGGTGGCGCACGCCCTTAATCCCAGCACTCGGGAAGCAGAGGCAGGCAGATTTCTGAGTTCGAGGCCAGCCTGGTCTACCGAGTGAGTTCCAGGACAGCCAGGGCTACACAGAGAAACCCTGCCTCGAAAAACCAAAAAAAAAGTAGTAGTAGTAGCAGCAGCAGCAGCAGCAAACAATCACAATAATAAATAGAAATAGAGTGGAGAGTGACTGAAAAAGAACCCAACATTGACCTCTGGCTTTCATATGTGCATATAATTGTGCACACACAGACACACAAGAGCGGCCAAATGGGGACAACCCATTTTCAGGGCCCCGCTCAGCAGCAGGGAGCTGTTACTTTAATTCTCTATAAAATTTGCTTGCCCTTAAACAAAAGCATAGGAATGACAGTAAAGTAGAGCTTTCCTGGGGTTCCAGGTCACAGGTTCTAGGGCTGTTTGACAAGCACTCCTCTCAATGGCCCTTTACACCGTGTAGGAGTTGATAGCAAAAAATGGGCAGGAGCCTAGCAATAGAGTAAGAAAGAAGGGGTGGGCATAGAGACGTGGTCACACCAGGCTGGGCTGTAACTCTGAGGAGGCTATGGCAGGAAATGGAGAGAATGTCACGTAACTTGGTGGTCAGGCAATGGCTGAATAAAAGCGACAGTTATGAGTGCTCAAGAAGAAGATACATTTAGGGTTGGCTTCATTGACTGGGAGATGCTAATAGCTCATAAAAGTGGAAACGCCTAGCTTCAAAGCTACTGGGGCTTATATCTCTGAGGTGGAGTGCTGTATTAACATGTTCAAGGCCATGGCTTCCAGCCTGGGTATTCTAGGACTATCTTAAAAATGAAACCTCTAGACCAGGTGCCATGGACATGTGCCTGGAGTCCCAGCACTTTGGAGGTGGAGAAAGGAGGATTAGGAGGAGTCTAAGGTCCTCCCCGACTGTGTAGCAAGTTCAAGGCCTGGCTGAGCTACACAAGACCTTGTTTCAAAAACCCAACATACAAAAATCAATTCATCAATCAAGTACTTGATTCACATAAAACAACGGGTGCCTGGCCACAGACCTATGGAATCAAGTCAGCGTCACAAGACTACACATGTGTTGCACTTACGAACCACAGAGGAAATCACAGAACTTTCTAAGCTCTGAGGACAAAACTTCTAGGCTTTAGGGTGTGTTCTTTAGATGCGGTTACTGCAAAGGAGCTTTCAAAAAGATAGAATTCTGTAGAAAGTCTACTGAAGCCCAAGAGCAGCTGTGTCACGGCAGACCCACCCTTATCTGCCCACCGCCAGCTGCACTGCTCTCTGGGGTTAAGGGCAGAGATCGTAGTTTCAAAGGGAAAGTGACTTGCAGGAGTTTTAATGGACTTGTAAGCATCCACATATAGCTAATAAGTAAAACCTTCAGTGAAACACCATAAGTATAAAATGAGCATCACTCTTCAGAACTCTACTATAAATTGCATGTCAGTGCCACCCACTCACCACAAGACAGACGTCTGTGTAAGAAATCACTCCCAATCTTGCTCTCAGAAGAACTACCGCCATGAAATTTGTAACGTGCAGCTTGTACACATGCATGGAAGGTCACTTCCTCCTCTGCATGTCAGCTTCTCTGCTAACTGTAGAGAAAAGGTTTGTATAAATTTGGTTTTTTTAAGGCAAGGTCTCACTATGTAGCCCTGCTGGCCTGGAACTTGTTATGTAGACCAGGCTAGACAGTGTAGCCAGCCTAACTTTAAACTTACGGAGACTCGCCTGCTTCTGTAGACACGCACCACCAAACTCATTCCTCTTATTTTATCTTATCTATCACTTCACTACGTTCTCCAGGTTAGCCGGCCCAAGAGCTTCCGGACTTCTGTCTTCATCTGCCTCCCTGTAGGAGTGCTGAGCATACCAGCGCATGCCACTGAACCTGGTTTGTTCATATGGGTTTCAGGGATCCAACTCAGGACGTCAGGCTGGCGTGCCAAGCACTTTTCCCACTGGGCCATTTCGCCTTCATGAAGGCCATCTTTTAAATACTTGCAATATGATTTTGCATGTTAGCCACTGGCACTGGGACTGCTTTTAGGAAAAGTGTCTGTCAGGAAGTAAACTGTGTAACCAAAAGACCATCACGGTTTGACACTGACACTCGTCACCATTGTGGATTCTTTATTGCTCAGGTCTGAACTCCAACTGTATGCCAGGCTCTTGACCTGGCACTTTGTAGAGATGAACTTTGTAGCTCTGGGCATCAAACGTCTCAAGCACTCTAGTGTTCCACCACTGGACTGTCCTCCCAGTCCCCTGTGTGAATGCTCGCTTCCGTAAGATTATCAATATCACTAGCCTCTTGATGTTCTAGTTTACCCAAAGTCCCCAAACAAGAGAGAAAGCACCAGAAGTGACTGTCGTGTGCAGAAGGCACAGATACAATACATTTACCAATGGAGTGGGCATTGAAAGAGCCCACAAATGAAATATTGCTGCTGGGTATTGAGCTAAAAATAGGATTATTAGGACAAACTGCACGAAGCTGCCATTTTTATTCATCAAACATTGGCAACTTTATATGGCTCAGCCTTTACTGTAATGAAGCAATATTTATGAGCTGACCTATGCTTTCTACACTTTGTCAGAGTACATTCATGGGAGAACACCCACCCACATATGGTTAGTTTGCAACGCAGAACCATTTCTCTCGTTGTATTGCCTCACAGACTTTCTCAATGACAGCTCCGCAACTCAGCCTGCCAAGAGGAACTTACATTTACAACGAGCCCATCAACCATTGGTTAGAGTGGCCTTGTCTGGGAATTGTTCCCACCGGCAGAGAGAAGCTGACAGATAGTGTGACAGAGTGGCAACCAGCCCACAGGAAAAGCAGTTCTTGTTTAGTTCTCTGCTGACTAGAATTGTATATGTGCGATCTCTACTTCTTTTTAGAACTGAAACCGTATGTATCTAAAATACAAAGACCTAGGGCAAATGGCCATCTCATGATTTAAAATGAGTTGGAGGAAGGGAGGAGAAGGAAAAGGAGGAGGAAGAGGAGGAGGAGGAGGAGGAGGAGGAGGAGGAGGAGGAGGAGAGATGACCCAACACAGATAAAAGTACAAATATATTTACATCCACATGTATTATTTCAGCATGGTTTGGTGAGACAGGTCTCCAGTTCTAGCACCTAGAAGGTAAAGGCAGGAGGAGGACGAATTCAAGATACTCGTTGCCTAAGTAGTGAGTTCAAGACCAGCCTGGTGTACATGAGACCCTGTCTTAAAATTCACAATAGCTATAAAGTGTAACCAGCCTAGATGTACATGAATAGATGGATTGGTTTTTTAGAAACTGACAGGGTAGGGGCTGGTAAGGTGGCTCAGCAGGCAAATGCACTTGAAGCCAAACCTATCAACCTGAGTTTGATCCTTTGCTCTCGTGAGGCAGAGCTCCTCTCTAACCTGTACATACACTGTGATACACACACAAACGCAAAATAAACAAATAAGTAAAGTAAGTAAAAAGAAATTAAGAAAGACAATATGATGCATATACACAGCAAAATTTTATTTATCTGTACAGCAAAACCATGAGATCCACGGGAAGATGGAAAAACCTAGAAATTATCATGTTAAAGCAATAAGCCAGGTGCAGAAAGGCAAATGCTTTATGCTTTCTCTCATATGAGGAACCTAGATTTGATGGAGTGGGGGGAGCAGAGGGGGGGAGGGGGAAGAGACAGGGAGAAAGAGGGGGAGAGAGAGAGAGAGAGAGAGAGAGAGAGAGAGAGAGTAATGAAACTAAGAAGAGGATCACAGAGGAGGGAGAAGCCCGAGAGTAGGAAGGCAGTGGGTGGGGAGACCATTTGGAAGGAGGCCAGCCGGTCAGGAAGGACAGGGCACAGAGGACAATAGGGATAGGCAAAGCTAGAATTGTGTAAAATGACACACAGGTATGGAAAGGAATGAGATTATGCTATACACTAGTTTATTAGAAAAATTAAGTCAGGACTAGAGAGCCAGCTGGGGTTAGGAGCACTTATTGCTCTTGCAGAGGACCCAGGGCCTTGGACTTTCAGCATCCACATGGCAGCTCATACCATCAGTAACTTCAGTTCTAGAGGATGGGATGCCATTTTGTGAGCACCAGGTACACACATGGTACACATACATACACAAAGGCAAAAACATCGTACACATAAAAAAATCTTTTAGCAAGCGTTTTATTAATTAAATTTTGAATGAATAGCCAAGCTATGACCCTTATCTGAAGTTTAATTTTGTTTCTTATCAACAATTGCACTTAAAATTATTTTAGTTTCTGGTTTGTGATTGTTTTTTAAGACAGGGTCTCATGTAGCCTAAGCTGATCTCTAACTTTGTATCAGAAGATGACTTTGAACTCCTGATCCCTCTGCACTCACCCCTGAGTACTGGGGCTGCACATGCATGCCACTTTATTCAGTTTATGTGCTGCTGAAATTAAAACCCAGGGCTGTGTGCATGAGACACAAATACTGAGCTGCACCTTTTGCCCCTAAAATGAATTTATGAAACTTGAAATGGCAGCTGCTTAGGAGATCTTGATGGTACAAACCATTGTGGTGACACCATACACCCTGGTCACACACAGGCCTTGGGAAAATCAAGCTGTACTGGTCAGGAAACCCTCTGCTAGCCTGCCTTCCAGGTACTGAAAGGGGCCACGCAGACTGCTGAAGAGAACATTGTTAACAGTCCTTCCAAGCTGTGTACAGAACCTGCAAGAAACAGTAACAACCATTCTGACCAGACATGGCCTTGGGTTCAGGAATGCCATGAATATTATAGGGGAACCCAACCACTCCGTGATTGGGTTTAAGGCTGTTCCCAGGAGAAAACTTACCTGATATTGAAAATCTGTCCAAGAACCCACGGCTGGGAGCTCCTCAGTCACAGGGGTGGACTTTACTGTTATTATTTTCTAAATGGATGTAGTCTCAAACTACCTTCTTAATATGTGTCTCCAGAACTGTAGACTAGTCGGGATGGTTATCAGGCCTCATCAGATAAGCTTCGCTGGGCAGTAAAGGTAGTTAACTACTAATTAGAACTGGTCAAAAGACAGAAGACACGTGTCTGTGGGATGCTCAGTCGGATCATAGGGATCCATCAAGGGGATCTCTATGTAATACCCCTCCTCCAAAGGCTCAGGCAGCACTACAGAAGGATGACTGTACAGCAGCTTTGCTGGCCTGCACAAGACTCACGTGATCAAGCCAGTCAACATTCCAGCACGAATGGGGGAGGAACGCATGAGCTCCCACCCCTAGCTCAGGAGTTCATATTGACAGTTGATAGCAGCGAAGGGGGGGGGGAGTGTCTAAGCTGGAAGAACATGGGAGGTGTTTCTAGGAGAAGTTGGAGAAAGGCATGTGTGTCACTATAATCTAAATACATTATAATATGCTGCTCATCCAAGAGTGTGGCTTCCAGTACTCACATTGGGTGGCAAACACCTCTCTGTAACTCCAGCCCCACCGGATCTGAAGCCTTCTTCTGAAGGCACCCAAGTACATGTGGCATGTGTCCCCCCCCCCTTAAGAAGTGTCATTGCTCTTTGTTGCCAAGAATAACAACTCTCTTCTCTGTAACAAGTTAAGAAGTTAAGCATGCACGCATCCGCCTATCTTAAGCTTGTCTGGTACTGTGAGACACTTGCCGAATTTTTCACACAATCTGAACCTGAACATCTAGATTTGAGGGTGGGGAATCTGCTACCGTTGGCTGGGGGATGGGGGTGCAGTGTTTGGTTCTAGAGTCTGAGCCTTAGAGTTTCTTCTCTGTAAGCAACATTTATAGCTGAAGTTCAGTGCTCTGCTCATTTTGCCTACACTAAACTCAGAGGTCTTCTCTAAAGAGTGTTACCATCCTGCTGGGAAGGCGGTGGCTACTCCATGGCAGTAACTCTTTCCCAGGATTCAGTAAATACCCTTCCTCCTTCAGCTGCTCCCCTTCCCTCCCCTCAATGTCCTCTGGTCAAGAATATGGGTGGGTTCTGGTGATGTCTCTGGATTTGAGCTCTGTGACGGAAATGCTCAGGCTAGAACCCTGACTCTTCCAGGAAGTTACTATTCAGGAATTTAAGCAAGATTCATGCGACCTGGTACAGTACAAAGATCACTCGTTCACCAACAATACCAATTGATGCATTAGGAGACGCCATCTTGTATTTCTGTGGTCTAGGAAACCAAAGGTTCATTTCTAATTTGAACTTGTTTGCTGTTTGCACCAAGGAAACAAACACATCTTTAATTTGACTCACTTCAGGGCTAAGACCCTTGGGATTTCAACTGTCCTGAGGCTCAGTGCAGTACTCTGAGTAGCCCAGTGAAATGGCTCATGGTATGGTCTGGTTCCAGCTCAACTAGAAAACCCTGAAATACAGGAAAAGATACCCTGCTTTAAGTTTCTCGGAGTGGGACTAAGGTGCAACCTAGCTGTGGGGACTCTAACTAGAACAGTGGAAACCCAGGTCAACCTGCTAATCAGAAGCATTCCCTCTTCAGTGCCTGCTTCACCTGCCATTGTATCTCCACGTACCTGCCGTTGTGTGCAGATTAGCCTCTCAAACAAAATCAACAACATGGACATTGGGGTTTGGGGGGTTCTGTTTGTTTATTGGTTTGTTTTATGCATGTGTCTGTGTGGGCACACGTACATGAGTGCAGGCGACCTCGACCCTCCTCTACAGCTGCAGTGGTTGTCAGTAGGTGCTGGTCACTGAACTTCACTGTCAACTACTTATCCATGTCTGTTTTAGCTTCCCGGGATCAAACCGAGGGCCCTGCATGTGACACAGTAGGAGTTCTTCTCCTGAGCCACACCCCAAGCTGTACGTTTTCTCCCTTTCCGTTAGTCTCCTTTCCGGCCATATCAGTGTTCATCAAATTAGGGAACCCAGATTTTTAACCATCATTTGTCAGAAATGCCAGTTCTTGCTCTCTACCCTAGCTCTACTAAATTACACGTTCTGAGTATTGGTCACAGTGGTCTGACTTCAAAGCCTCCAGATACTTCTAATGTGTGAGGATTTGCCAGCCATTGGGTTTGGTTCTGCTTCAAAAGCCAAATTATATCAAGAACTTCTATCAAGTGGGGATTGAGCTCCATTCAAAGATGATGCTGATATTATTTCCAATGTCTGCGTGAGAGACAAGATACCAGGGCAACAAATGGCATGCTCCAAACCAGGAGTAACAAGCAAGCCAGTGTTGGCTCTCCTGATGCTAGCATGTCAGTTCCCAACCATGAGGATTTAGGAAAGCTACACAGAAGACACAAATGTGGAGCCCTATGCCATGCTTCAGAGCGCCTAGTCTCATAAAGTGTTTAATCGTTGATCGAGCATTGTTTGTATCCAGCAGAAAGAACCAAGACATGACCGTGCTAACATCATCTAGATTTTAAAGCACAAGTTCCTGATTACCTGGTAGCTAAATAAACGTTTACCTGGTTTTCTCCATGGGAAACCCACTTCTTAGCTTAATGAAATGAAGGCAGAACAAGCACACAGAGAGCCGCCACTGTCTGAGATAAAAGACCTGGAAGGGGATGCCTTGTACGAAGTATCCAACATGTATTTAATTGTATCTTCTGGCATTCCCTTTCTTTTTCTAGGACAAAAGGCTGTTTTCGATATATGTGCACCCCTCCCCCAGCCACATCCCACAGCTTCCTGTGGAAAGGCAGCATGGGAGTGTGGGAGGGTTGGTTTCTAATCTAGGGATTCCCTTGGTCGGAAACTAACGACATCTCACAATGGGAGCGCATCTTTAATCTCACAATGAATAATGTATAGTGGTTTAGAGAAAGATTTAATAAAAGATCCCTGAGTTCCAAAGCCAGTGATTTGGAAGTCTCTAGTTCCTCCTTCTCCCGCCTCCCAGCACAATCTGTCACCAAGCCATACCGACTCTAGCTGCCAAACCATTCTCAAACCTGTCCTTTTCTTTCCATTCTTGTTACAACTGCTTTCGTTCAGATCCAGACTTTTAATTGGACTTCCTGTCTCTTGCTCCCTTGTGCCTCATTGTCATGACAACCAGAAAGACTTGTCTTAATTTCATATTGCTTCTCTATTGTAAATGTCCTCATTTACAATAGAAGTCTGAGGAAGTCCTGGGCAGGCCGACCTTGCACCTCTTCTCATGTCAGATCAGTAGTCTAGCTTTAAACCTCCTGTCTAAGCCAGTCTATCTGTTTCCCATCTTCCACGCACTGCTTTTTTCTCCTCCTAGATTTCCCTTTCTCTATTTAGTCCAAGAGGAAAATATCTTGTATTTCCTTCAAAAACTCTGCTGAAAGGCCAACTCCTCTAGCTAGACTCCCTAGCCTACAGAGAAAGTTTCTCTTACCCCTCAGCCTCAGACACAACCTCGTAACACACCACCTAATTGTTTTAGTTAGTTAGTTATAGGTTTCTGGGTAGCGATCCCCTCTGAATCAAATCAGTCCCTCCTAGAGGGAAGAGGAAGACTCATAAAACACATAAAGCTGAGGGAACGTTAAAATAGACGGATGGTTCAGAAAGTTATGAGATCACGAAGAGCCCCATCCTCTGGGTTATATCAGCAGTAAACAGTTATCGGAGGAGGAGGCTCTTTGGTGGAGCTGCCTGCAAGGTGAGTGTTCATGAGTCACCATGCTGGAGGAGGCTCCTCAGTGATGCAGGTGGCAAGTAACCCTGTGCCTTTATCAGAAAGTCCTATAGACTCATCAGCTCATGGGGTAGGCTTGGGATGTATTGTTGTTTGATCTACCATCGGTGTCCTATGTAGGATAAACAGACACTGGCTTGCACATCGCCAGGGAAACTCACACAGGATAAGTTCTGTTCACTTTGCAGTTCCACACAAAGCCTGACAGATCATTTAAGAAATGCCAGGAATGGTAGCACACGACAAACACTCAGGAGGCAGGTGGATTTCTGAGTTGTAGGCCAGCCTGGTCTATAGAACAAGTTCCAGAACAGCCAAGGCTATACAGAGAAAGCCTGTCTGGAAAAAAAATAAAACAAAACCAAAAAAACAAAAGAGAAAGAAAGCAAGAAAGAAAGGAAGGAAGGATCTCATTTGCTCACATTGTGTAATAACCTTTAGCCACATTGAATGTTGTTAAGCATTGATATAAATGGATTTTTATATGTTCTGTGCAAATGCTTGAAGCTGAATGATCCAGTGTTGCCACCTGCTACCTGTAACAGGTGATATATATATATATATATATATATATATATATATATATATATATATTTAGTTTACAAGGGAAGAGGAGAAATTGTTAGAGCTACCACAAAAATCTATTGCAGAAACTGGATCTATGTGATGCAAAGGATTCTTACAAAAGCTAAATGATTGCCTTCTGCATTTTTCTGCTGAGGATACATCCTAGAATAGCTAGTCCAGATGTGCCTACGTGTGTCTAAGAAATGAGACATTAAAGATACACTTGGAGTGGCCAGATTATGAGGCAAGAACTACCCTCCACACCCAAAGACTAGAAAGTTGAGGTACGAAACGAAATACCATGCACTAAGGAGGGGAAGCTCACAGCTGGCCAGCAGGAGGGAACATTGGACATGGTGGTTCATGCCCACTACTATGGGGCGGGGCAGGGGGCAGGCAGGCATGTGAATCAAGAGTTCAAGATAATCTTCAGCTACATAGTGAGTTCCAGGCTAGCCTGGGCTAGCAGAACTTTTTCAGAAGGCAGGGTTGAGGGAAATGGGGGTAGGGGAGTTGGAAGAGAAAAAAAAAAGCAACTAAACTTAATAACTTAGATTTTTTTTCTTTAAAGATTGGTGCACTCGTGCAAGCCTGCAATACCAGCACTGTGGAGGCTAAGACTGGAGGATTCCAGAACTGAGGCCAAGCCTGGGCTACGTGAGGAAACTCAGTCACACCCACACAAACAACAAAAAGGTCCGGGCTCTCTTCGTCTTGCTTTGCTCCTGAGAAGAGGAAAGGTTAGATGAACAGGGTTACTTCTCACGCTCCTTCTCTGCTTCCCCCAACAGTGGGAGATGGAAGGCGACCTCACAAGGTTGCTTGGGTAGAATTGCTGCCACAGGGAAGAGGGTGTTCAGTTTGTGCCATTCCTTTGATGTTTCCTGAGGTGGCAGAGGCACAAAGGGAGAGAAAACACCCGGGTTCTCTCTGTGGCTCGGGAACGGAGCCCTTTAAGAATATTCTAATCTGCTAATCTGCGGGAGGGACCGCTTTCACGACCTTGAGAGCCATAGCTTACAGCATTTGTATTGTCTGTCATATGTGCATAGAGGGTGGGGCGCCTGGCTCTCAGACGGGCAGTGGTGGCACACACCTTCAAGCCCATCAGTCTGGAGGCAGAGGCAGGCGGATTTCTGTGAGTTGGAGTCCAGAGGACGATGAGGACCGTAAGGAAGGAGCAGAAGAGGTGGCCATGAAGCAAAGGGTCTAGGAGGGATCGAGATGAGCAAGTCGCCAAGGGATTCGCCACGAGGTCGCCATGAGAGAGCAGCTATGAGGACACACAAGGACAGAGCGAGTCAGGGAAGACTACAAAGGATTTAGACAGGCCTGTGGCTGCAGTGTAGACAGCTTAAAGGGAGAATATCTCAGAACCTGCTCAGCTGAAGTTTGTAGTGTGTTAATAAAATTAACAGGTCTCTGTGGCTAAAACAGGCATAGAAAACCCCCAAAGAATTAGAGTTACACACTCCCACATACATAACTAACAACAAAGTTTATTAATAATATCATTTTTACAGCACAAGAGCCCAACTCAAAAAATAAATAAAACCATCTTTACTTTTTGTTTTTGATTTTTTTTGAAACAGGGTTTCTCTGTGTAAAAGCCCTGGCTGTCCTGGACTTGCTCTGTAGACCTCTTGAACTCACAGAGACCTCAGATCTCTTGAACTCACAGAGATCTGAATGCCTTTCCTCCTGAGTACTGGTATTAAAGGCACATGTGACCAAGCTCGCTCTCGGTTGTTTTGTTTTGTTTTGTTTTTTACTTTTTTGAGATAGGGTTTCTCTGTGTAGCCTGGGCTGTCATGGAACTTTCTCTGTAGACCAGGCTAGCCACTAACTCACAGATATCTTTCTGCCTCTGCTTCCCAAGCTCTGGGATTAAAGGCATGTGCCACCATTGGTGGGCTTTAAGTGCTATTTTTAAACTATGGTGCTTGTTTATACTATAACTGGCTAACAAGAAACATTAACTTATTCACATGAGGCTGGTGTGTTTTATGTACTCTTTTCAATGGGTAGATTCAAGCCTCCACCTGGATTTCTGATTCTTTATTGTAAATATTCACTGAAAGCCATGCTGAGAACATCTCAAGAGGTGGTACACAGCTGAAGAAGTTTACAGTCACCCAGAGCACACTGAAACATGTGAGGCAGATAAGATTGTCTATACTGTCACCAATCAGTCAAGTATGGGGGTTACCCCCTCACTCGAGGGCAGAAGCAGTCAGATCACCACAAATCCAAGGTCACCCTGAGCTACATAGAAAATTTCAGGCCTAGTTAAGAAAAGAAAACCGGGGCTGGAGAGATGGCTCAATGGTTAAGAGCACTGACGGCTCTTCCAGAGGTCCTTAGTTCAATTCCCAGCAACCACATGGTGGCTCACAACCATCTGCAATGGGATCCAGTGCCCTCTTCTAGTGTGTCTGAAGACAGCTACAGTCTACTCATACACATAAAATAAATAAAATAAATTTTTAAAAAAAAAAGGAAAAGAAAACCAAAGAAGAGAGAGTCAGCTGATAAGACACAGTGAAACTGTGACTCAAAAGCCAAGTAAATTAATAATATATAATGTAGTAAATTAGATTCGGAACTTTACATAAGTGGATTGAGGACTTACAACGTAAGTGAAGCCGGCAAGAGTGAGGCAGAGGGAGCAATGCAGGGCAGGGGTGAGATGGGCAGTGGAGTTAGACAGGGCCAGGCTGGTCTCAGCCCTACCAGTTACTCTCCATGGAGGAGAAGGGTGACCTGGAGGGATATGGGGGGTTCATGTTTGTAAGCTTTTCCTTGGGACCTTAGGATGCTGTGGGTGGAACAGATGCTTTCTCACCTGTAAGCCTGGGCTAACACTGCTTGCCCCCTTGCTTCCTGGGGTGATTAAGGGACACAAGTTGGTAGAGCACTGGGCACAGCCGGTGCTCAGCTGTGCTTAGAATTGCAGTCCTGTGTACTTATTCCCAGTGTTTTCACACGCATCCTCTTATTTGAGTCTTTGGAATTCATACTAGAAAAGATAAGGGAAGTGTCCAGTACCTTTGTACCCTCCTATATATGTGTGTGTGTGTGTAATATATATATTATATCACATCTTTGCACCGACAGGATCACACACACACACACACACACAATTGCCTCCTGGCTCTAGCCACAAACACAGAAAGTGGAAATGATTTCTTGGACATACAGTTTTAATAATAAATGACTTTAAAAAGGTAAAACACTCGCAAAATTTTTTAGGGACCCTTTCAAGGGTCCCTAATATGACCCTTTCAAGGAACTGTAATGATGAAAAGAAAATTTAGCCATGGAATTATCATTGAAAGTGAAGGGGCTGGGGCAAGTGGGGCCAGAGCGAGAAGAAAAAAGAGTCTGAATACAGCTACAGTATATTTACATATAATAAATAAATCTTTTTTTAAAAAAAGAAAGAAAGAAAGAAAGTGAAGGTCTGGTCAATGCCTCTAACATTTAGGAGCCTGAGACAGGAGAATCAACTCAAGGCCAGCCTCAACTATATGGTGAGTGTAAGGCCAATCTAGGTTACATGAGAGCTTGTGTAAAATACTGAAAGAAAAGGGAAGGGATTTCCCAGGTCAGAATGGCCTGTGAACCTGTCTGCGGAGGGTTGTCTGATTGTTCATTGATGTGGAGGGATGGGATCAGCCCACTGTGGGCAGCACCATTCCCTGGGCAGATGGCCTCAGACTGTGTAAGCTAGGTAAGCATGCCCCTGTGAGAGACACAGCAAGCAGCATCCCTTTATGGTCTGTGCTACAAGTTCCTGCTTGAGTTCTTGCCATGACTCTCCTCAGCGATGGACTGTGACCTGTGAGCTGAAATAAAGCCCGTTGTCCCCTGAGATGCTTTTGGTTATGGAATTTATCACACCAGAAAGAAAGCTGGGGTTATAAAATGCAGCGAGTATAAAAATAAAGAAATTTGGGGAAATATATCCAATTTCATGACTTCATAAAACACTTCTAGTTTGTCACACTACATGAATTTATAACAATTAAGACTTCATTTGCAGCCGGGCAGTGGTGGCGCAACCTTTAATCCCAGCACTTGGGAGGCAGAGGCAGGCGGATTTCTGAGTTCGAGGCCAGCCTGGTCTACAGAGTGAGTTCCAGGAAAGCCAGGGCTACACAGAGAAACCCTGTCTTGAAAAAACAAAACAAAACAAACAAACAAAAAAAGACTTCTTTTGCATTAATACAAAATTACTTTTAAGATGTGCATGTTTCTTACCAGCAATGATGGTGCATGCACACCCTTAGTCCCATCCTTTGGGAAACAGAGGCAGGAGTATCTCTGAGTTCAAGGCCAGCATGGCCTACAGAGTGAGGTCCAGGACAGCCAAATCCTGTCTTGAAAACAAAGAAAAGGAACGGAAAGAAAAGAAAGGGGGGGAAGCACATGTCTCCTTTCAGTTGTTTCTGTGTGTGCAGGGTGTGTGTGTTCCCATAAGTGAAGGCACATAGGCACTAATGTGAACATGTTTGTGAAGTTAAAAAGCAAGGCTTTTCTTCCTAATACATTTTGTTCTTTGACAATTTGATGCATGTATAATGTACTTTGATGGTAGGCCCCGGCGGCTCCTTTTCACGCAGAGCTGGCTTAGGTGGGCCTGGTTAGTGTGGTCCCAGTAGCAGTGGACACAGCTGCTGTGAGTTTGTGATTGCCATGCCGTATGCTGCTTGCTAGACGGCTTTGGTTGCTGTTCTTTGTTTGTTTTTCAAGACAGAGTTTCTCTGTGAGGCCTTGGCTTTCCTGGAACTCACTCTGTAGTCCAGGCCTGCCTCAAACTCAGAAACTGCCTGCCTCTGTGTCTGGAGTGCTGGGATTAAAGATGTGTACCACCTCCACCACCTCCACCACCTCCACCACCACCACCACCACCACCACCACCACCACCACCGTCACTACCATCACCACCACCACCATCTCCACCATCACCACCATCACCACCACCATCACCACCATCACCACCATCACCACTACCACCACCTCCACCTCCACCTCCACCATCACCACCACCATCACCACCACCACCACCATCATCACCATTACCACCACCACCACCACCATCACCTCTACCATCACCACCACCACCACAACCACCACCTACATCACCATCATCACCATTACCACCACCACCATCACCTCCACCATCACCACCACCATCACCACCACCACCACCATCACCACTACCACCACCTCCACCTCCACCTCCACCATCACCACCACCATCACCACCACCACCACCATCATCACCATTACCACCACCACCACCACCATGCAGCAGTAAGCTGCATTTTACAGCCATTTTATCTTCTAGCCCTTCTACACCCCCAACCCAGTGTTTCCCAAGTCTTAAGGAGGCATACAGATACCTTGTTTAAAGCTCATTACTCAATAAGCCTTTATTCTCAGCTCCCTGTGCACCATGGGTTGAGCGTAGACAAGAGGAAGATGGTGTGAGCGCCTTCAGTTTCGCTAAGTAGCAGTAGCAGTCCCCACCTGGGACTTTGGACCCCCTCCATCATAGGCTGTGCTCTTTTTCCTTTCCTTCCCTCCCTCCTCCCTCCCTTCCTTCCTTTCTTTTGTTCCAGGTTTACCATACTGTGTGCATTCTCTCTAGTGGAGCAGACTCAAATCCAATGGGGAAGTGATGGGTTGCTCCCACTAATAGTCATGCCATATTGAGCCTATGAACAGAGCTGGCCTGGTGAACTGGTATTCATAGAGTCCACAGGCGGCTGGCTGAACTCTGTCCAGCACCCTCCAGCTCCATGCAAGCGCATCAGCAGGGAGGAAACTCCAGCTCTGTTCCAGCTTGAGTTCTCTGTGTCTTGCATCCAAAGGATATGCAGACTTCTGTGATAATGAGCATCCAAGAGCAATAGCAAGAGCTGGTGGTGTTTTGAGGGAGGGGCGCTTCTGGGGCTCTCTGAGGAAGAACTCCTAGGGAGGTATCTGTCATCTGGCTCTGAGGTTTTTGTTTAATAACCCGCTGCTTTTAGGACCAGTACTGTTTTGCCTTGTGGGGTATCTGCATCAAACTCCCTTTAAGTGTTTCAGTTGGGTTGACAGAACGGTTCCAAGTTGTGTTTTCATGGCCCCTTTGTTCTGGCTAACCTGCCCAATGGTCCCCACATCTCTGCATCCTCCATCCCTCTCGTTTGACCCTAGGTAGCCATCATTCCCCCTCTTTCCTCCCTTTACAAAAGTGTTCCCTTCAAGCTGCGGCTCCCGTATCCCATTGCTTACATAGATCCTTGGAGTCATGTCTGTCCACGTGATTGCATAGCAAACCCTTTACAATGGAGCTATTTCCCAGAACCCTCATCTCCTGTTCTCTTGTTTTGATTATGTTCGTTCTTCCTAGGATGCATGTATTGCTGAAGTTTACTTATCTACCAATCATTTAATCATTAACGTCTGTTTAATCTGATTTCTTTATTAACTTATAAATAACACTGAGGGGAAAAGAGTAACTTTGGCAAGGAAAGGGAAAATGATGAATGATCTGTAGGCAAATGTAGTTTGGGATTCTGGTAAAACAAGATTCAAAGCTGGGCGTGGTAGTGCACACCTTTAATCTCAGCACTCAGAAGGCAGAGGCAGACAGATCAGTATGAGTTTGAGGCCAGCCTGGTCTACATAGTCAGACTCTGTCAAAAAACAAAACCTGAGTCCAGTCTACCAACTAGTGTCCAGTAGCCCGAAAACAGCATTTTCAAGGAAGTGAGTTACAGAAATCGGGATGGTAGAGATCGAAAATTATTCTGTGGGGCGTTGGAATGGGTTAAAAGGTGTTATAGGCAAAATGACCTTCCAGGGTTGTACTCCAGGACCGTGAAGATCTTTTTTCTCTTACATAAAGGAACCCTAAGACTTCTTGTAACTTTAATGGATGGTGTTATTCACCATGATTTGACTACGTAAAGGTTAAAAGGATATTTGTGGCTGGTCTGGACGATTACACTCTTCCTAGAGAAAAAATTCTTGGATTTTGAATAAACAGAACAGACATGACATTTTAAAGCTTGGTGCCTGTATTTACATTAAAGGCATGGAGATGGCAGGCTGATACTGTTACATTAGAAGCCTAAAGTGGCCATGTCTTTTATTCCTTAGCTTTCTCTAAATTGGGCACATACCTTGATTTTTTAAATTGTTATTGGTCAGTATTTTTCTTTTGTTGTTTAAATATTTAATAAACAAACTTTTTTTTTTTTTTTTTTTTTTTTTTTTTTTTTTTTTTTTTTTTTTTTGGTTTTTAGAGACAGGATTTCTCTGTGTAGCCCTGGCTGTCCTAGAACTCACTCTGTAGACCAGGCTGGCCTTGAACTCAGAAATCCCCCTGTCTCTGCCTCCCAAGTGCTGGGATTAAAGGTATGTGCCACCACTGAACAAGCAATTTAAAATAGATATATTTTTGTTTTTAAAGGATGGTTCCAGTTGCATACAATTGGTTTAAATGTATTATTCCAAATATAGAGTCTGTCTTCTTAAAATATCTATTTAATGTCATATAAAATTTAATAAATTTAAACATATCCAATAAATTTAAATATTCAAATTTAAATATTCGAATAAATTTAAATATTTCAATAAATTTAAATATTCTTAGATAGTACCAGATAGCAATATCTACTGGGAATCTTTGCTAGTCATCAAGATGACCTAAAGGCACCGGCTCTCTCCCCCTCTTCTCTTTCTGTATCTGTCTATCTCTCTTGCTCTTCTTTTTCGCATATGCATATGTGTTTTATATGTGTGCATCTGTGTGTTTGTATGTACAGGGCACACATGTGTGGGTGGGTATAAATTTACTTTGTCAGATATCTTTCTATATACACTCTTTCCCTTAACTTATTGATAACCCCAAATGTACACAGCACCAAACTCAACACAAACACTTTCGGAGCAAACGGCATCCATTTAGCATTTAGCCATTTGCCCAATTGACCTCTTTCATTTTTTCATTTAATTCAGCTCAAGGTCATTGTTAGAGCTGTGAATTCATCTGAGCCACCGTCTAAATGATCACAGCCACATTGGAACATTCAAGGAAGGGCTTAGATCAATAGACTGCTCTTTAGCTTTGGTCTTCCTCACCGCTGTATTGTATCTGAAGATATCATAATGTCTTAGTTTGGCATTGGATCTCTGTTTCCACTGACCCTGTAACCAGTTCTCAGAACAAGCATCCGAGTGATGCTTTAGATTAAACTGAAGTCCAGCATCGTGGTGCATGCCTACAGTCTCAACCCTTGGAAAGTAGGAAGGATCAGGAGTTCAAGCCCATCCTTGGCTTCTGGCTTCATAGTGAGTTTTAGTAACCCTGAACTATACAAGACACTGATACAGAAAGCAAAGTTAGGTTGTATCCTTTTCCAACCTAGATCCATTTCAAGTCCTGACATTGAACTTAGAAAAATCAAGTTTTATTCTATTGCCATGGAGCATCTACTTAGCCTACCTGATGGCCCTTGACATTCATCTACCTTTTTCTTCAAGCCCGTCTGGGTCTCTATGTCCCTCCAGATTTGGTCCTTGCATTGTCTATCAAATTGACTCCAAGATTTCCCAGAGCAGGAGGCATGCCTTTCTTCAGTCTCAGTGTCCCCAGGCCACCCAGGTCTTCTCTAGGGTATGATCTTGTCTTAGTTTATTTGTAACCTGTGTTATTACACGTGTATGTTATAACATGTGTAGCTTTGTATCCTAGTTAGGATTACTATTGCTGTGGTGAAACATCATGGTCAAAAGTAAACTGGGAAGAAGATTTATTTTGCTTACATTTTTACATTGTTGTGCATCTCTGAAGGAAGTCAGGACAGTAAATTAAACAGGGCAGGAGACTGGAGACAGGAGCTGATGCAGAAGCCATGGAGGGATGTTGCTTACTAGCTTGCTCCCCACAGCTTGCTCAGCCTGCTTTCATACAGATTCTAGGACCACCAGCCCAAGGATAACATCACCTACGATGGGCTGGGCCCTTCCTGATCAATCACTAAATAAGAAAATGCCCTAAAAGCTTGCCTACAGCCTGAGCTTCTGTAGGCATTTTCTTAATTGAGCCTCCTTCCTCTCAAATGAGTATAGCTTGTGTCAACTTTACAGCACACTATGAATTGTTATTTCTGTTTGTCTTCCCTTTCTTTAGAATTTCAACTCTAGTAGAACAGGGTTATTGTCTTGTTCTTGGACATCTTCACTTGGAACTTTCTGGAACATAATATAATAGTCATTTCTGGATGAACTTGCAATGTATAACTTATGCTTTAAAATTAGAAATATAGTATTTTCATATTATAGGTTTTAGAAGACGATTGGAGACTCGAAGTTTAAATAGTGTATCTGGAGAGTGAAATTATTACAGTTTTCAATTCTAACCCCACAGCTTCGAATCGCCTCTCCATTCCAGCTGGTTGCTGAATGAAAAAAAAAGAAAGAAATAAAAAGGGAAAGGACATGACTGCTCCCAGGTAGCGTAAAAGAGTCAGCTTATTGTAGATAAAAGGAGAAGTCGGCAGAGACAGGGACATTGGGAAATTTCAGAGTGGACATGACTTGAGCTGTGTGAGGGCAGAAGGGAGGGGATGGGGAGGAGGGAGAAGGGGAGAGAAGAACCAAAAGATAGCAGAGTGTAACCAGAGTGTCTGCATTATAGAGGGAAGAGCCTGGGGGGAGGGGGAATTGGGGGCAGAGCCCAGCTCCTGGGCTGCAGAGTCAGGGGGTTGAGGGCAGGAATGCCAGTCATACTCTGTCACAGGTTGGGACTGGGGGATTCTGGGAGAACCTGGAGGCCAGGTCCAATCTGCTATGTTGAATTGGCACCTCAGCCACTTGTCCCAGGGTCTGACACTTGACAGTTGCTCTGTACCCTTCCCTAGCCCTTCCGTTCGCTTGGCTCTATTTCTCTTCCTCCTACAGCAGTTTTACCACGCTGTTATTGTACACTCTTCACTGCCAATATAATCCACTTACTTGTTGACGCGATGGTGTGCTCAGTGATGGAAGTTATGTAGGATGTCTCATGGGAAGAAACTATGGGATAGAGGAAGGCACGGGCTATGGTGGTAGTGCACACAGAGCCTCGGCAAAGGCTTGGCTGTGCGCTTGCAGTGAAGAGTCAGTAATTAGCAACATATTTCTAAAGGTCTCTCTTGCATAATTTTTGTGTCCAGATGTCTATGACATTTGGATTCTAAAATAAAGTTCCAAATACCACACATTCATGCACATTTTCCAAGAATAATTGGATGATTTTTGAGTCTTTCTGTTTAATAAACATCAGGACCAAAGATGGAGAACTTCACTCTACCTAACGTATTCACTTGAAGCATCCATTGTGATGTGGAAAGTGTTTGGAATAAACACAATTAAAAGCGTGCCAGATTGTAAATCCTTTGAAGTTGGAGTTTATGATACGTCTCTTCCAACTGCTAGTAGTGTAAAAATGGAAAGTAATTTACATAAAAATTTTCAATTCACATGTTCTGAGAGATTAACTATTAACTATTCCTACAAAACACTATGAGGGATCCCATGTCCCAAAGTACCAAGTTTTAGTGCCCTACAAGGAAAGCATTCCTATCCGACATGGGAAGTGGCCTGACTCTTCCCCTTACACAGCCATATGCCCACTGCAGGCTCGTGCTCCAAGACAAGAGGCTGCAGTGATTCCTAAGCCAAGTGCAGTGTTCCTTAGTCCGGGTAACTGGACATGAGATGTCTTCCCCCTTTTCCCAGCTTGGTCCCTAGCAGCCTACAAGTCCCAGGTCATGGGCCATTTCATGTAGGAATTTGTTTCCGGTGTCCTTAAGGTACGTGGGATGTTCCCAATTAGGCCATGGACTTCTAAAGAACACTCATCGTTGCCTGCTCAATAAGTAGTTGGACATTAAAATGCAAGTGAAGCTGGGCAGTGGTGGCGCACACCTTTAATCCCAGCACTCGGGAGGCAGAGGCAGGCGGATTTCTGAGTTCGAGGCCAGCCTGGTCTACAGAGTGAGTTCCAGGACAGCCAGGGCTGCACAGAGAAACCCTGTCTCGAAAAAAAAAAAAAAGTCAAGTGAAATAAATACAGTATCTACCTGATGATGTCAAAGCACAAAAGGCGAAGGTTGGACATCAGTCATTCCCCCTTCCCCTTTCTCTCTCTTCCAAGAGTAGCATAAGTCACCCAAACTGTGCATCCTGCCTCAGCCGTCCAAATGCTAAGACTACAAACTTGTGGTCTGTCCATCTGTCTGTCTGTGCATAGCAGTGGGAACTGAGTCCAGACCTAGACAAGTGCTCTACAGCTGTGTTATATCCCTAGCCATTTTTAACCGTTTGAGGCAGAATCTCCCTAGATTGGCCAGCCAGCCTTAAGTTTGTAATCCTTTTGCCTTGTCCTACCAATTAAAGGTGTGCACCACTACACCAGACTATGTTTCAGAGTGTTGTTGTTGTTCTTGTTGTTGTTGTTGCTAAAATCTCAAAAGGGAAAGTTGTTTTTGTTTGCTCCTTCCGTCTCCAAGGAGCTTTTTAGTATAAGTGAAATGGGAAGACGTTAGTTTGTAGACTATGTCACGAAAGAAGTACACTCTATAGGGAGTGTCCCTGAAGATATGCATTCTGTGTCTGTAAACACCAACCCTGGAACTGGCACTCCTCAGCTAGTGAAGATAATTTAGCAAGCTGTGCACGCCTAGGACCCTGGCACTCTAAGGCTGAAACAGGACAATTGCCTTGAGGTCAGCTGGGCCAGAGAACTGGCTAGACTCTCTCTCTCTCTCTCTTTCTCAAATGAGCATTGACATAAGACCCAGAAAGCAGCTCTTTAACTCTGAGAATACTGCTTCCCAATGGCCACACTCTCTCCTGGTGATTATTGTCCAGAGGACTGAGCTGAAGTGGAGCGAGGAACACATGCTTTGAACAAGGAATGGACAGCACTGTCTTCATCCTAGAACCAGAAGATCACTATACTGTTTGACCCGAGTTTAGATCACTATACTGTTTGACCCGAGTTTAGATCACTATACTGTTTGACCCGAGTTTAGATCACTATACTGTTTGACCCGAGTTTAGATCACTATACTGTTTGACCCGAGTTCATTTATTCTTACATAAAGAGATCTTTGAGCCTCTCAGATATTCTTCCAAATGGTGGAAGGGTATGTTACAATATCTATTCAAGTTTGAAGTACAGCCTCCCTCCAATTTCAAAACAGGAACCACGTGATCATAAATATACCATGACTGCCTTGTATGTAGTCTTTATGGGTTTTAAAAGCAGCTTCACAGGTCAGACTACAAAGATTCCATAAGTCTAGGCATTTGCCCTCCGCTGTGCTTGGAGGAGAGATTGAGAAATCAGCTGCCAGCAATCTCCCCGGGGTCTGGGGCGTCGTGGTGATGTAAGCACTTTTCTTCTTTGGGTTAAATTTAGGAGAAAAGGACAATTTGCTGAGTTGGTGGTTTTCTGTGGCAATAAGCCAGTTCTCCTTTTCATATGTTGCTTGCCCCAGGGCATGCTTATGAGGTACATGGAATTCATTTCCACTGAAGGAGAAGCCCGCCAGCACAGTAGAGGAAGATGAACGCAACGGGCTGCTGGGATTAGCTATTTGCTATGAAGTCCAAAAGAGTACAAAACAGTGGAGGTAGGGAATTACAAATGTGCATACATTTAAGCAGGCATTCCCTTGAAACTAGCAGATTTTCTTGATTTTTTTCATGAAACAGGTTGCTGGAAGATCAAGGGTGGGAAAGTTGGTTTGATGTGCCTGTACTCCCTGAATTGCCAGGCCAGCGGGATTTCAGACAGAAGGGCCACCCCACAGCTTGACTATGTACTCTCATGAGGTTGACAGAAATTACCACCAAGAGAAGCACACAGGAGTATTTGGGACTGTAGGAACAAGAGGTTTCAGAAAGCGGCTGAGGTCTAAATATAATGGCAGATTTCAGGTGTAAGAGCCAGGGTAAGGGCAGGCAGGGTGCGCTGGGCTGGGGATCGAGGAGGAGGAAGCATTTATGCAAACAGATATAGGCTGTGCCTTCCAGATACTCAGTGTAATTCATAGCAGGCGGAAGAGAAAGGAGTGGGTAGTTAGGAGAGGGAGGGGGGAGGGAGGGAGGGAGAAAGGAAGAGGCCAGAGGCAAACATCCAGAGCCAGGTGTGGTAAGGCACACTTGTGATCCTGTCACCTGGGACGTAGAGACAAGGGGAGCAGGAGTTCTGGAAATTTCAGTAAGGCAGGTGATTGAAGGATGGTCTGCTTGTAGCTAGCAGGATGTATGGGAGAAGATGGAGTTAGGAAGCAAAATTAGCATGACTTGTTACGCATTTGGATGAGGAGAATACAGTGAGCTCCACTCTAGATGTCTGGCTTAACAAAATGCAGGCCAATGCGACTGCTCTCTGGAAAGGCACCAGAGGACCTGCACTAATCTTGATGCCTTGAGAAGAAATCTGGGATCTGTGAGTTTGGTAAACTCAAGTCACATGTTCCCCAGATGGTTCAGGTCTACATCTGTCCATAGCATTCCAAGTTATCTTTTGGGAAAAGAATGGTTCTGGTTTTGTTTTTTAAGATTTTACTTTATGCCGGGCCGTGGTGGCGCATGCCTTTAATCCCAGCACTTGGGAGGCAGAGGCAGGCGGATTTCTGAGTTTGAGGTCAGCCTGGTCTACAGAGTGAGTTCCAGGACAGCCAGGGCTACTCAGAGAAACCCTGTCTCAAAAAACAAAACAAAACAAAACAACAACAAAAAGATATTACTTTATGTGTACCAATGTCATACATAAATATGAGTACCATATGTAAGCCTGGTCCTTCTGGAGACCAGAAAAGAGTGATGGAACCCTGGAACTAGAGTTACAGCTGTGAGCTGTCCTGTGGGTGCTAGGAACCAAATTGAGGTCCTCTACGAGAGTAATAAACACTCCTAACCCCTGAGCCCTCATCTCTCTAGCTTCCAAATATGTTTTCCTGTGGGTTTTGTGAAGGGGGCATTGAACCCAGGGCCTCACACATGCTAAGTAAGTGTTTATCATTGAGCTCTACCGTATGAATCCTTAGTACTTTTCTTGAATGCATATTTCACTGGGATTGAAATTATAACTTAATTTGTTGGAGGGATGAATTGGGTGGAAACATTTAGTAATGAATATTCTGTTATTGTTATCCGTATGAGCAAATTGCTGTATTTGTCTCATTTCTGTTGCTATCACAAGACACCATGAACAGAGCAAATTAGGGAAGAGTTTATATGGGGCTTACAGTTTCTGAGGGTCAGAGCCCATGACGGCTGAGTGGAGGTAGCAGATGGTAGGTGAGAGCATACACCTTGATCTGAAATGGGGAAAGGTAGTGGGATTTTCAAAGCCCATGCTCAATGGCACACCTCTTCCAACAAGGCCACACCTCCTAATCCTTTCCAAACAGTTCCACTAACTGGAACCAAGTATTTAAACATAGGTCAATGAGGGCCACTCTCATTCAAACCATTCACAATTAGTATAGTAGAATTTTAAGATTACACCTATTCTGACGTATAAACATTGTTGAATTTTGAAAAGTATTAGACTCCAACTTGCCAATTTATTGTTCAAATTTTGAACATCAGTGATTCTGAATATTATGAGGAAGGGTAATAGATGAATAGTCAGGGCTGTGTTATTTATTCTCTGAAGAAATGTTTCATTCACCTGGCTGTGATTTGAGGCAGATGTGATTATTTCTTTGATATAATTGGACTTCATTCCAAATTAGATGAATCTGATTATGTTAATGTAGCAATCTTCCATTACTCTAGGGAAGTTGTTCTCTACCTGTGGGGCAGAGACCCCTTTGGGGGTTGGATGACCCTTTCACAGGGATCATCTAAGACCATCAGACAGCATAAATATTTACATTATGATTCACAGCAGTAACAAAATTACAGTTATGGAGTAGCAATGGAAAGAATTTTATGGTTGGGGGCCACTACAACATGAGGAACTGTATGAGGTTGCAGTATTAGGAAGATTGAGAGCCAGTGCTCTAGGGAGTAGGTCACAGGATCCTGGAGATGTCTGAAACCAAGCATTTTACCTGCGGTGGTGGAATGTAAAGTCAGTCCCCCTCAGGAGGGGGGTCATATGTTGGAGGCTTGGCTACAGCTTGTGATACTGGGTGTATCTTCACTCCAGCCTCTTCTACTTTCTGCTTTTGGTATATCATGAAGTGAGCTATTTTGTTCCACAGCATGCTTTCTGTGAGGATGATGTTCTACCGTACCATTCACAAGCCCAGGAAGAGTGAAGGCATTAGCTTCATCGGCTGACACTATGAGCCAAAACAAATTCGTCCTCCTATACATTTCTTTCTTGAATATGTTCTCATAGTGGCAAAAAGCAGCTAATACAATATCTTGTATATCATAATAGCCGTCTCATGGATCCCAAGCTTGTTTCTGAATGTACCATGTCAGGGCCACAGGGTGCCAGAATTAGCATGTCTACCATCATCATGCCCTGGCCATCACTGTTTGGTTTGGTCTCACTTTGTAGCCCAGGCAGCCTCAGACAGCAGTCTGTCTCCTGAGTGCTGGGATTATATGCTTGCACCACGCCCAGAATCCTGCATCAGAATGCTAATGGTCCCTGGGCAGTGGTGGTGCACACCTTTAATCCCAGCACTTGGGAGGCAGAGGCAGGCGGATTTCTGAGTTTGAGGCCAGCCTGGTCTACAGAGTGAGTTCCAGGACAGCCAGGACTACACAGAGAAACCCTGTCTCAAAAACGAAAAACAAAAAACAAACAACAAAAACCAGAATGCTAACGGTCTGGAGCTGTTATTAAGTAAAATGAGGGTTACCTGCACACCAGCACTGAAGCATGGTGATAGATGGTCTGATAACACACAGGACTTACTGCTGAGTCCTGTACAGACCATGGACCCGATGGATAAAAGGATGACAACACTCAGGAAGGACCAAGCCAGCAAAGATCATATCACACTTCTCAGAACAGCACATACTTTGTGGTCTCAGAACTTGAGAGGTGAGGCAGGGGTGTCACTGTGAGTTTCAGGCCAGCCTGGGCACTATAGTGAGATCCTGTTCTCAAAAGAAACAAAATGTTTAAACATTTTCATTTCCGGACTTGTCCTTTTAATATCTTCTTCCAAGGACTGTGGGCCAATGGACGGGTGGACGCTACTCTAGTGAT